>JASKMD010000017.1:1295683-1428033 GCA_030144725.1 Haematococcus lacustris
CGGGCGGGCGGGCGGGCGGGCGGGCGGGCGGGCGGGCGGGCGGGCGGGCGGGCGGGCGGGCGGGCGGGCGGGCGGGCGGGCGGGCGGGCGGGCGGGCGGGCAGGCAGGCAGGCAGGCAGGCAGGCAGGCAGGCCAGGGGGCGGCTGCGGTGTGGGTAACCCTGCCCCTGCCCCTGCCCCTCCTGGCCCTGCTGGGGGGGTAGCGTCACATGCCATCTGCTGCCGCCCCCTCCTGGTTGCAGTGCAGGAGGAGGGAGGTGACAGCGGCCATGTGGTGGGACGGGAGCAGCAGCACCCTGACAGCCACCAGACCTGGGTGGAGGTCAGTCCGGGGGAGGGGGGCTGGGGGGGGGCTGGGGGGGGGGCTGGTAGGGGGGGATCAGGGTAATAGAGGGGCAGGGTCAGGTCATGCAGGCAGCATGCCGTGTTAGGTTTAGGCTGTGACGGCGCTTGGGGGACTGGCCTGCCTGCTTAGCCATGGGACCTGGCCTGGCCTGGAGGTTGGCCGAGAGGTAGGCAGCAGGGGGCAGGCAGGTAGCCAGACCCCCCTGGGGTGCGCCTGGCTGCAGGTGGAGCGGCTGCAGCAACCGCTGTGTGGCGCCTCACGCCCACACCACTTCAGAGGCGTGTGCACGGTAGGGGTCACACCTGGCAAACGAGGGGGTCACACTTGGCCGCCCTGGGGCTGTGCCCTGCCGAGACGCTCTGAGCCCACACAGCCTGGGGTCTCAAGGTCACCTTGCCACCTGGCCTGAGGCCCCTCAGCCCTCCTTACCCCTCATCTGCATGCTGTCCAGCTTCCGCTGCATTGACAAGCTCAGTGGACTGCCGACCCCTACCCTGACCCTGACCCTGACCCTGACCCTGACCCTGACCCTGACCCTGACCCTGACCCTGACCCTGACCCTGACCCTGACCCTGACCCTGACCCTGACCCTGACCCTGACCCTGACCCTGACCCTGACCCTGACCCTGACCCTGACCCTGACCCTGACCCTGACCCTGACCCTGACCCTGACCCTGACCCTGACCCTGACCCTGACCCTGACCCTGACCCTGACCCTGACCCTGACCCTGACCCTGACCCTGACCCTGACCCTGACCCTGACCCTGACCCTGACCCTGACCCTGACCCTGACCCTGACCCTGACCCTGACCCTGACCCTGACCCTGACCCTGACCCTGACCCGACCCCGACCCTGACCCTGACCCTGACCCCGACCCCGACCCTGACCCTGACCCTGACCCTGACCCTGACCCTGACCCTGACCCTGACCCTGACCCTGACCCTGACCCTGACCCTGACCCTGACCCTGACCCTGACCCTGACCCTGACCCTGACCCTGACCCTGACCCTGACCTGACCCTGACCCTGACCCTGACCCCGACCCCGACCCTGACCCTGACCCTGACCCCGACCCGACCTGACCCTGACCCTGACCCTGACCCTGACCCTGACCCTGACCCTGACCCTGACCCTGACCCTGACCCTGACCCTGACCCTGACCCTGACCCTGACCCTGACCCTGACCCTGACCCTGACCCTGACCCTGACCCTGACCCTGACCCTGACCCTGACCCTGACCCTGACCCTGACCCCTGACCCTGACCCTGACCCTGACCCTGACCCTGACCCTGACCCTGACCCTGACCCTGACCCTGACCCTGACCCTGACCCTGACCCTGACCCTGACCCTGACCCTGACCCTGACCCTGACCCTGACCCTGACCCTGACCCTGACCCTGACCCTGACCCTGACCCTGACCCTGACCCTGACCCTGACCCTGACCCTGACCCTGACCCTGACCCTGACCCTGACCCTGACCTGACCCTGACCCTGACCCTGACCCTGACCCTGACCCTGACCCTGACCCTGACCCTGACCCTGACCCTGACCCTGACCCTGACCCTGACCCTGACCCTGACCCTGACCCTGACCCTGACCCTGACCCTGACCCTGACCCTGACCCTGACCCTGACCTGACCCTGACCCTGACCCTGACCCTGACCCTGACCCTGACCCTGACCCTGACCCTGACCCTGACCCTGACCCTGACCCTGACCCTGACCCTGACCCTGACCCTGACCCTGACCCTGACCCTGACCCTGACCCTGACCCTGACCCTGACCCTGACCCTGACCCTGACCCTGACCCTGACCCTGACCCTGACCCTGACCCTGACCCTGACCCTGACCCTGACCCTGACCCTGACCCTGACCCTGACCCTGACCCTGACCCTGACCCTGACCCTGACCCTGACCCTGACCCTGACCCTGACCCTGACCCTGACCCTGACCCTGACCCTGACCCTGACCCTGACCCTGACCCTGACCCTGACCCTGACCCTGACCCTGACCCTGACCCTGACCCTGACCCTGACCCTGACCCTGACCCTGACCCTGACCCTGACCCTGACCCTGACCCTGACCCTGACCCTGACCCTGACCCTGACCCTGACCCTGACCCTGACCCTGACCCTGACCTGACCCTGACCCTGACCCTGACCTGACCCTGACCCTGACCCTGACCCTGACCCTGACCTGACCCTGACCTGACCCTGACCCTGACCCTGACCCTGACCCTGACCCTGACCCTGACCCTGACCCTGACCCTGACCTGACCCTGACCCTGACCCTGACCCTGACCCTGACCCTGACCCTGACCCTGACCCTGACCCTGACCCTGACCCTGACCCTGACCCTGACCCTGACCCTGACCCTGACCCTGACCCTGACCCTGACCCTGACCCTGACCCTGACCCTGACCCTGACCTGACCCTGACCCTGACCCTGACCTGACCCTGACCCTGACCTGACCTGACCCTGACCCTGACCCTGACCCTGACCCTGACCCTGACCCTGACCCTGACCCTGACCCTGACCCTGACCCTGACCCTGACCCTGACCCTGACCTGACCCTGACCCTGACCTGACCTGACCCTGACCTGACCCTGACCTGACCTGACCTGACCCTGACCTGACCTGACCTGACCTGACCTGACCTGACCTGACCTGACCTGACCTGACCTGACCCTGACCTGACCTGACCTGACCTGACCTGACCTGACCTGACCCTGACCCTGACCTGACCTGACCTGACCTGACCTGACCTGACCTGACCTGACCTGACCCTGACCCTGACCTGACCTGACCTGACCTGACCTGACCTGACCTGACCTGACCTGACCTGACCTGACCTGACCTGACCTGACCTGACCTGACCTGACCCTGACCCTGACCCTGACCCTGACCTGACCCTGACCCGACCCTGACCCTGACCTGACCTGACCCTGACCTGACCTGACCTGACCTGACCTGACCTGACCTGACCTGACCTGACCTGACCCTGACCTGACCTGACCTGACCTGACCCTGACCTGACCTGACCTGACCTGACCTGACCTGACCTGACCTGACCCTGACCCTGACCCTGACCTGACCTGACCCTGACCCTGACCCTGACCCTGACCCTGACCCTGACCTGACCCTGACCCTGACCCTGACCCTGACCCTGACCCTGACCTGACCTGACCCTGACCCTGACCCTGACCCTGACCCTGACCCTGACCTGACCTGACCCTGACCCCTGACCTGACCTGAC
Organism: Haematococcus lacustris; assembly: GCA_030144725.1. Classification (NCBI taxonomy): domain Eukaryota; kingdom Viridiplantae; phylum Chlorophyta; class Chlorophyceae; order Chlamydomonadales; family Haematococcaceae; genus Haematococcus; species Haematococcus lacustris. The sequence continues at coordinate 1,299,285 of JASKMD010000017.1, forward strand.
CTGACCTGACCCCGACCCCGACCCCGACCCGACCCCGACCTGACCTGACCCTGACCTGACCTGACCTGACCTGACCTGACCTGACCTGACCTGACCCTGACCCTGACCCTGACCCTGACCCTGACCCTGACCCTGACCCTGACCCTGACCCTGACCCTGACCCTGACCCTGACCCTGACCCTGACCCTGACCCTGACCCTGACCCTGACCTGACCTGACCCTGACCCTGACCCTGACCCTGACCCTGACCCTGACCTGACCTGACCCTGACCCTGACCCTGACCCTGACCTGACCCTGACCCTGACCCTGACCCTGACCCTGACCCTGACCCTGACCCTGACCCTGACCCTGACCCTGACCCTGACCCTGACCCTGACCCTGACCCTGACCTGACCTGACCCTGACCCTGACCCTGACCTGACCTGACCCTGACCCTGACCCTGACCCTGACCCTGACCCTGACCTGACCCTGACCCTGACCCTGACCCTGACCTGACCTGACCCTGACCTGACCTGACCTGACCTGACCCTGACCCTGACCTGACCCTGACCCTGACCCTGACCCTGACCCTGACCTGACCTGACCCTGACCCTGACCTGACCTGACCCTGACCTGACCTGACCTGACCTGACCTGACCCCGACCCGACCCCGACCCCGACCCCGACCCGACCCCGACCCTGACCCTGACCCTGACCCTGACCCTGACCCTGACCCTGACCCTGACCCTGACCCTGACCCTGACCCTGACCCTGACCCTGACCCTGACCCTGACCTGACCTGACCCTGACCCTGACCCTGACCCTGACCCTGACCCTGACCCTGACCCTGACCCTGACCTGACCTGACCCTGACCCTGACCCTGACCTGACCCTGACCCTGACCCTGACCCTGACCCTGACCCTGACCCTGACCCTGACCCCTGACCTGACCTGACCCTGACCTGACCTGACCCTGACCTGACCTGACCCTGACCCTGACCCTGACCCTGACCTGACCTGACCTGACCTGACCCTGACCTGACCCTGACCCTGACCCTGACCTGACCTGACCCTGACCCTGACCCTGACCCTGACCTGACCTGACCCTGACCCTGACCCCTGACCCTGACCCTGACCCTGACCCTGACCCTGACCCTGACCCTGACCCTGACCCTGACCCTGACCCTGACCCTGACCCTGACCCTGACCCTGACCCTGACCCTGACCCTGACCCTGACCCTGACCCTGACCCTGACCTGACCCTGACCCTGACCCTGACCCTGACCTGACCTGACCCTGACCCTGACCCTGACCCTGACCCTGACCCTGACCCTGACCCTGACCCTGACCCTGACCCTGACCCTGACCCTGACCCTGACCCTGACCCTGACCCTGACCCTGACCCTGACCCTGACCCTGACCCTGACCCTGACCCTGACCCTGACCCTGACCCTGACCCTGACCCTGACCCTGACCCTGACCCTGACCTGACCTGACCTGACCTGACCTGACCTGACCTGACCTGACCCTGACCCTGACCCTGACCCTGACCCTGACCCTGACCCTGACCCTGACCCTGACCCTGACCTGACCTGACCCTGACCCTGACCTGACCTGACCCTGACCCTGACCTGACCTGACCCTGACCTGACCTGACCCTGACCCTGACCTGACCTGACCCTGACCCTGACCTGACCTGACCCTGACCTGACCTGACCCTGACCCTGACCCTGACCCTGACCCTGACCCTGACCCTGACCCTGACCTGACCTGACCCTGACCCTGACCCTGACCCTGACCCTGACCCTGACCCTGACCCTGACCCTGACCCTGACCTGACCTGACCTGACCCTGACCTGACCCTGACCCTGACCCTGACCCTGACCTGACCCTGACCCTGACCCTGACCTGACCTGACCTGACCTGACCCTGACCCTGACCTGACCTGACCTGACCTGACCTGACCTGACCCTGACCTGACCTGACCTGACCTGACCCTGACCCTGACCCTGACCCTGACCCTGACCCTGACCCTGACCCTGACCCTGACCCTGACCCTGACCCTGACCCTGACCCTGACCCTGACCCTGACCCTGACCCTGACCCTGACCCTGACCCTGACCCTGACCCTGACCCTGACCCTGACCCTGACCCTGACCCTGACCCTGACCCTGACCCTGACCCTGACCCTGACCCTGACCCTGACCCTGACCCTGACCCTGACCCTGACCCTGACCCTGACCCTGACCTGACCTGACCCTGACCCTGACCCTGACCCTGACCCTGACCCTGACCCTGACCCTGACCCTGACCCTGACCCTGACCCTGACCCTGACCCTGACCCTGACCCTGACCCTGACCCTGACCCTGACCCTGACCCTGACCCTGACCCTGACCCTGACCTGACCTGACCCTGACCCTGACCCTGACCCTGACCCTGACCCTGACCTGACCTGACCTGACCTGACCTGACCTGACCTGACCTGACCCCTGACCCTGACCCTGACCCTGACCCTGACCCTGACCCTGACCCTGACCCTGACCCTGACCCTGACCCTGACCCTGACCCTGACCCTGACCCTGACCCTGACCCTGACCCTGACCCTGACCCTGACCTGACCTGACCCTGACCCTGACCCTGACCTGACCTGACCCTGACCCTGACCTGACCTGACCCTGACCCTGACCCTGACCCTGACCCTGACCCTGACCCTGACCTGACCTGACCCTGACCCTGACCTGACCCTGACCCTGACCCTGACCCTGACCCTGACCCTGACCCTGACCCTGACCCTGACCCTGACCCTGACCCTGACCTGACCTGACCCTGACCCCGACCCGACCCCGACCCCGACCCCGACCCCGACCCCGACCCCGACCCTGACCTGACCTGACCCTGACCCTGACCCTGACCCTGACCCTGACCCTGACCCTGACCCTGACCCTGACCTGACCTGACCCTGACCCTGACCCTGACCCTGACCCTGACCCTGACCCTGACCCTGACCCTGACCTGACCTGACCCTGACCCTGACCCTGACCCTGACCCTGACCCTGACCCTGACCCTGACCCTGACCCTGACCCTGACCCTGACCCTGACCCTGACCCTGACCCTGACCCTGACCCTGACCCTGACCCTGACCCTGACCCTGACCCTGACCCTGACCCTGACCCTGACCTGACCTGACCCTGACCCTGACCCTGACCCTGACCCTGACCCTGACCCTGACCCTGACCTGACCTGACCCTGACCCTGACCTGACCTGACCCTGACCCTGACCCTGACCCTGACCCTGACCCTGACCCTGACCCTGACCCTGACCCTGACCCTGACCCTGACCCTGACCCTGACCCTGACCCTGACCCTGACCCTGACCCTGACCCTGACCCTGACCCTGACCCTGACCCTGACCCTGACCCTGACCCTGACCCTGACCCTGACCCTGACCCTGACCCTGACCTGACCTGACCCTGACCTGACCTGACCCTGACCCCTGACCTGACCTGACCCTGACCTGACCTGACCTGACCTGACCCTGACCCTGACCCTGACCCTGACCCTGACCCTGACCCTGACCCTGACCCTGACCCTGACCCTGACCCTGACCCTGACCCTGACCCTGACCCTGACCCTGACCCTGACCCTGACCCTGACCCTGACCCTGACCCTGACCCTGACCCTGACCCTGACCCTGACCCTGACCCTGACCCTGACCCTGACCCTGACCCTGACCCTGACCCTGACCCTGACCCTGACCCTGACCCTGACCTGACCTGACCCTGACCCTGACCCTGACCCTGACCCTGACCCTGACCCTGACCCTGACCCTGACCCTGACCCTGACCCTGACCCTGACCCTGACCCTGACCCTGACCCTGACCCTGACCCTGACCCGACCCCGACCCCGACCCCGACCCGACCCCGACCCTGACCCTGACCCTGACCCTGACCCTGACCCTGACCCTGACCCTGACCCTGACCCTGACCCTGACCCTGACCCTGACCCTGACCCTGACCCTGACCCTGACCCTGACCCTGACCCTGACCCTGACCCTGACCCTGACCCTGACCCTGACCCTGACCCTGACCCTGACCCTGACCCTGACCCTGACCCTGACCCTGACCCTGACCCTGACCCTGACCCTGACCCTGACCCTGACCCTGACCCTGACCCTGACCCTGACCCTGACCCTGACCCTGACCCTGACCCTGACCCTGACCCTGACCCTGACCCTGACCCTGACCCTGACCCTGACCCTGACCCTGACCCTGACCCTGACCCTGACCCTGACCCTGACCCTGACCCTGACCCTGACCCTGACCCTGACCCTGACCCTGACCCTGACCCTGACCCTGACCCTGACCTGACCTGACCTGACCTGACCCTGACCCTGACCCTGACCCTGACCCTGACCCTGACCCTGACCCTGACCCTGACCCTGACCCCGACCCGACCCGACCCTGACCCTGACCCTGACCCTGACCCTGACCCTGACCCTGACCCTGACCCTGACCCTGACCCTGACCCTGACCCTGACCCTGACCCTGACCCTGACCCTGACCCTGACCCTGACCCTGACCCTGACCCTGACCCTGACCCTGACCCTGACCCTGACCCTGACCCTGACCCTGACCCTGACCCTGACCCTGACCCTGACCCTGACCCTGACCCTGACCCTGACCCTGACCCTGACCCTGACCCTGACCCTGACCCTGACCCTGACCCTGACCCTGACCCTGACCCCGACCCCGACCCCGACCCTGACCCTGACCCTGACCCTGACCCTGACCCTGACCCTGACCCTGACCCTGACCCTGACCCTGACCCTGACCCTGACCCTGACCCTGACCCTGACCCTGACCCTGACCCTGACCCTGACCCTGACCCTGACCCTGACCCTGACCCTGACCCTGACCCTGACCCTGACCCTGACCCTGACCCTGACCCTGACCCTGACCCTGACCCTGACCCTGACCCTGACCCTGACCCTGACCCTGACCCTGACCCTGACCCTGACCCTGACCCTGACCCTGACCCTGACCCTGACCCTGACCCTGACCCTGACCCTGACCCTGACCCTGACCCTGACCCTGACCCTGACCCTGACCCTGACCTGACCTGACCCTGACCCTGACCTGACCTGACCTGACCTGACCCTGACCCTGACCCTGACCCTGACCCTGACCCTGACCCTGACCCTGACCCTGACCCCGACCCCGACCCCGACCCCGACCCTGACCCTGACCCTGACCTTGACCCTGACCCTGACCCTGACCCTGACCCTGACCCTGACCCTGACCCCGACCCCGACCCTGACCCTGACCCCGACCCTGACCCTGACCCTGACCCTGACCCTGACCCTGACCCCGACCAGGTGGTGACCAAGCTGTTTCACATTGTGGAGCCAGACGTGGCAGTGTTTGGGCAGAAGGACTACCAGCAGCTGCGCATCATCCAGCGCATGGTGCGGCCCTGACAGCCAGCACCGCGCCCTCACTGAGTCCACACAGCAGTGCCAAAACAAGCTCCAGACTCAGAGCAGGGTCAGGGAGGGGGGCTGAGGGCTGAGGGGGCTCCCTAACAGCTAGGCTAGGTGGAGGGAGGGGGCAGCGCCCAAGGTTTGCCGGAGTGGTATTCTTCTTGTATTGTTCCACGCCATTCCCTCCGGCCTTCCTTGTACCAACCCTGGCTGCTCCCCCTCGCTGCCCCCCTGCATGACCAGGCTGTGGCCTGCCCTTCCCTGCCCCGAGCCCCGCATAGCCAGTGTTTCAGCAGCCAGAGGACGCCACATGTTGCGCCTTGCGCTGGTTGCAGTCAAGCCTTGCCAGACCTGCCTAGCACCTCCCTTGCTGCCCCTGCTGCCCCTGACCCCGCCTGCCCAGCCTGTGTGGTCAAATCGCCCCGTGAGGGTGGCATGGCCTGATCTGGCTCACCACAACCTAGCCTGGTGTGCCTGCATGCGGCCTAACATGTGCTTGCATGCAGCCTGGCTGGCTGGCGGGCCATGCGCTGCGTGGTCACCTGGGCTGCAGGTCAGGGAGCTGGACTTCCCTGTACAGGTGGTGGGGCAGCCCATATGCCGGGAAGCGGACGGCCTGGCCATGAGCAGGTGAGCAGGCGGGGCCACTGGGCGGGGCCAGCGGTGGGGCGGCAGGCCAAGAAGAACAGCCGGTGGCTCTGCCTGGGGGTGAGGCCCAACAGACCAGGGCCAGGGCCATGCTGCTGTTATGAGGAGTGAGGGGGTGGTGCTTGCCTGCAGCCGCAACGCCCGGCTGAGCCCAACGGCCCGCCAGGCAGCCCTGAGCATCAATGAAGGCCTGAGGGTGAGTTTTGCAGGGGGGTGGAGGGGGGCTGGGGGGAGGGGAGGGGTGCAGAGCGCAGAAGGGGGGTAGGAGGGGGGACCAAGGGCCCCAGGTGGAGCTGGGAGCCATTTCTTCGTTGCTGCTGCTGCCCTGCTGCTGCCTAACCCTCCCCGCCTGTTTCCCCTGATGCTGATCCCCTGATGCGACGCAGTGGGTCAGGGCGGCGCATGCGGAGCGCAGCCTGCAGCAGCCCCAGGACATCCAGCAGCGGCTGATCAACAGCATCCAGGCGGCAGGCGGGACAGTGGACTACGTACAGGTGGGCTCTCTGCCGCTGCTGCTGCTGCTGCTGCTGCTGCTGCTGCTGCTGCTGCTGCTGCTGCTGCTGCTGCTGCTGCTGCTGCTGCTGCTGCCGCTGCCGCCGCCGCCGCCGCCGCCGCCGCCGCCGCCGCCGCCGCCGCCGCCGCCGCCGCCGCCGCCGCCGCCGCCGCCGCCGCCGCCGCCGCTGCTGCTGCTGCTGCTGCTGCTGCTGCTGCTGCTGCTGCCTCTGCCAGTGCTGCTGCTCCTATCCTGCTGCTGTTGTCGACAGTGAGGGCAGTGGTTGAGAGCTGGGTGGTCAATGCGGCTACGGTCGTGTTGCATTTCATGTACCACATTTGGTCCCACGCCGCCTCGTGCTGCTGCCACCGCTTGCTTGCAGGTTGTGGACGCCGACCACCTCGAGGCCGTGACGGATCTTTACCGGCGCCCCGTGCTGGTGGCGGTAGCGGCGCACTTCCCGGCGCGAGACCGGGGCAGCGTCCGCCTGCTCGACAACGTAGTGCTCTCGAGCGGCTCATGAGACGCGGGTCGGCAGCCAAGCCGGATTGGGCGCCGGGAAGCCGCGGGACGCGGGGCCGCAATGCGATGCAGTGCTGCGGCCTGGAGGACAATACTCTGCCCCGTTGTGTCAATGAACCACGGGGTCACTGAATTCACTTAGGCACCTCAACATTGTGCGCAGTTGTGTATGTGTCCCCTGTAAGGGTCCAGCTGTCCCGACTCCGGCATGCGAACGCCATGTAATGACAGCGATGACGAAGACAGCGATATGGTTATGGCATGAAGGCCAGGAAGTGGGGGATAGGAGGGGGGGGCGAAGGGGAGGAGAGAAAGGGAGTGCCCCCCTCGCCACCCAGCCACTGTGTGACACCACACCACACCACAGGGAAGGGGAGGGAAGGGAAGGGGAGAAGCTTGTGTGGGGAGCAGGTGACCCGTGACGGGCTGTAGCCGGGTCGGCTGCGGCAGGAGAGGAGAGTAGCAGTGCCAACTGAGTCCGTGGTTGAGCAGGGCGCATGTCCAGGACTAACGTGTGACATCCCTCCATGAATCTCCCGGGAAACCCAAACTGCTTGAAAAGGCCACCACCCGTCTTAATGCGCATCGCGTGATGGCTAGTAAGAAGCGGAAGGGTAGCGACAAGAAACAGAAAGGTGCGTGTCCCTAGCCGACTGTGAGCTACGTGCACTACGCGCTGTGAGATAATCCGTCGCTCCTGTTTGCAGCGTCTCGTTCCTCTCAAGGCAAGCAACGCCAGGCGCGTCGGGATAGCTGGAACACGACCAGACGTCAGGTGGCGGCCCCGCCTTATGTGTCCCCGCAATGTGTGTGTTGACCCCGCCTTTTGTCTTGGCCTGTCAAAATGGCAACCTCGCTTGGCTGCAGGTCATCAAAGTCCCCGAGGCCGCAGTGCTGCGCGGCTGCAAGAAGACGAGGCGCAAGCTGCGGGATCACCTCCGGCTGCGGGCTGAAACCCACTCCCAGCTCCGCGTCATCGCGTCGTTGCTTGTCTTGCGCACTTTTCTGACGTGCCTGGTGGGCTACCCCACCCCGGGCTTCCCCAGCGCCCCTCAGCCTCCAGCCGTGCAGCCCCCCCAACCCCCTGATGCTCCCCCCCTACCCCCACTCCCCCCACGGGCCCCTGCCCAGTCTGCCCCTGCGCAGCCTGCCAGCATGGAGTGTGACACTGACTCTGACTCCGAGTCAGATTGTGACTCTGAGCCAGTCACAGTCTGACTCGGAGTCAGAGTCAGAACCCGAGCCAGTCACGCAACCCCCCCCAAGGCGCTGCAGCGCCCGCCTGGCAGCCCTTGCACCTGCAGCACCCACTGGCCCTCCCTTGCCCCTTGACTGCGAGGACCCTGTCATGCTCAAGCAGCTAAAGGACTTCTGCCAGTTCTTCGCCAACCCCAACTTCAAGACATGCTACAACCAGCTGCAGCGGCGCCTTGTACGCAACCGCCACCCCATGCTCATGCCAGCCTTTCAGGACCCCAGCAACCAGGCGCTGCTGGCCAAGCTGCAGGAGCTGGGCAACATCAACCTGAGGGGTGTCCACAACACCATCGACGCACACTCCATGCAGCTGGCGGTGGCCATGCAGCAGCATTACTCCAACCCAGGCAAGTAATGGTGGTGACTAGACCTGACATGTGTGCCGGTGGCTAGAGCGGTGGCAGCAGCCCCACCCCCCCCCTGAGCCAGGGCAACCAAAGCGCGGCAAGAGGCGTGGGGTTGGTCCCAGGACCCTGACCTGCCCACCCCCCTTCACCCTCACCCCCATGGCCAGGGTGGGGGTGCACTTCGTCAAGGTGGACGGCAGGGTGCTGCATGGGGTGTGCAGGCAGCTGGGCCTGACCAAGGAAACCCGGGAAGCATTCACCTCAGAGCCAGCACTGAGCCATCACTGGGCCAGGTGGTTCAACACCAACAAGCTTCGCAACAAGGAGTTTGCTTTCAAGAGGTTGGTGGACACAGATGGTGTCAGCGTGTGCGTGCACTACACGCGCCCCCTTCCCCCTCCTCCAGCCCCACCTCCAGCTGCCAGCAGCAGCAGCACCAGCAGCCGCCCAAGTGCAGCAGCAGCAGCAGCGGCTCATGCAGTGGGGCTCCCCCACATAGGCAGGGGCATAGCTGAGATGCGAGAGTTTGTGTTTGACCCAGACACACAGATTGGGGTGGACATCGACCCCGGCAACACCCAGGCAGTCAGCGCAGCCTCTGGGGTGTGGGATCCAGCAACAGGCCAGCTCCTGGCAGACCAGCTGCGCCGGTGGAAGCTGACCAAGGGCCAGGTGAAGCATGACAGCGGCCTGAACAATGCCCGCCGTGACACAGAGCGGTGGCTAGCACCAATCAAGCCCCACCTCCAGCACCTGGCAGCAGCAAGCTCAGCCGGCACCTCCCTGGAGGCCAACCTGAAGCACATCACCGTCACCCTGGCCACCTGGGATGCGGTGTGGGAGGTGTACCTGGACCCCAAGTGGGCACGGCAGCGGCTGAGACTGTACGGAGCCCAGGACCGGGCGCTGGAGCATTTCTTCAACAAGGTGAGGGTGGGTGGGTGGGTAGATGTGTGGGAGGGAGGGTAAGGGACTGGGAGGTGGTGGGTTGGGCATGATATGAAGGAGTAGTTGACTGTGCCATGCCTAACCTGGTGCCACTATGTCAGCCACCCTGCGTGTGCCTTGTGTGCATGGCTGCAGTTGGAGGAGGACATGGCGGAGTTGTCCATGAAGCGCCACAAGCGTGCCAAGCAGCTGGTGGTGTTCTTTGGAGCAGCTAGCATTGGCACAGCGGGAGGGTGGGGTGCTGATGCGGTGTTGCGTGCCTGCCGCAAGGTGGTGTGCAGGCCCAGGGGCACAGACCAGCTGCGGGGCAGGGTGGTGCTTGTGGATGAGCACCGCACCACCCGGGTCAGCTCAGCAGTGAATGGCAAGCAGCCCTGTGAGGTGGAGCTGAACACACTCAGTGCCACAAGACCCGCAGGCTGGAAGCCCCCAGCAGGGCAGGTGGAACCCCGCCTGGTGCGCCCAGCCTGAGCCAGGAGCATGACCAGCCAGTGCGGGGCATGATGTGGTGCCCGGTAGTGCCCCCCCGCAAGCCCCCACAGGCCCCACGCAGCAGCCAGGAAGCCACACCGGCAGCAGCCTCAGAGCCAGGGCCCAGCACTCCCCAGCCAGCCCAGCGCAGCAAGCGCACCAAGGCTGAGCCAGGGGCAGCTGAGCCCACCAAGGGCAAGGGCAAAGGCAAGGCTGCCAAGGCAAAGCCAGCACCACAGCCAGGCAGGTGGCTGGACAGGGACTGCAATGCAGCGCTGAACATGCAGCGCATTGGGGAGAGCAGGTGGCGGCAGCTGGAGCTGTGCTACTGGCGAGAGCAGGGAGCTCTGCCAGCCAAGGGCAAGGAGTACCCTGGCCTGGGCTACAAGCGGGTGCGAGACAAGCCACCCGAGGACCAGCAGCAGCAGCCTGCTGCGGCACAGTAGTGTGTGTGCCCCCTTTGTTGAGCTGTCATCAGCTTACAATTAGTGCATGTTTTGTCATGCCAACTCTACACGTTGCCCTAACGGATCAGGCAATATTGTAGGTGGTAGGCGGCTCATGTGCCATGTGCACTGGGTTTACTCCACACAGCCCAACAACACTGTTTGAGTCGGATCTAGTTAGTGGCTGCTAGTGGCTGCTAGTAGGGGGCTCAAATGGAGGCCCTAGTGAGGAACAAGGGGGCTGCGGCAGGAGATTTTTTTGCGGCAGGCGGGAGGATTATACCGGATACAAATGCTACGGGAAGGAGTAGTCAAGAGTTCATACCGCCTCCCCGCCTCCAGCCTTGTTACGATGATCCTGGCTAATACCGCTGATGCGGCCAGCCATTAGTAAGTAACAGGCTCCGTAGCTGGCTCGCACAGCGTAGTGCGCATTTTACTCTTGCATGGCTTGCACAACCATCTTCCGACGGCGCTCCCCAGCAACTCACCAGCTCCAGCGTCAAGGAGCTACAGCATGTCGGGCGGTGTGGCAACGCAGATGCCGCCGTCGACCTCCAGCCCTCCTTCGCACAGCCTCGCTTGCCAGGCCGTCGGTGAGTACTAGTTGCACGAGTTGTACACGGTATCGTATGCTTTATCTGCGCTCTGCTCGTCTGACTATGACCGGCTGCAGCCCCCATCCTGGTCTGTGGCGCTGTGGCATTGAGCGCTGAAGGAGCGGAGGAAGATGCTGGGGAGGGCAAAGCGAGGGAGGGAAAGGTTGTAGGGCAAGCGCCTGCTAAGAGGGAGCAGGAGGGGGCTGGGCCAGGGGCGGGGGGCGGGAGCGAAGGGGTGGGGCAAATGAACGGTCCAAGCCCAGGGGAGGGCGGTGCCTCTGACACTGTCAGACTGCAGGAGCGGGGCGAGGCAGGGGAGGGGGGAGGGCACGAGGAGGAAGTCAGCGTCCCCCGGGGGTTTGAAGACACCTACTATGAGGGGGAGGAAGGGGAGGAAGGGGAGGAGGAGGGGGAGGCGGGGGAGGCGGGGGAGGCGGGGGAGGAGGGGGAGGAGGAGGGGGAGGAGGAGGTGGAGGTGGAAGATGTTGAGCTGGGAGCGACAGCAGCCTGGGCCGAGGGGATGGCGGAACTCGAGCTGTTGGCCCCAGGGGTTAAGGACAGCGCAGCGCTGGGGACGGAGCAGCAGCAGCAGCAGCAGGAGGAGGAGGAGGAGGCTGGTCAGGGGCCGGTCACAACAGCAGCAGCAGCAGCAGCAGAGGGCGGAGTACCAGCGGCGCGTGGCCCTGTGGCGTGTGGTGTGTGTGGGGAGGCTGCCGCCAAGTACTGCTGCCCCGGGTGCCGGCAGCGCACCTGCAGCCTGGCTTGCTCACGCGCCCACAAGGCCGCCAGCGGATGCAGCGGGCAGAGGGACCGGCTGGGCTTCGTGCCCCTAGCCCAGTTCAATGACCGCCACCTGATGTCAGGTGCGGGGGGCGGGGGGAGCAGGGGCCGGCAGGAGGGGGCAGGGGGCAGCAAGGGGGGGCAGGGGGGCGGCAGGGAGGGTCAGGGGGGGGCAGGGGTGGGGCAGCAGGTAGCTGTTGTTTGGGGCACCTCCCCTAGGTGACCAGCCCCCCCCCCCCCCCTGAGTGTCCCCCCTGCCAGTCCCTCCCCGCCCACAGACTTCATCGCGACAGCACTCCAGCCTCCTGTTGGCCACCTGGGGTCCTGGCTGCAGACTACCGGCTGCTGGAGGAGGTGGCCAGGGTGGACGACGTGGCCCGCCGCCGCCTGCCCCCTGGCGCCCGGGCGCTGCTGCCCCCTGCGCTGCAGAGCTTGGTGTACCAGGCAGGCAGGCGCCGGGTGAACCTGCTGCTCATGCCTCCAGGTCAGCTGCAGGGGGGCGGGGATGCAGGGGGTCACCTGGATAACTCAGGAAGAGGGCCAAACACAAAACAAAATATCGGAATTAACAACAGTAGGTATGATGATTTATACTAATATGTATTGAATAGTTATAGTAATAAAAGTAATACAGTTCAGCAAAATTGAGATTATAGTGTGAAATTAGGGAGGAGCTTCTGCCTGGCAGCGCATGGCCTGCATTAACCAGGACAGAACACTGCCTTGGCAAGGGCAGGGTGCATGAGCACCATGCATCAAGGGAGGGGCTACCGCCTGGGGCAAGGCCTGCTCCCTCTCTAGCCATCTGGGGGTCTTGATTCAGCTCAGGGAGATGGGCCAGGGGAGGGTGCATGGTAGAGCCAGGGTGTCTCAGCATGGGTGTGTGTGCTCCTGCCTTTTTGCCTGGCTGCTGGTGGTGGCGCAGGCATGCACAAGCGCCGCAGCAACAGCACCCGGTATGACGGCGCCGCCCGCAAGCTGAGCTGGAGGGTGGAGTGGGTGTTCAAGAGTGCGGGCGTAAGGCTGGCGGATGAGAGCGTGGCAGAGGATGCGGTGCTGCAGGCGGTGAGGGGGAGGGGGGTGGGGGGGGGGGAGAGGGGGAGAGGGGAGAGGGGGAGAGGGGTGAGAGGGGGAGAGGGGGAGAGGGGGAGAGGGGGAGAGGGGGAGAGGGGGAGAGGGGGAGAGGGGGAGAGGGGGAGAGGGGGAGAGGGGGAGAGGGGGAGAGGGGGAGAGGGGGGGAGAGGGGGTGAGGGGGAGGGGGGAGAGGGGGAGAGGGGGAGAGGGGGAGGGGGAGGGGGAGAGGGGGAGGGGGGGAGAGGGGGAGAGGGGGAGAGGGGGAGAGGGGGAGGGGGAGGGGGGGAGGGGGGGAGGGGGGAGAGGGGGAGAGGGGGAGAGAGGGGGAGAGGGGGAGAGGGGGAGAGGGGGAGAGGGGGAGAGGGGGAGAGGGGGAGAGGGGGAGAGGGGGAGCAGGGGGAGAGGGGGAGAGGGGAGAGGGGGAGAGGGGGAGAGGGGGAGAGGGGAGAGGGGGAGGGGAGGGGGAGGGGGGGAGGGGGGGAGGGGGGAGAGGGGGAGAGGGGGAGAGGGGGGAGGGGGAGGGGGGAGGGGGGAGAGGGGGGAGAGGGGGAGAGGGGGAGAGGGGGAGGGGGAGAGGGGGGAGGGGGGAGGGGAGGGGGAGGGGAGGGGGAGGGGGGGAGGGGGGAGGGGGGAGAGGGGGAGAGGGGGAGAGGGGGAGGGGGGGAGGGGGGGAGAGGGGGAGAGGGGGAGAGGGGGAGAGGGGGAGAGGGGGAGAGGGGGAGAGGGGGAGAGGGGAGAGGGGGAGAGGGGGAGAGGGGGTGAGGGGGAGGGGGGAGGGGGAGAGGGGGGAGAGGGGGAGGGGGGAGAGGGGGAGGGGGAGGGGGAGAGGGGGAGGGGGGGAGGGGGGGAGAGGGGGGAGAGGGGGAGAGGGGGAGAGGGGGTGAGGGGAGGGGGGGAGAGGGGGAGAGGGGAGAGGGGAGAGGGGGAGGGGGGGAGGGGGGGAGAGGGGGAGAGGGGGAGAGGGGGAGAGGGGGAGAGGGGGAGGGGGGGAGAGGGGGAGAGGGGGAGAGGGCTTGAAGGAGGGGGTAGAGGGGAGAGGGGTCCACTCCCCTGCCCCCTGCCCCCTGCGCCCTGGCCCCAGCCCCTCCCCCCTGTGTGTGCCCCAGGTGCTGCAGCGCCACTTAGACTATGCCCCGGGCGCCGCCTCCAAGCACTTTGCGCTGCGCAAGTACACTGACGCGGGTCTGCCGGCCCTCAAGGTCTTCATGCGCAAGGAGGGCACCCCGGTGCGCTGCCATGGAGTGTGGGGCGGGGGGGAGGGGGGGGGAGGCAGGGGGGGGGGGAGGCAGGGAGGGGGGGCAGGGGAGGGGGGCGGGAGGGGAGCCCCCACTATGCAGCACAGGCGGCTGTGTGGAAAGCGTGGGCCGCAGTGACTGGCAAGCAGGGTCTGGGGGATAGGGTCTGGTTCGGGGTTAGGGTGTGGGTGCCTGGTGTGGGTCTAGGGGGGCGGATGGGCTGAGGGACGAACAGTGGCTGATGTGTGGAGGGTGGGGGGGGGAGGGGGGGCGTGCGCAGGGGGTGGTGCCCTGCTGGCTGGCCTGCAGCGACTGCCCTGTCTGCCGCCTGGAGCCGCAGGCCAACGCCCCGGGCTACTATGCAGTGGACCTGAGCCGCCCTCTGGGCTCACAGCTGGCGGGCAAGCTGGTGGTGGAGTACCCCTGCCTGGTGCGCCTGCTCCCCCTGCCTGCCCTGCTGCCCTGCTGCCCACAGCTTGACCAGGGCGCTGCCCCGCCTAGCTATCCCCCTATCACCTGAGCAGGCTGGGGGCGGGGCCGCCTGCAGCCTGCTGTTCAATGCACTGGGGGAGCTGGCCCTCTGCTGCTGCTGCTGCTGCTGCTGCTGCTGCTGCTGCTGCTGCTGCTACCCCCTTCCAGGGCGCCAGCAGCCTGTCAGGCCTCAGCCCCCTCAGTACACACAGGACCCTGCCCCCAGACCTACCCTGCTTGCGTGCTTCACTCCTTCAGTCCTGCCCTGCCTGCCTGTCCTGGCCCCTTGGCCCCCTGATCAGCCCCCCCCCCCCGGCCCCCTGCCCTGCCCTGCGCCCTGCAGCTGGTGGCCCTGCCTGGTGAGGAGTCCGAGTTCCCCTCAGCCTTCACACACCACCCAAAGCCGGGGGGGGAGGGCGCCTCTGCTGCCGGCGCTGGCTGGGGGGGGCACCCTGGGGGGGGGCCGGGGCAGGCGATCTGCTTAGCAGGGGGATGGGTGGTGCGGCAGGGGTGAGCGGGGCAGAGGGCGAGGTAGAGGCGGGCGGGTGGGGGCCCCTGGAAGGGGACCTGTGGCAGGGGGCAGGGGCAGGGGGGGAGAGGGCAGGGGGAGGGCGGGAGAGGGCAGGGGCAGAGGGGGTGGGGGATTCGAAGGCAGGAGAGGCAGGGGAGGGGTGAGCAATGCATCTGGCCCCCAAGGCCAGGGTCAGGGTCAGGGCCAGTCAGCCGGTCAGCCAAGCTCCCCCCCAGCTGCCTCCCCCCCACCTGGGCGGCCCGGTCAGCAGGCCGCTGCTGCACCCCCCCCACAGCAGCAGCAGCAGCAGCAGCAGCAGCAGCAGGCCAGCCCTTGGCCCACACAGCCCAGCAGCAGCACGGGCCCCGTCAGCCCCCACCCTGGCCCTCACGGCCCGCCCCTTAACCCCCACCCTCACTCCTACACTCCCTCCCCCTCCCCCTCTGCCCACCCCCCCACTCATGCACCCCACCACCCTCACCCCTACCCCACCCAAGCACACCCTCACCACCACCCACAGGCGCAGCCCCAGTTCATGGCCTCCCCCCCCACCACAGCCAGCGGCCCGGCCTCATACGGCACGGGACCCCCCCATGGCTATGGGGACACACAGTGGCCCAGGCCACCCCCCCAAGGGCTGCCACCCGGGCAGCACCCCCGGCCCCCCCACCTACCAGCCTCCCCACACGTGAACCATATGGGTCCTGTCAGGGGGGCGCCTGCCCCCCCCCAGCACCCCCACCCCCCCCAGCCCCTCTACCCCTCTCAGCCATACCTGCCGCACCAGCCCCCCCAGCCAACTGTCATGCACCTCACCCCAGCCCATCACGGGCCTGTTGCATATCAGCAGGCGCACGGCCCACCTCCCACCCCCTCCGCATGGGGCCCAGCAGGGGTGGGCATGGGGCCCCCCCCCCGGGTCTGGGTCGCAGCCCCCAGCGAAGCGGCTCAGACCTTAGTGGCTGGCGGCCCCCCTCCCCCGCTGCTGGCGCCAAGCAGGGAGCGTGTCGAGGCAAGCCAGCCGCGTCCCAGCCAGGTTGGCTGGGGCCTGCCGACCTTTGAGAATAGGGGAGGGAGGGGGGGAGGCTGACTGGTGTAGGGACGGGGCCAGGCCGGCATGTCGCTGTGGTTGTTTAAAAGTCAGGCTGGCGCGTCAACGGCAATGGTGGTCTGAGTTATCCTTCACAGATCAGGGTGTAGTCAACATCTGCTTGGGCATTGGACCCAGCCTAAGAGAGCCTCACTACTCACAATTCTCACAGGGGACTGGAGATCTTCCAAATATCTATCCGCATGCAATCTCACTCAATGTGGTCACTGTGGGTCAGGTCCCACAAGGTCTCTTTGGCGAAATGTACCGTGATCCATTTGATGCCGCGCTTACACAGCCGTGATCAGCGAGCCTTTCCGGTATGCCTACTGCATCAAAGGGCCTGCACGGCTTGGGCGCCCACCAACCCTCGACAAGTGTCCAGGTAGCAAGGTTACTGTAGATTTGTGCGGCGTTCTTTCTATAGCGGGGGCTAGTAGGTACGGTCTACAACAGCGCTTATGTTCGGGCCGGCGGTTATGTTCGGTTACGGGGTGGCTCGCATCTCGCATCGGGCTGTCGCAGCTCGCTCGCAACATGCCTAAGCCCTCCTCCTCCACCACATTAGCGCATATACTATGAGCTGCAGGCAGCATGTCCAAAGTGTCTTTCGACGACATTACTGAGAGGGCAGATAAATGCCTTGAGAGTATGTCGTAGCAGCAGAAAGTAAAAGCCGTTGCAGCTTAAGCCAGCCAGGACATCCCGTGCATACGTGCCAGGTCAGTGGGTCTGGCAGGGGTCTAAGCATGCGCTGTGAACATGTGTTTGACACAGGCTACTATAAACGGCCAGCAGCAACAGACTGCATAGACAGACTGCATAGACAGACACTACTGCTTGCAATACTCCGCGATACGCTCAAGTAGTTGCCGCCTGTTCTTACCCACGGACCCCACCCCCAACTTCTGGCTCAAATGCTTCAGCTCCTCCACCGTCATGCCCTTGGAACGCAGAGCAGGCAAGGGTGGCTCAAACCTGTTGTACACCCCCCTTGCTGTATTTTTCACCTCCTTTAGCCTCTTGCTGTCCACTTGCTGTTGCTGTTGCCGGGCTGTCACACTGTCTCTGACAGCTACAGCTGCTGCTCGTTGCTCATCTGATGGCATGCTTACTAAGCACCTAATGCGCTTCATAACCCTCTCCGCCTTGCTTTGCGCTTGTTGTTGCCGCTTTCCTAGCCTTGCCTTGTTGGTAGCAAGGGCCTGAGTGCCCCCACCAGGGCTGGCAGCTGTGCCCCCAGGGCTGGCAGCTGTGCCCCCAGGGCTGGCAGCTGTGCCAGGGCTGGCAGCTGTGCCCCCAGGGCTGGCAGCTGTGCCCCCAGGGCTGGCAGCTGTGCCCCCAGGGCTGGCAGCTGTGCCCCCAGGGCTGGCAGCTGTGCCCCCAGGGCTGGCAGCTGTGCTAGGGCTGGCAGCTGTGCCCCCAGGGCTGGCAGTTGTGCCCCCAGGGCTGGCAGCTGTGCCCCCAGGGCTGGCAGCTGTGCCCCCAGGGCTGGCAGCTGTGCTAGGGCTGGCAGCTGTGCCCCCAGGGCTGGCAGTTGTGCCCCCAGGGCTGGCAGCTGTACCAGGGCTGGCAGTGGCCCCATGGTTCTGTAGGGCTTTGCGATCTGCCGTTGCTGCCACCATGCCTTGCTGGGTAACCACGCCATCTGCCACCCATGCAGTGGTGTCCTCCATTGCAAGCTTGGCTCGCCCGGACATCCCCTCCGCATTCATGCGTAGCACGCTGTCATTGTTGAGCTGTTTCAGCATCCATCCGAGACAGCCGCAACACATCACTCGACCTCCCGCCCGACCAACGCAAAATCACACCCTGGGCCGCGGGCCTCACGGAACTTGCGCCCACATCCGCAGTACCA
This sequence comes from Haematococcus lacustris, assembly GCA_030144725.1. Classification (NCBI taxonomy): domain Eukaryota; kingdom Viridiplantae; phylum Chlorophyta; class Chlorophyceae; order Chlamydomonadales; family Haematococcaceae; genus Haematococcus; species Haematococcus lacustris. The sequence continues at coordinate 1,317,498 of JASKMD010000017.1, forward strand.
GACACCAGAAATCGCTATATGGATATGAAAGCGTATGCGGTCAAGCACGCAACTCAACCAGCAACGGCGAACCGGGTTGCAGCGGCACCCGCAGTCCACGACGCCATTAGGACGAGCTCACGACTGCTGAAACGAGAGCAACGAGCAACACAATCGGCCCCGACGAAACCCAATCCACCCAAGGCGGGCACGAAACGGAACAATGAAGGCAGACAGACCCAAACTATCCCGCAAGATATAGTGCGCATAGTAGGCCTTGACCTCCCAGGGCTCTCCAGCTGGAAGGTGGATAAAGCCTGCCGTTGTAAACCCAAGAACCTAGGCTGCATACTAGGGGCCATGTACGGCCCCCAAGAGGCCATTACCAGCATAGATGGCTGGCAATGGGACGGCATCAACAAGGAAAACTACTACAAGGTGCATTGGAAGCCCACAGTCATAGATAGATGGGCACTACCACTATGTGCAGAAGAAGGCTATACACCCACACACATAGAGACCATCAGCAGGGAAGAGGCTAAGGACGTGTGCACCTGTGAGCTGTGCTGGCTACCAAGAGGAGACAGTCCAACGTGCCACAACTGCAAGAGGGCCTACCACCCAGCCTGCCTTGAGGAAGCCCACCTGTCAGGACACAAGGAACCAGGATACTGGCTGTGCCCTATATGCAAGTTTGGCAGCAATGACTTCAAGACTACCATGCGTCAGTCAGCGCACTCGGACCTCATACGAGTACACTGGCACCCCACTCTCGAACCGGCGCCGCTCATCACGGCACACCTGGACTACATAGCAAAGCGCAACGACTACGACGAGGAAAACAGGCAGATACAAGAGGCCAGACATGCGAGGCCCGACACGCACCTGCCGGCCCACACCCGACAGGGACTACCGGACCCGCACACCTGGCTACCCCGGTGCACCAACCTGCACTCGAAGGCCACCTTCCACACCTACCCCATCAACCCGCAGACGGACATCGTCGGGACGGGCAATTGCGAAACCTTCCTCCAACTGCACCCCCACATGACCGCCCCCGCGATGAGCCTCAGCACGGGGGAGCCCATTATGCCACGGCACGACTTAGTGCAACACGTAACGGTCCACGACGAGTCGGGTCGCACAGTTGGCCTTCTGACAAAAGACCAACACCAACATCTACACACTTGGTTACAACACACACCACACACACGCAACCTGGCCACAGAGGTAGTGGCCCTACTAAGGAGACAGGACGCACAGAGCAGCCACCACCCCATGAGAGGGGCACAAGACAAAGCCCTTGACACCCTACACGCCACACAAAGCTTTCCAAGTACCGTCCAAAGATGGGCTGACCCACTCACAGTTAGACCAGAAACCACCACCTATTGGAGCCCTGACATCAACAACACGGCCTTTGGGGCACACCACAACTGCCTACTGGTACGCCACACTGGCTTATCCACATGGAATGTACCGGCAGACGATACAGTGGCACTAAAATGCGTCAACCATGCTATACACTCAGCTACACAGGAGGAGGCCATGGCAACCATCATGCTGATCCCTGGAAAAAAGGGCATATCCTACCCTAAACACATCGACACCCTGCGGCGCTACCCTGAGTACTGCCAGCACCTGGCTAGCATACCCCCCACCAAGACCAGAGGCTCCAAGCCAGGCAAGCACGCCAATCTCCACATCTACGTCATTTGGAATGCAGCAGGACAACAACTCGTCACCAAAGGCAACCCCCAAGGATGGCTGGCTAGCATTGCCACTGCCCTCCACCCTGAACGAGACACACACCCAATCCGCAACAGACCAACGAACCAAAGCCAGCCGGCCACACCCCCCAGCGGCCACAAACAACACATGCGCCTGCCGCTGGACAGGGACATCCCCACCTCGGGGCACCAACGCAACCACCAACAGCTCATGCAACACTCCACGACGCAACCACGGATGGCCATCACCGAATGGGCCACGCTCGCGTATTCGGACGGCAGCTGCATTAAGACCTCGGGGGCAGCCCCAGCGAGCGTCGGGGCGGGGGTCTATATCCCGGAGACCAACGTCCTCATCACCGTCGCCTTAGACGACCCAATCAGCAACACCATCAACAGGGCGGAACTCATGGCGATACACGCGGCACTCACAGCGGGGGCCAAACGCATCGCCACCGACAGCCTCTGCTCTATCTACCAAATCCGCCGAGCCCTCGCTAACCCGATGACGCTCATCACCCACAGACACAACGACATCCTGACAGCCATCGCTACCCTTATCATCGATAGCCCCGTGACAATCCAATTCTACAAAGTACGGGCCCACTCGGGCATCATCGGCAACGAAGGCGCCGATGCCCTCGCCAAGCACGCGGCGTTACACCCAGAGCTCGCCAACACCCCGGCCTACAGCCCAACCACACGGAAAGAGACCAACACCTGGCTCAACAACGAAGCCGACGGCGAAACCCCCGCCCCACTGCCGGATTGCCGCCAAAGCGTGCGAGCACACATGCACCGCAAACACAGGCTCGGTCTCGCCAATCAGGACAGTATCTACTACCAGATGTCCCAGGAGATCACCAAAGCCGCGGCGAAAGGAGCTGGCGATAGGGTGATGGCCGACACGAACATCTCCACCCACGCACAACGAATTGCCCTACTCTACCGCACCGGCGGGCTCTACAACCAAAAGCTAGCTCTGCGCTGGAAACGGGCGACTGACGACCGCTGCCCACTTTGCGGGGAAGCCGACAGTGCCACTCATCTCCTATCGGGCTGCAGCGAGACCCTACCGCTTGTGCAAGAAAGGCACAACGGGGCCGGACGCCTCATCGTTAAAGCTATCAGCAAGGGAACCCTGGGCGGGTACATCCGATTCGCTGACACCGGCAGCTGGGAGAAGGGCGCGAAGGAAGACCTTGACCTCCCTAACGACACACTACACACAACGTTACGAGCACTCGGACTGAAAACAGCGGCAAGCAAAAACACCACTAGACCAGATATACTCATGGTGACGCCGCAAGCGAAGGCGGGCAAAAGCGGCAAAGTCACAAAACGGGTCACCATCATAGAAATCAAATACTGCTCGGACTCAAGGTGGGCGGATCAATTAGACAAGGCACTCAACCAACACACCCATCTAGCTCAAACCTTACGCAAGGAAGGCCACATGGTTGAGATCATACCTATCCTCCTTGGCATGGGTGGCATAACGTATGAAGCACACACACGGCAACACCTCCTGGCCTTGGGGGTCTCACAAGATAACACTACTAAACTTTTACACAAGTTAACGAGACACGCGGTGGAGACAGCCCACTCCATTGCAAAGACAAGCTACAGACTCAGGGCTGCTAAGAGGGAGGGAGGGTAGGGGGGTCGCCTCTTTTGGCTTGATTGGTGGGAGCAGGCCGCGCCCCAGGCGGTAGCTCCTCCCTCAATGCACGCCGGTGAATACCGGAGTAGTCTTCTTCTTCTTCTTTCTTCTTCTGTTTCAGCATGGTTTCTGGCACTGCGTTGGTCATGTGCGTTGCCCTGTAGTAGCGGCTGAGAAGCTGCTCCATTGCTGGTGTCAGCATGCCGGTGTCCCTTGTGAGCTGGCTGTTGTGGCCTTCTCGCTGCATTTGGGCACTGCAGCCGTAGGCCTGGCACAAGTGGCGGACTGAGTTGTGTAGGACATGCTCCCAGCAGTGCACCACCCAGATGTTGTGCACCTGATGGCCCGCCTTGATCTTAGCTGCTGCCAGCCGCATGACCACGCCGCTATGCTTGCCCACATTGCTTGCATCGCTGTCACAAACAGCAAACAAGATCTTGACATGTGCTGTCCAGTAGCCAGCTGCCTTCAAGCACTCAATCAGCTTAGCGCATTGATGCTCAGCGTCATGGCTTTCCAGGTGGACGAATCCTAGGCAGCAATGGAATGCTGACCCTGGCTGGACTGACTGTGGCGCAGGAGGAGGGGGGGAGCTGTTGCTGGCGCATGCGGCTGGATAGTTTAGTGACGCATAGCAGGCATCAGCCTTGCTGGCAGCCTTGGGACCCTGGATGGGGGGAGTGGAGGGAGAGGCAGAGGCTGATCCCGAGCTGAGGGAGGAGGGTAGGCATGGAGTGTTGGGAGGTGGTGGTATGAGGAGGGGGCTGTCAGTTGCAAAACGAGACGGCCGCCTGATCACCCTGGCGGGTCTGGCAGGGGTTGGTTGGGAGGTGATGGTTGGAGATGGGGGGTTGGCTGGGGTTGGAGATGAGGGGGTGGCTGGGGTTGGGAAGCGCATGGGCCGTGCAAACTGCATGATGATGCCCAAGTTGTCCCCCTTGCTATCAAAGCTAATAGCACCAGCGCCCGCTTGAGCACACAGGCCTGCAACAAGGAGAACGATCGATCAATGGTAGTAAGCTGATTTAGGTAGCAGTAACCTTGCATGGTGGAGATGAGCTTCTATAGTTTTAGCAACATGTATCATTGTAACTTACTGGCTATCAATGAAACTCACCAGATTGATGCTTGTGGGCTTGATGACAGATGTCATCCATGGCCCGCCGCAGGGTCATGCCGCAGGGTACCCTGTCCTCTAGCTGCTGGCCTGGCAGGATGTGCAGCCCCAAAGCTCTCACGATGGTCTCCTGCACCTTCTCAAATGACAGGTTGCAGTCCACAAGCAATCGCAGAGCTGCTAGCGAGTACTCTACGCAGTAGCGAGCTGTGGAGTATCTTGCAACCTGTGTGTGGCACAGCTGGACTGTTGCCAGCTCGTCTTTGTTATGCCGATGCTGACCTGCCCTGGGCTTGGATTCCCAATCTGCAATCAAGCGGCGTAGGACATTGATTGAGGGCCCCCTGTTCTGCACCAGCCTGATCCGTTTGTCCTGGCTGGCAGGGAGTGACGACTGGTAGGGAGTAGAGGCAGTAGGGGAGGAGGGGGGTGCAGCAGCTGACAATTTGAGGCACTCGGCTCGATGCTCGTGGCACTCCATCACCAAATCCTGACATTGAGCTTCCAAATCTTGACAACGAGCTTCCAGGTCAGCTGCTGCTGCTGCTGCCTGGTCACCCTCTGCTGCCCTCTGTTGCAATGCCACGGCCTCCCCCGCCATAACAGCGTTGGCATGCTGGAGCAACCCTAGCTGCAATGTCAATGCATGGGCAGTGCATGCTGCCAGGGCAGCCCTCTGCTCTGCTGCATAAACTGCTCCAAATGCTGTCAAATGGTGCCTCGCGTTTTGTTGTTGAAGCTCCTCAATCTGAGCATGCATTTGCTGCTCACGCATACACAAGCACGGCACACACAGGGGCTGGGGCAGTAGTGGCAAATGCACAAGCAGCAAGGGCAGAGGGGAGTTGGGAACAGAGCAGGGAACAGCAAGGGCCGCAGAAGCCTTACCTTCAGCCGGTTTGCGATGAAGCCGGCCGTGCGCGTCCACGGGGCAATGCCAGCTGCAACCCGAGCTGCCATGACCGCCGATGCATCCTTACTACGCTGACTGCGTCGGCCCATCGCTAATTATGGCCGCCATTCTGCATCATTTGCGCCGCTGATGGACGCTGGTGGTAGCTTGGAGGAATCAGAACGACCTCGTACACTTTCGCAGCCTGGTGAGCGCGAGATGATGGGGTAATTTAGACATGAGCATGGTAGGTATGTCTGGGTGTATCTATGGGTGCTAATCCTAAAGGATACGCTACCAAAAGTGTAAGCAGAGTTTCGGGGCACACCGCTTGCATCTCTACAGGAGGTCAGCACGGCGTTTGATGCACTTCCTGCCTATAAATAAGGTTTCAACGCACTGTAATTTCAAGAGCTTCCCAACCTGCGCAGGGTCGCTTAAATACATTGCAATAGCTTCCCGTGGGAGCTATGAGCATACTTCAACGCTAGGGCGCAAAAACAAGTCGAATACGTAGCAGCAACAAGCAGCAAATCGACCTCAAAAACAGCACTGCAGATTTGCATGCCAGCACCCCATCACGCACGCCAACCGACCGACTAGTGACCGCACTACCGTCAGGGTGCAAGGAGTCACTGGTGCAAGGATACCGCGGAGGGGGGCAATGTTGACTTTAGCCCGTCCCTCGCAGGCCAAGCTGCGGAGCACCACGCCGCAGCGGGGCGTCGCGGTTTGACCTCTTGGAGTGCAGTATACGCGACAAAAAGTGACGGTACATTTTTTCGAGCCATTTTACCTGACCTTGTGGGACCTGACTGTGGGCGGTCGAAGTCCTAGGTTGGGGACATATTGGGTGCGGTTGGGTAGGTGTCCATGCATCAGCTCCTGCGCCTCGCTGTTGCCAAGGGGGTCTGGCAAGCAAAGTGGGCGGCTAAATGTATTAAGCCATTGGGCCTAGTAGATGATCAGGCTGAGATATGATGAGTAGCAGTGCCAACTGAGTCCGTGGTTGAGCAGGGCGCAAGTCCAGGACTAACGTGTGACATCCCTTCATGAATCTCCCGGGAAACCCAAACTGCTTGAAAAGGCCACCACCCGTCTTAATGCGCATCGCGTGATGGCTAGTAAGAAGCGGAAGGGTAGCGACAAGAAACAGAAAGGTGCGTGTCCCTAGCCGACTGTGAGTTACGTGCACTACGCGCTGTGAGATAACCCGTCGCTCCTGTTGGTTCCATCGCAGCGTCTCGTTCCGCCCAAGGCAAGCAACGACAGGCGCGTCGGGATAGCTGGAACACGACCAGACGTCAGGTGACCCCACCCCGGGCTTCACCAGCGCCCCTCAGCCTCCAGCCGTGCAGCCCCCCAACCCCCTGATGCTCCCCCCCTACCCCCCACCTCCCGCTGCCAGCAGCAGCAGCACCAGCAGCCGCCCAAGTGCAGCAGCAGCAGCGGCCCATGCAGTGGGACTCCCTCACATAGGCAGGGGCATAGCTGAGATGCGTGAGTTTGTGTTTGACCCAGACACACAGATTGGGGTGGGCATCGACCCCGGCGTCACCCAGGCAGTCAGCGCAGCCTCTGGGGTGTGGGATCCAGCAACAGGCCAGCTCCTGGCAGACCAGCTGCGCCGGTGGAAGCTGACCAAGGGCCAGGACCAAGGACAGCGGCCTGAACAATGCCCGCCGTGACAGTGAGCGGTGGCTAGCACCAATCAAGCCCCACCTCCAGCACCTGGCAGCAGCAAGCTCAGCCGGCACCTCCCTGGAGGCCAACCTGAAGCACATCACCGTCACCCTGGCCACCTGGGATGCGGTGTGGGAGGTGTAGCTGGACCCCAAGTGGGCACGGCAGCGGCTGAGACTGTACGGAGCCCAGGACCGGGCGCTGGAGCATTTCTTCAACAAGGTGAGGGTGGGTGGGTGGGTGGGTAGGTGTGTGGGAGGGAGGGTAAGGGACTGGGAGGTGGTGGGTTGGGCATGATATGAAGGAGTAGTTGACTGTGCCATGCCTAACCTGGTGCCACCATGTCAGCCACCCTGTGTGTGCCTTGTGTGCATGGCTGCAGTTGGAGGAGGACATGGCGGAGAACTTTGTACATGAAGCGCCACAAGCGTGCCAAGCAGCTGGTGGTGTTCTTTGGAGCAGCTAGCATTGGCACAGCGGGAGGGTGGGGTGCTGATGCGGTGTTGCGTGCCTGCCGCAAGGTGGTGTGCAGGCCCAGGGGCACAGACCAGCTGCGGGGCAGGGTGGTGCTTGTGGATGAGCACCGCACCACCCGGGTCAGCTCAGCAGTGAATGGCAAGCAGCCCTGTGAGGTGGAGCTGAACACACTCAATGCTACAAGACCCGCAGGCTGGAAGCCCCCAGCAGGGCAGGTGGAACCCCGCCTGGTGCGCCCAGCCTGGAGCCAGGACCAGCCAGTGCGGGGCATGATGTGGTGCCCGATAGTGGCCCCCCGCAAGCCCCCACAGGCCCCACGCAGCAGCCAGGAAGCCACACCGGCAGCAGCCTCAGAGCCAGGGCCCAGCACTCCCCAGCCAGCCCAGCGCAGCAAGCGCACCAAGGCTGAGCCAGGGGCAGCTGAGCCCACCAAGGGCAAGGGCAAAGGCAAGGCTGCCAAGGCAAAGCCAGCACCACAGTCAGGCAGGTGGCTGGACAGGGACTGCAATGCAGCGCTGAACATGCAGCGCATTGGGGAGAGCAGGTGGCGGCAGCTGGAGCTGTGCTACTGGCCAGAGCAGGGAGCTCTGCCAGCCAAGGGCAAGGAGTACCTTGGCCTGGGCTACAAGCGGGTGCGAGACAAGCCACCCGAGGCCCAGCAGCAGCAGCCTGCTGCGGCACAGTAATGTGTGCCCCCCTCTTGAGCTGTCATCAGCTTACAATTAGTGCATGTTTTGTCATGCCAACTACACGTTGCCCTAACGGGTCAGGCAATATTGTAGGTGGTAGGCGGCTCATGTGCCATGTGCACTGGGTTTACTCCACACAGCCCAATAACACTGTTTGAGTCGGATCTAGTTAGTGGCTGCTAGTGGCTGCTAGTGACTGCTAGTAGGTAGTGACTGCTAGTAGGTGCTAGTAGGTGCTAGTAGGTATAGTGCTAGTAGGCTCAAATGGAGGCCCTAGTGAGGGACAAGGGGGCTGGATGTATTAAGGAGAAGGAGTAAGGAGTAGGGTAAGGAGTAAGTGTCAGAGATAGGCTAGTAGGTGGTGGGTAGTGACGGTTGAGCTTATGCTCAGGGGTGGGAGGAGGTGGGAGGGCTATGCTGGGGCTGGGAGGTGGGAGGGATGCAAGGGGGTGGCAGGGGTTGGGAGGTCATGGCAGGGGTTGAAGCTAAGAAGGGGGAGCAAGCCTGGGGCTTGCATGTACTGACCTTCTTGCATGTCTGAGCACAGGAGCTCACGGATCACACACACCTTTTCCCTTTACACGTGTCTAACTAAGATGTGTATGGTTCGGGGTACTTAACGCGTTGTGAGGGCAGAGGCTTAAGGTACTTAAGGCTTTGTGAGGTACCTTTGCTCAGGTCCTGCCTCATTCTCCCGCTCTCACATGCTCCTACCAGGCATATGTTGTTATGAGGGACTGTGATGACGACCACAATGTACAGTCACAGTGTCGCTGGTTGTGCCGATGCGGCCGTGGTGTATGACATGTGCTTCTACCAATTCTCGTCAGTGTCGGCAGCAGCAGCTTCGGTGTACACCACATTGTCCGTGCATAGCACCATTGCACTTGTACACACATATGCCAGCCATGCACATATCCACCCTTCAACCTCCCTCAGATGCTATTCTGATCTATGAATCAGGCACTTCAAGATCAAGTACTGCCCTGTCCTGTCACCTGCCCTGTCAGCCTCGTCTTCATCGTCAACCCAACAAGTAGCACAGTGGCTGTGATTGCCATAAGTCCCACCCCAGCCATGTTGCCACACTTCACATACAAACGCTGCCAATTGGCCTCAAGGCTCACGGTCAGGACAGTTGTTGCTTGTGGTGGCCACCCAGGCAAGCTTGGCTTTACGGAGTATTTATGCATTCTGACCACTGCTTTTGCTGAATGTGTCATGCATTTGATAAGTGGGTGACATGCAGAAGCACAGTTATGCAACACTGTTCAAGGTCACACAATGCATGGGAGGCGCAGTGGCGCCCACTCGCAGGCAGCACGGTCCATGGTGCAGCGATGGCCTTCATCCTGGTGCGCCCACTCCCACTGCACTGTCAGACAGATAGCTTCCCCGCCTTGCAAAGCACCTATGAATTGTCCTCCTGCTGCTGGCTGATGTTGGTTTTCAGGCCTGGCTCGGCCCCAGCGCAGGTAGAGCTTTGGCGACCACGCAAGCTGACATCACTAGGTCGCTTGGTGGAACGCATGCGAGCCAGACGGGAGCCTTCGCTGGTGCGCCGGCTGGAGTGCCGGCAGCCTATCCCAGAGGGTCGAGGGCCGTCCCGATGCTCAGGCGAGACCCCCCGCAGCCCTGCGCCCTGCTGGTTGCTGCAATGGCTGTCCCAGGGCCTTGCGGCCGCAAAGGGTGTGGTGGTGTCGGAGTCGGGACTGTCCGCGTCCCAGAGTTGCGGACTGGGGTGTGAGGTGTGCGCGGCGCGGCGGCTGGTGCCAATCCGGCTGCCCTCCAGTGATGACAGCACCAGGTCATCGTCCTCGCCACGGATGTTAGTCAGGATGGTCATCAGCGAGTGCAGGCCAGTGCTGCCAGAGCGATCGACCTCTGACATGGAGGAGCCGCGGGACGCTCTGCGGCTCTTGGCGGTTGTGAGGGTGTGCGGGGAGGATGGGAGGCCGTCCAGGGTGTCAGCTGCGTCGGCCAGGACGTTGGGGTTCGGGGTGTGCAGGTAGGTCTGCATGATGCCCTTGCCCTTGACCTGCACGCCCCCAGTGGACTTCCAGTCCTCTTGGGGCAGCAGCTGGGCAAAGGCGTCTGACACGTGCACGCAGCCGGGCTGGCAGGTGCTCTCCTGCACGATTGTAAGAGATCAGGAAGCACAGGGGCAATGAATGCAAAGCAAGGAGGGAGCACAGCACGGAGCAGCATTAGCTGCGGCAAGAGAGGTGAAGGGGCACAGTGGCAGCAGGAGGTTTGGAGCATGGTGCCACAGAGTGGGGGATACGGCAATGGTCTTTAAAAAGTGGTGGCGGGGGCAGGGTGCAGCACTGGTGCAGTGTGTGGTGACACTAGCAGGAGGCAAGAGGAGGGAGAGGGCTATGCCAGCTGCTCAGAAGAGTGCTGCAGTGGGGTAAGGGAGCTGGTGTAGCTTGGAGCCATGGTGGGCCACAGGTTGGTCCTAGAGGGAGGCACTCAGCAGGATGGCTGAAAGACCGCCAGGCCATGCAGGTGCACGGTAGGAGGGGTGTGGGGAGAGGAAGTGTATTTAAGCAGCCTACCCACAAATGGTGCTTGTGTACTTTAGTCATCAACGAGCCTTCCCAGGCCCTGCTGGCATGAGGACATTGCTGCGTGCTCAGGGCAGTGCAGCCTGCTGCATGAGCCCGCTCACCATGCGGCTGGCTGTGTTCATTGTGTCACCAAACAGCGTGAACTTGGGCATCTTAGCGCCCACCAGGCCGCTGACCAAGGGCCCGGTGTGAATTCCAATGCGCAGCTGCACTGGCTCGTGGTTGTGGGGCATGACCACTGACAGCGACTCGCGCAGCATTGCCTTGGCGAACTGGAAGATGCGCAGCGCGTTGTTCACGACCTGATCCTCGTTCATATCGTCCACACACACAAAGCCATCCTGTGCGATGCCGAGACAAGAGGGGCAGGCAAGCAATGCGGTAGGTGAGCAGCAGGCCACAGCACTGCTCTGTAGTGCATGTTCATCTAGTGCATGCTCTGTAGTGCATGTTCTGTAGCAAGCGGTTAGGGGCATACTAGGATTAGGATGGCATGCAAGCCACAGGCAGGGCAGCCTGGCTGCGGCGTCTGATGCCTTGCTCTCTGCCCCTCAACTAACACTGAGCCATTCACAGCTGTGACGATAGTTGTAATGGACTCCCTGCTGCCTTCGCATGCCGTGCTGCAGCTGGCAACCAGGCCATGGGTACATCTATACACATGGGTCCTGGCTAGATGTGGTGTTCCAGCAGCAGCAGTAGCAGCGCAAGGGCGGTGAAGGATGCTGATGATGCTGGCTGGCAATGGCAAGGATGATGAGCACTGGAGCTGACGATGACGCTGAAGGCCATGGTCCAGGCTGAAGCCTGTACGCAGGTCGCATGTGTCTCAGCAGCAGCCAGGCCTACCTGGTCCTCCTTCAACAGCCCTGCCACCACAATGTAGCAGTCCCCCACAATGTCTGCACATAGCAGGATCAGGCAGGCTGGCAGGGTCAGGCAGGTGGGCAGCAGCAGACAGGCTGGTAGGAGCAGGCAGGACCACAGGGCCAGCCAGGCTTCAGCGCAGCATGCTGACTAATCCATATTGAGTCAGGCTGGGAGCAGGAGGCAAGCTAAGGGGGTCAGGGAGGATGCAGGAGAGCCGATGGAGGCCTCATCAGGGGTGCCAGACGCAGCCAGCAGCAGCACAGCATGCCCTGGATGGCAACGACCTGCACTAGACACCCCTAGACTTCACACTGAGCAGCATTACAACGGTGATGGCAGGTGCAACACCTGTTGTGCCCAGGGTGCAATTGCTGGGGTGCAGTGGCCTGCTGGCAGTGGCCTGCTGGCAGTGGCCTGGGAGGCTGGAGGCAGGGGTGGGGTGGGGAGAGATGTCCAACCCTGACCACCTACCGAGCTTGTACATGTCGTACTCATCCACCAGCTCGTCAAAGTTCTCGTACAGCTCATTCAGGAAGTGCATGACCTGCAGTGGAGGCCGTCACACAGGTGGAGGTGAGGGGCCAAGACGTAGGGGCGACAGCCAGGGCAGACCTGGTCTCAGCGGTGAGTGAGGAGGACAGGGTGTGCACCTCCTCAACTGCAGAAACCCTGGCCAGCAAGGTTCTGCCCCAGGCTGCACTCCAATCAAAGAGGGCCAGGGAGTGTTTCCAGCATTGCAACTGAAACTCTAATAATGTTGGCACAGCGCCCAGCAGAGCTGCCCAGTTGCCGGGAAGCTGGCTAGAGTGCTGCCTTGTTGGGGTCGTGGGTTCAGGCTGCATCTTCCTGTGCCCCCTCCCTGTCCCACTGCGGCTTGGCCTGGGCCCTGAGCAGGCAGAGGGCGCCACACCTGGCTGGGCTCCACCTCCTTTGACATGCTGGTGAACCCAACCACATCGCAGAACAGCACCATGACCTGCAGCCAGTAATGCGGCACAAGAGAGGGGTGAGGGGATGGGGAGCCCACCTGCACCTGGCTGCCAACAGCCATATGCAGCACCCTGCCATCGTGAGGACACCCCCTCCATAGGAGCCTGTTGGCTGGGGTGGCAGGGGTAGTTGTGGTGTGAGGGGCATGGTGCAGTGTGCATTCCAGCCTGACATGCTTCAGTATGTAAGCCAAGAGGCTGGGAGGTGGTAGAAACAGATGATTGTGAGTTGGGTGGTTAGGAGGCTGATAAGCGGTTGGGGCGGTACGACATTCGAGTGACATGGTCACACTGAAAGGACTGGAAGGTGGTGGTCGGTAGCTTCTGGCCAGCCACCTTTTCATGTGTGTTGGCTAGGTCACGCAGGTTGCGGGCGCCCCGGGAGGGCACCCTGGCCAGCATGTACTCAATGATGTGGCGTGGGAACAGCTGCTCAAGCATGCTCAGCTGCGCGTCCGTGAGGTCAGCCAGCTTGTTCTCCAGCTCCACCCGCGGCGTGACATCTGTCTGAACCAGCATGATGACCTGGGGGATGAGGGCACAGGGCGCACCAGGTGCTTGGCACACACCCACCAAGCAGGCTGCAGCTATTGGCCTCTGCTGCGCTGCCTAGGCATCCTGACAGTGCTGGCTGCGAGCGCGTGCACTCAGGCCCCGCCCCGGACTTTCTGCATGGCCTGCATGTGGGCACCTCAAGAGATGCACCCTTGCAGGCAAACAGTGATTGGGGCGCTACCTTGAACAGCTGCCAGGCCAGGCATGCGCTGCTGCTGCTGCTGTGTTTCACATCATGCCGTACCTGCTTGTCAAGCACAGGGTCCCACAGCGGGATGGCGTGGATCTCGTGATAGCAGTCCTGGCCCTCATCATACTCATCCTCGTCCTCATCCACTGCATTCAGGCGGGCGGTCTGGGAGCCGCTGGCCTCAGTGACTGCTGTCATGCTGCTCCCCACAGCCCCTGGGCCCCCCTGCAACCCTGAGCTGTACTCCTGGGTGCTCATGCTGCATGAGGAGGCTGAGGGCTGGCCGCTGCTGCGCCCAGTGTTGCTGCCATGGGTGACGCCAGGGGATGCACCATTGGTGCGTTCCATCAGCGACACAAACTTGCGCTGCACTAGCGGCGGCACCAGGGGCTCGGCACTGGTGCCGGCATCAGCCTGGCTGGCATTGGGTGCGTGGCTGGAGTCTGGCCGGCCTGCTGCCTGGGAGGGCAGAGAGCTGCGCGGCGTGCTGCTGCTGGGGCGCTGCAGCTGGCCGCTGTAAGATGTCGGCACTGTCTGCTGGGAGGTGGTGGCTCTGGAGGTGATGTTGGGGGGTCTGCTGACCAGGAATCCTGGCGGCACCTTGGTTGGCTGCTTCTTGTGCTTGCCGGCAAAGGCGGTAAAGGAGTTGCCTATCTGGAAGTCCACCTCGAGCTCGTCTGGCATGCTGTGAGCTGGCTGCCTGCCTGCAGTGAAGATGCCCTGGGCCTCAGCATCAGCAGCTGGGGCATAGTGCGAGGCAAGGAAGCGGCGCAGGGACATTGGCACCTGCACCACACCCTGCCACTCCAGCCCCCGCAGCACATCCTCCAGCATCTGCTCGAGGCTGTGCAGGTCGAAGGTGAAGAGCACCCTCAGGAGGCCTTCCCTCAGGTGGTTGTCGTAGCGTATAGACAGGAGGTCACCCATGTAGGACAGGCTGCTGGCATTCTGATAAAGGACCTTGCCCTGGAAGTCTATAAGAGTGAGGATGGCGGGCACGTGGGAGAGGACTGCGTAGTCGCGCATGAGCCGGGGCATGACCTCAGCAGGGTTGTATGGCACATTGTGCTCAATAAGCAGGGCTGGCTGCAGTTGATCTGCTGGATCCCCCTGATCGTCCCGCCACACACAGGGGGTGATGCGCATGCCAAAGAGGGAGGAGGTCTGGCCTGACGGGTCTGGCGTGACATGGCTGACTGGCTGGGGGCTGGCTGACTTGAGGAAGCGAAGCGCCTTTTGCAATGCAAACGTCAACAGAGGGTCACGTTTCAGCAGCTTTCTGATGACGGGGGCGTACTCCTTGTGTATCTGCAGTACAGGCACAACACCAACACAGCTTGTGACCCTATGTACAAACAATGCAGTAGTCAATAGGAGACAGAGCATCACCCCAGCTCTCCACATATAGCTACAGGCACCGTCCTAATTCAAGCTTGCTCCATACAGGGCATGTCCAACCTGGTTGAGGGGCCGAAGCAGCTGGGATAACCCAAAGTAGGCTTGGCATGCCGCATTGATGTGAAGGGGCGCTAGCTTGTTCCTGGCATGCTTTCGAGTGCCCGCTGGCTCGGCTTCGTCTGGTTTGCTGACCGCAGCGCTGCGGTGGTCATCCAATGTGCTGACGCCAAGAAAGGCGATGGGCTGCGCTGTACCCTCTGCAATTGTGTCTGCTGCGAATACTGGGAAGCCCATCGCTGCCAACTCCTGCCCGCTATAATCACGCAGAGGAAGGAGGGATGAAGAAGGCACACTGCTCTGGGCCGCTCCGAAAGCTGGTGCATCGCTGCTTTGCATGAATGAATGCAGAGAGGACTGACTGATCAGCTGCTGCACCGGGGTCTGTTGGTACGCCAGAGGCGCGACAGGCATTGGAACAACCTGGTTAAGCTTTCTGTGCCTCTGCCTGCTGCTGCTGGCTTCCGTGCCCAGGGCCCAGTCAGTCGACGAGGAGGTATCCCGCCCAATGCTGTCAAGGCCGTGTGGAATGCCAGGTCGCAGCATGTTTTCCGCGACACCATTTGGTGGACACTGGTCTAGCAGCACTGCTTGCGGAGAGTTGCTCCTAGCTACCTCCTTTACGCCAGACCAGCCACAGCAAAACATGCCGAGGCAGGTCATCCAGCTTCCATTCTATGCACCGCCTTCAGTGCTTCGGTGCTGGGCTGATGCAAGCGCTCCTTCTCAAAGTTGCTGTTGTCAAATCGTCCTTGTCGAAGCTGTGCTTCCGCGAGCCTTGAACCCACTGTACTGGAGCGGAACGCTGCACCTCCTCAAGAGTGCAAGAGTGGTTCTCTCGGTCTGATGTTTTGTTCCTGTGCACCTGTGTTCCTGTGCTCCTGTGCACCTGTGTCGAAACGCCAGAGCGCACAACTAGTTTGCGAGCAAAGACAAAAATGCGGATTTGCGCTTTCTATGTTTGCGAGCTCCATGCAAGTTTGCGTTCTCCACTACTGTTGTGCCTATTGAAAAGTAGCTGCCCTGGTGAGCGCCACAGTACATAGGTCAACTCGATCTGCAAGACAGTTATGCAGTAGTCACTTGCCATGTCTTCACAATCCACTTGCCACATCCATCCTGTAGTGGAGGTTGTTAGCCAAAATGTACGGGTCCGCTCCACAGACAATGGAGGTTACAGTGTTGCGCCATGTGCTGTATGGCCTTTCCGGCCATGACAGCATGGCTGCCAAAACATGACTAACACCCAGGTGTTGCAGGCAAGCACCCATTTAACCATGTAGCACCCATGCCATGTGGCCCAGCGATGTGGCAAGTACCCATGTAGCACTGCTGGATGTAGTGCATTCTAAGTAAATGTTAACCAGTGTCATCGACCTGCTGCTGGAGAGCAGCCAGCACTGTAGCCTGCACGGCTCTGCAACTTCATCACTACAGAAACAAGTCCCCTATCCAACATGCAACAACGTGTTGCCTTTTGTCACTTTATTGTTGTAATTGTCACTTCGCTGTTGTGATCAGCGGTAGACCAGCGGTGCACGCTCCCCCTAGTCTGATGCGCAACACTGGCAGCTAGCTGTGCAGCAGGCACCAAAGAATCAAGTCCACAGAACACTCAGCTACAGCCAGCACGATTACAGCGTCATCGGTGACTACAACCCCCATCCAGCAGCTGAGTGGTGACTGCCCAGCGTCCTGCACCTGCCTGGGCACCCAGGGACATGGAGGCCCAGGTGGGAGACCCGCCAGTCCTCCTGGCTAGATATACTTAACAAGAGCAGGGGAACAGGGCGCCCTGCCGGCTATCCCAGCGGCCGGCAAAACGGGAAACCCGGCGGTTCTTGAAGAACACCCTCAGCAAGCGGTAGCAAGTCCCAGTCAGCAAGGTGAGAGAGTTGCCTGTAAGCCGCAAGCAGCCAGGGGCAGTGCCTAGGGGAGATGTACAGCTGGCAGCCAGCCCCTCCCCGCCTGCATTGCGACAGGCACACTGCCCAGCCCGCTGCTGTTCATCAGGCTCAACACAGCACGTGGGTGTTGCTGCCCCCGGCTGCCCCTTTGTGGACCAGGGCCGCCAGGGATGCCATGCTGGCAGTCCCAATTGGCCCGGCCCCACGCTGCCGCTTGTGAGATCGATACGCCGCCACCGCCTGCTGCCGCACAGCCTCCTGCTCCTGCTTCTGCTGCTGCACTTGCGCCTGAGCACGAGCAGCGGCCAGCAGCCCCCCAGGTGGGGACTGCACCTGCCTGACCTGCCCTGTATGGGGCCTGGTGCCCTTGGCCTTGCGAGGCGCGGCAGCAGAGGCAGCAGCAGCAGGCCCCCCTGCGGCCTTGCCTTGCCTCTGCCCCGCCACCCCCGCCAGCTGGGACATCATGATGGCCTTCATGCGCTGGCCCTGAGGGACCTGGGTCAAGCCCCGCAGCCTGAGACCTGCTCCCTGGGCCTGGCCCCCGGCCCCCTGCCCCCCCGCTGCCTCCTCCCCAGCCCAGTGTTTGCGCTTGAGCTGGACCTGCAGGGGGGCGGCAGCCACCTCCCCAAACTTAGCCTGGGTCAGCGCCTGCTGGGCCTGCAGCTTGAGCTCAGCCTGGGTCAGGGGGGGACGCGGGCCCTTGCCGCCCTGCTTCTTCATCAGCTTGCGCCGCTCCAAGTACCTGGCAGCAGCGGATGGGACAGCAGTGGATGAGGCGGCGGCGGTAGCAGTGACAGCAGCGGTGGCAGCCTTCATTTGCTACCTGCCAGCCTGCGGTCCTGCCCCTTACTGTGCTCTAGGTCACAGGCAGCAAGGAGAGGGATAAGAGGAGGGGGGCAGTGCCTGCGGCACCGGCTGTCGCAGCTGAGTTGCTGAGGCTGCTGTGCACAGCTGACTAAGGCGCTGCTGCTGCTGCTGCAGCCTTGGGACTCAAGATGATGGCCAAGGTGATGAGCCTGCTGTGGAGGTTGCTGGGCGGCAGTCTGCCGGTGGCTGGGGTCTGACCCGGCCCTGGATGAGCAGAGCAGCCAGGGGACCCCCTGTGATGACGCCATCAGTCTGCTGCCTGCTGGGCCTGACACCCACCAGAGAGGGGAGCAGGTGGAGGGGAGGGGGCGATGTGCAACACTTCTCACACCACCACCACAATGACCAAGATGCCCAAGGAGCCAGAACTCATTCTTTGCTGCTCCCACTGCTGCCACCTAGCCATGCATAGCCGCTCACCGAGATCCTGTCTAGACTGGCTACACAGCTGGCCTGCCTGGCCTGAATCCCTGCCTTGGGGCAACTGCCTAGCGCCCACCGCTTGTGAGCCACACATCAACGTTACACAACCCACCCTTCCCACCGACCCTGCTCCTCGAACTAACCCCTCCACTGCACCACGCCCCGCTCTCAACTTCCACCACTCACTCCTTCTTGCGTGGCTTCAGCGTCTTCTTGACCACCTGCTCAAACGCCGAGGTCTTGTACACGCGCGGGGTGTCAGCCGGGACCATACCGCCGCTGCTGGCCAGCCCACCTGCCTGCTCAACCGCCTGCTGGCTGCCCGGCCCGGGCGTGCCAGGCTCGGCCTGTTTGCTGCTTTTGCCCGCCCGTGGCTGCCTGCGCTGGGGGCCAGCTGGTGGTGCCTGAGGGGCAACCGGGGCGGCTGGGGCTGAGGCCAGGGCTGCTTGGGCTGCGTGCCGCTCCTTCAGAGCCGCCTTCCTCAACCGCTCCTTGTCTGCCGCATCCTGCACACCACCACTGCAGGCCGTGGTACTGTAATCAGCTTGGGCTGCATTGCTAAGTCTGGCTGCACCCAGCTAACCCAGCCGACACTGACTGCACATCTAACTCAGGCCACTCCACCGACATGGGCTCACTGCCAGGTCTGACTACCTGGCTGAGTCTGGCCCACTGCCAGCCCAGGTTGTAGTGTTGCATTGAGGAGGGTGGGGTGAGGTGGTGGCTGAGCAGGTCAGCTCACCTTCAGGGTCATGAACTTGCGCAGGGAACGAGGCACATGGTCAACGAGGTCCTCTGGCTTAGGGGCGTCGGGCAGCTTAGGGAAGGGGGACGCCTTGCCCAGCTGCACAGGGGTGGGACAGGCATAGGGGCACAGTGAGGATCAAGGCTTGTGCGGTTGGGAGGTGATGGTGAGCGTGAGTGCAGGGCAGGGCAGGTGAGGCAGGTGAGGCAGGGCAGGTGAGTGCAGGGCAGGGCAGGTATTCAACAGGGCTTCAGCCCACACTAGCTGCTTCCCCAATCAGCACTCACAGCAGCCTTGGGAAGGTTGTTGTATTTTGACTCCTCAACCTTCTTTAGCCTGTGCCGCTTGTTCAGGCCTTTGCCCATGCTGAGCTGCAAGGGCCCGCTGCTTCGTTAAGTATGGCTCACTGCACTCCGCGCATCGTCAGGCACCCAGTTCCAACCCCTCAGTCATCAACATCCCAGCAGGTATCGGCGGCTTCGAACAGTTGCAACTGCGCCAGTCGATGATGGCAAGACGGTAAAGTCCTAACCCACACGCTAGTCAACTTCAGCAGCTTACAACTTTCGTAGGTTCCATGCGACGATGCCACATCGTAGGTTCCATGCGACGATGCCAGACAAATCTGTATCCCTAATTTAGAGAGCCCGTACTCGTCTTCACAGCACGTAGTGACTGTCGAAGCAGTGGTGATACTGTGTCCCTCACCTAGGTGCAGTGATGGGTAATACGTGTATCGATACAGGAAATACAAGAAAATACAAGAAAAAACGTGTATTTTTTGTATCGATACAATACAGCGATACAGAGGCAACATGTCACGCGGGAATCGAGCAGCTAGGAGCAGCGCAGCCAGTCCCGCAGCCTGTCCTTGATGTCTGGGCAGGACGGCGACGTCGGAAAGTCAGGGCCTCCCCAACTCTGATGTTCTTGCATGTAAAACCGGCACATGCGGTCGACTGCTCCGGGAGCAGGCCGATGGCTTTAGCCCCGCGCGGCATGGCTTTAGCGCTGACTCTAGTCGTGGCAGCAATCAGCAGCTGCTGCGAAGGCACCCACGCAACTTGCCGGCCGGCACTTGTATTTTTTGATACGATACGTGTATTCTTGTATTATACAAAAAATACGTATCGGTATCGATACACGTATCTTGTATTACCCATCACTGCCTAGGTGTGACCCTAGGAGGACTCGAGCAGGCTTGTGAATACTGCAGGTTTTCGTGAAATCTTGCAGTGAAATTAATGCAGTGCAAAAATGCTATCGTTGCCGATGCCACGGGTGCTACAGCACAGCGTGATTTGTCCCTCGGGTTAGCCCTCACCCTAACCCTACAGTCCAACGGGAAGGGGCAGCGCACTACCACAGCGGACGCAGCCGCAGGCACAGCCGTTTCAATTCTTTCATTCTTGCATTTAAGTATCATTCGTTTGACGCGAACATGCAACAGTGTCACATAAATGTATATAATAATGCCCATAACAATAATATATTATATAATATATAAAAATTCTATATTATATGTTATATATTATATGATATTACTATATAATATTATATAATACAATAATATACAACAATGCCCATAATAATGCGGCGTAGCCCTAACAGGTAAAGAGTTAGGGTTAGGGTTAGGGTTAGGGTTAGGGTTAGGGTTAGGGTTAGGGTTAGGGTTGGGGTTAGGGTTAGGGTTAGGGTTAGGGTTAGGGTTAGGGTTAGGGTTAGGGTTAGGGTTAGGGTTAGGGTTAGGGTTAGGGTTAGGGTTAGGGTTAGGGTTAGGGTTAGGGTTACCAACGTGGTGGCAGGTCAAGCAGAGTCCTTCAGGTGAGAGACCTCAGGGGCATCTGCATTGATGGAGTGTAGTCATTACATAGGTGCATAACAGCCTCACACACCAGCCTAGACTGTGCCCTGCACTGTTCAGGCTATACATGGCTTGACTTATCACTTGGTTTGGCACGGAAGGGTCTTACAAATGTGCATTGCTCTATGTCGCCTTGCAGGTGGCTGCACCCGGTGCGCAGCATGGCGACGCGGTCCCGGATCCGGGGCCTGATGTGCTCAACAAGCAACGGCATCAGGTTCTACGACCGAGACGTGTCAGCCGCGCTGAACATCGCCCGCATTGCAGCCCAGCCGGGCCGCCCCCGCGAGCTCAGCAGCTGGCTGGGCCGCCCCGCCATGCCTAACCCAGGGAGGCCAGACCAGGAGTGGGTGCAAGTGCGCGACAGAGGCCTGCTGCGGAAGTGGCAGCGGCGGCACCAGCGGCAGCGACAGTGACATGTGTATCATGCCATGAGCCAAACAAACAAACAATTCGATTGCCCCTCACAAAGGGGATGTGTGTGCGCTAGAGTATGCATAGGGTAGGGTAGGGCTCTAGCGACTCCTAGGGCTAGGGACCTAGGTTAGGGACACACACCGGTCTCTCACTGCTGTGAAGAAGTGTAGGGGGCTCCACAGGAGGATAGGGATACAACATTGTTGATATATCCATTCAGAAATATCTACTGTCATACAGGTAGTTGTATGGCAGAGCTGTCAACTACCAGATCATCACCAGTCATGGCCACGGATCTCAATCGGTAGAGCCCACCTTCTCCCAATGCTTTTCTGTCTAACCCTCATAGTTCCGCGCCCTTCACACGCACCGCAATGGAAAGTTGCTAGAGCACTTCCAGACTGTGTTGTCCCTGTACGCCCCAGGCCACGACCATGCCTCCAAAACTGCGTAGACCCAGCCTCATCTCCAGCTCCTCTCCTAAGTCTACAGTTACACAGCTTCATTGGGTGTAGAACGTGACACTCACACGATGCATAAGAATTTAGGTAAACAGCCCCCGATCACAGTCCAGATCGCATGCAGACACAAGTGCATAGATGCAAGGCAATGAGCTGCAGCCAAGGCGGAAGTCAGCTGATGAGGGGGCCTGCGGCCCTCAGCATCATTGTCTAGACCTCGGAGCTGAATGGGAGTAGCCATGCAATGAGTCCCTGCCGCAGGGCCTGCGCCCATCAATGCTGAGACATAACCTACAAGCTACACCCCCTGCCATACTCACGCCCCATGCTGGCCCCCCTGCACCTTCACACCTCCCCCCTCTCATTCTTCACTGAAGCATCCCTTCCTCCCTCACAGCCTCTCACACTTTCACACTCCTGATACATCACCCTCCCTTCCACTCCCTCACACTCACTAACTCACCCTCACGCTCATTCTATCAAACCCTTTGCAGGGATGGGCACCCTGTCTGGCAGCGGCCACTCTGCAGGGCCAGGCGGCAGGGGCCCTACAGTGCCCAGTGGCAGTGACGTACTCAACCGTACACTTTGCGGCAGTGGCACCATGCCAGGCGGCAGGACGTCTACGGTGTTGTACATGGCCCTGCACACCTGGTCTCCATCAGCGCACCGCGCCATCCCTGTCACCGCTGTCACCCCCTCCACCCAGAGCTGCACCCAGGTCGGCAGCGCTTCTAGTCCACCGGGCCCCTGTAAGGCAGGTGACCGCGCAGCCCCAGGCCCCCCAGGCCCTCCCCCGCAGCTGGGCAGCTGCCTGTCAACTGCCAGGACACGTCACTGGGGCACGTCACTGGCGGGTGGCTGAGGCGCTGACCCGCTGCGCCTGCAGCCCTACCCAGCCAGGCAGCGTGGGCCCGCGGTGCTGGTGCCTGGGTCGAGGCGCAGGCAGTGCGCTCCACCTCGTGATGCAGCCAGGCCAGCGACGCTTCTATCACACTGCTTCTGCACCTCACCATCATCCGTGCTGCTGCTGCTGCTGCTGCTGTTGCTGGCGCTCCTGCTGCTGCTGACCCTCAGTGGCCATTGGTAGCCTCATCACTGAACCCAACCCCCCCCCCTGCCCCATGACTGCCGTCGGCCCCTGACCCCACCAGCAGGCTGATGGAAGTCTGCCGGGCATGAGTCGGGTGGTTGCCCGTGTTGGTTCGGGGCAGACCCCGGGCCGCAAGGGGGGAGGTGGTGGAGGACAACGCCCGCATACTCAGCGATTTGTGGGGGGGGATACGCAGGCTGCCTCCCGCGCTGTGCCCCTGCTCCTCCAGGTCAGGGTCGCGCATCACCACCGTGTGCTTCACCACATGGTTGACTAGCCCACCCCCTGCAGGCAGCAGTGCCGGCAAGACAAAATAAACACAACATACCGTAGTCTCCCTTTTGATTCCCGAGGCCTCAGATACTACAATTGAACATTACTATTCCCGAGCAACATTCTTAATTGTTTCAAATTCCCCGATGGCCAAAGTACGTCTAAAGTTAGCTTTGAGAACGTCTTCGTGAATAGAAATCATCAAGCCTCCCATCCAATGAACCTCGCATAAAAAATCATGTGATCCACATGGTCAACTGTCGTTGCCTCTCTTCTAGTGGCCTCATTACCTGACCACGTCATATTGGGCACTCAACCTCGCTAATGCAGTCGTGGTCCTCCTGCCGCTGCTGGCAGTGGCGCCATATCTCATCTGCTGCCAGAGCATTCAAACTTGCGTGCTTCTGCAGCCACCCATGCTGCTGCCTTGGCAAAAGCAAGCACCCCGCCTTGGCCGGCTGCCCGTGTGTGAGCAGTCGTCTCCCCCCTCGACATGGTTGCCAGCCTGGTTGCCGCCCTTGCCTGTCCTGTGACCCCAGCCTTTTCCCCAGCCTGGCCCACCTCGACCTTGCCCGGGGCAAAGCAGCCACCCTGGTTGCCGCCCCGGCCTGGCCCACATGCTGGCACGGCTTGCAGGATGGGCTGAATCTTAGCAGGATGCCACCATTTCTCATGCGCCTTGCCGGTGCGTGCGACAGCAGAAGGTGTGATGGGCGATGCGGCAGGGTTGCGGCCTGGAGAAGGCCCAAAGTTAGGTGCAGCTTATCAGCTGCATCGGCGGCACTGATGCCCCGGACCACAAACTAGTCCATTGCTGACACTGTCGTCAAGGTCAACTAATTGTTTGACTATTTCCCGAATAACAAAAAAATACATTGTTTCATCAGTCCCGGTTTCCCGAAGGACAGAAAACGATTCGGGATAGGGAGTCAAAAATGAGAGTACGGTACCTTTAAAATAAGAGATGAGATAACCCCCTCCCCCATGGCGTGGCTTGAGGAATTGTGCACTGACACAGGTTTCTCACTCCTGGGGGACGGGCCCTGCTGGCTGACATTTGCCGACAGGGCACAGGGCAGGACCTACAGCACAACCAGCAGCCCGGTGGAACCATTGAGTCGTAAGCCATGAGGTCTACCCCATGACCGCTTGTTATTGCACTTATCCTGCACCCTGCCCCTGCCCCTGCCCCTGCCCCTGCCCCTGCCCCTGCCCCTGCCCCTGCCCCTGCCCCTGCCCCTGCCCCTGCCCCTGCCCTAGAGATGAACGGGCAGCAACAGCCCCCCGCCCTGCCCGCCTCTGACCTTGACGCTTGTTGGCCCTAGGGCTGGGTGCTGAGCGCCAGGGCAGGTGCAAGGCCCCGGACGCCGTGCCTTTGCGCAGCGCGCCAGCGTGGGCATACAAGGTGTCAAACAGGTCCCCCACCGCAAAGGCGT
This sequence comes from Haematococcus lacustris, assembly GCA_030144725.1. Classification (NCBI taxonomy): domain Eukaryota; kingdom Viridiplantae; phylum Chlorophyta; class Chlorophyceae; order Chlamydomonadales; family Haematococcaceae; genus Haematococcus; species Haematococcus lacustris. Next base: position 1,341,843 of record JASKMD010000017.1, read on the forward strand.
ACAGAGTGCCCACCTGCAGCAGCAGGGCAGGGCCAAGGTTGCTTGCTGAGCAAGGGGGGAGGTTGCCCGCTGAGCACCTCCTGGGCTGTGGCTGTGCCCTAGGGCCTGCTCCAGGCAACACTCACAAAGAAGCCGCCCCCGATGATGTTGCCGATGGTTGCGGGGATGAGGCTGTGCACGATGACCTGGCCCACGGTGAGGTCAGCGCCCAGCAGCATGGCCAGCGCGTGGAGGAACTGCGAGGGGGGAGGGGGGGAGGGGCAGAGGGGCAGAGGGGGAAGGTGGATGGGGGAGGATCAGGGCGGGTGGAGGCGGGATAGGGAGCTGGATTGAGGGGTAGGCAGGAGGCTGTGGGGGAGGTGGAGGGGTAGGGTTCAGGGTGCAAAGGGTGGAGGTGGAGGGGGTAGGGGGTAGTTGAAGAGGGGGCAGGGAAGCAGAGGTTGTAGCCAGGGGAGGATGGGAGGGGTGCAGGGGGGATGGAGTCAGAGGTCAAGAGGTGAGAGAGGGGAGGGAAGGAGGGGGTGAAGGGGGGAAGGCACGGTATCAGGGGTGCAGGGGGGCAGTGCGGCCCTGCAGCCAGTGCGGTTGTCATACATGCCAGGTCTTGACACAGGCTGTTGCCCATGCTGGTGTTCAGCTGGTGCTGGGTGCCTGCTCCACCGCATGCCCAACATGCAGGCAGGCTGCAGGAGGGGTGGGGCAGGGCAGTGAGCCACAAGGGCGGGGAGCCAGGCCCGGCAGGCCAGGCCAGGCAGGCCACAGCCGGGCAGTTCCAGCGCCTGAGCCCGTGCAGGGGCGCACCTGGTCAGCAATGCAGTGCTCGCCCCCCATAGCCACGAAGGCCATGATGGGCAGGAAGATGCCGATGGCCTTCCCAAACACATCCTGGCAGGCAAGTAGCAGCAGCAGCAGCAGCAGCAGCAGCAGGAGCAGCAGCAGGAGCAGCAGGAGCAGCAGGAGCAGCAGCAGCAGCAGCAGCAGCAGCAGCGCCAGGGGTGACACCAGCACACCAGCACACAACCATTTTGAAAAGATCGGCTGCTACCTCCCACCAACTCAGCCTACCTCCTGCCTGCTCTCCTGCTACCTCACCTCACCTCACCTCACCTCTGGGCCTGTCTTCCCCAGCTGCTGTTGATGCCCTGACCCTGTACTCCTGTGGCTACCACCCCCCTTGCCCCCTCTGCCCCCCCCCTGCTCTGCTGCTCCCCCCCCTGCCCCCGCCCCTGCCCCCCCTGCTCTGCTGCTCCCCCCCCTGCCCCCTCCCCTGCCCCCCCCCTGATCTGCTGCTTCCCCCCCTGCCCTACCTGCGCAGCGTTGGCTATCCAGATCGCCAGGTTGACCAGCCAGTTAGCGAGTACCCCCTTCATGACGCACACTGAGAAGGGGTAGCCGGCCTGGGGGCAGCAGCGGGGGGCAGGAGCAGGCTGGGGGCCGGCAGCAGGGGCCAGGGGCAGCGCCATAGCCCACAGCCATGTCACCACTGCCCATGGTGCCGCTGGAAGTGAACACAGCTCAGCCACCAGCCTGGCAGGCTGGTGCGCAATAGACACCCCAACTGCCCAACTGCTCCTCGTGTCGACCTTTAACAAAGCTGTATGCTAGGCCATTGTCCAGGCATGAAAGGCCATTTGCCGGTATGGCTGCTAGGCATTGTGATCTCAGACAGTTCCCCTGGCAGCAGTTAACAAGGGGAGGGGCAACCAGCGTGTTCGGGCTGACCTTGTGTTCGGCCAAGTGGATGGTGAACTCTTCGCGGCCATGGAAGATCCAGGCCTGGAGGCAGTCATAGGCAGCAGCACACAGCCTTGGTCACTGCTGCAGGGGCAGCAGCCACACACGGAGGAGCAGGAGCGGCGGTGGTGACTACAGCAGCAGCAGCAGCAGCAGTGGTGGTGGTGGTGGCAGCAGCAGCGGTGGTGGCGGCAGCAGCAGCAGCGGTGATGGCGGCAGCAGCAGCAGCGGCGGTGGTGGTGGCAGCAGCAGCAGCAGCAGCAGCAGCAGCAGCAGCGGTGGTGGCAGCAACAGCAGCAGCAGCAGCGGTGGCAGCAGCAGCAGCTGCAGCAGCGGTGGCGGCGGCAGCAACAGCAGCATCAGCAGCAGCAGCGGTGGCGACAGCTGCGGAGTGATGTATGCGGTGCAGGTGAGAGGGCAGTCACTGTCATTGCCTAGGTGTGAGATCCCAGGGCCGGCAGCAGGTGAGGGGGCTGAGGGGGCAGGCAGTGGGGGCGTGAGGCGTGAGCTGACCCACCGCGTACACGATGTTGGCCATGATGAGGCAGCCGGCAAGGTTGGCAAACCAGGAGACAACCCAGCACTGCGCAGGCAGGGGCGGGAGGGGTAGGGGTTTGGGTGCCCATACCTTGGGGTGCAGGGGGGAGGCACCGGCGGGGGAACGTCACCACGGGGCTCAGGGGTGGCAGCAGCAGGGGGGACGGGAGGCTCGTGAGGGGTGCGGCGCTGTCTGCCTCATCTCAGCTGTCCTAGCTGTGCTGTGCGGCTGGGTCGTGTCGCTGTGTGGTGCTGATACCTTGCCTCCGGCAACACCCTTTGGAGGTGTCCTCAACATCATTGTCTCGACCTAGGAACTGAATGGGAATAGCCATGCAATGAGTCCCTTCGCCCATCAATGCTGAGTCATAACCTACAAGCTGCACGCCCTGCCATGCTCACGCCCCATGCTGGGCCCCCTGCACGCTGGTGGAGGGAGCGCTGTGCAACACTTCTCAGGGCGTAAGACAGGGTATCAGTGTCTTAACGCCCTTTGGAGGTGCCCTTTGGAGGTGCGAGAGTGAGTGACATCGCCTCCGGGGTACAAGTAGGTACCAGCAGGTGTGAGCTGATATGAGCCTAGTGGCGCAATGCCTCCGAGGAAGCGCCCCAGTAGCGCGGAGCCAGAGCCGCATCCGATTGAAAGCCCGCGAAAACAAGGTTCGTCGTAGTCGTGGTGTGGTCCGCTGCAACTGTGCAGTCCGGTGAGCTCCGCGCTGCTCACATCGCTACTGTTCATGCCAGCTCAGGTCCTCGCACCCCTCCAGCCAAACAACGCGAGGAGTGAAGGGCTGAATGGAAGACCCAGCGCCGACAGGTGCGCACCCGCCCCCGCCTTGTATGCCCCGCACTGTTTGTGTTGGCCCGTCAATGTTACTTGTCAAAGTTGCCTGTCAAAGTGTGGATTGTGCGGTGGCGGCCGCTGGAGCTGTGCTTCTGGCCAGACCAGGGAGCGCTGCCAGCCAAGGGCAAGGAGTACCCTGGCCTGGGCTACAAGCGAGTGCGAGACGAGCCACCAAAGACCCAGCCTGCTGCGGCACAGTAGTGTGTGTGCCCCCCCCCTCTTGAGCTGTCGTCAGCTTACATTAGTGCATGCTTTGTCATGCCAACTCTGCATCATAGCCCTCGTGGTCAGGCAATGGTGTAGGTGGTAGGCGACCATGACCATGTGTATGCCATGTATAGGCCATGAGCATGCCATGCGATGGGAACACCACACAGGAAAAACACTGTTCTGTAGTGGTCCACAATTAGTGTGTTCGACTGCAATGAAGGCTCAAGGTTGAGGGCCAAGGTGCTGTATGCCTCATCTTTTTTAAAGCGCAGGGTGCCAGTCCTGCTGCTGCTGCTGCCCCAGATGGCCCCAGCTGGCCTGCCCTACACTGATAGCAGCTAGGACTAGGACACTGCACCTTGGCCCGCCACCCCTGCCCCCTGGCCCCCCGCCCTGTTGCCCCCCTGGTCTGTGCCAGGCTTGCAGGAGGCAGCCGCCATACCTTGATCAGGTGCCACCAGGTGCAGCGCCCCTCATGCACTGCCGTCAGCATGTAGGCCGTGTTGCTGGTGAACAGGTCAGCACCCACCTGCAGGGCAACAGCCACAGGGCACACGCAACCTAGAGCAGCTGCAGCTAGGCTGACGCCCTGCAGTGATCATCGCTGATGCTGCTGCTGGCGCTGTCGCTGATGTTGGTGCTGCTGCCCCTGCTGCTGCTGCTGCTGGTGGTAGGGTGGCTGCTGGTGGTAGGGTGGCTGCTGCTGCCGCTGCCGCTGAAGGTGATGGTGGTGGTGCTGATGCTGCTGATAGTCATGGCGGTGCTGCTGCTGCTGCTGCTGCTGCTGCTGCTGCTGTCGCTGCTGTTGCTGATGACTAGGCAGGCGCGGGTGTTGATGAGGATGTCAGCAGGCTTGGTTGAGACCAGGCGGCTGAGCCACCAGGGGCGGGCAGTGCAGCTGGATCTGCTGCCGGCCCCGCTCCCCCCCGCCCTGACCCCTGGAGGTACCCACCACACAGATCATGAACAGGCCCAGAGGGAAGCCGAATGCGCCGAAGATCAGGCTCTGCAGGCCGGGGTTGCTGGCCTGGATCTGGGGGATCTGCAACAGCAGCAGCAGGGGCAGCAGCAGGGGCAGCAGAACTAGCAGCAGCAGGGTCAGCAGCAGGGGAAGAAGGGTCGGCAGCAGAACTAGCAGCAGCAGGGTCAGCAGCAGGGGAAGAAGGGTCGACAGCAGAACTAGCAGCAGCAGGGTCAGCAGCAGGGGAAGAAGGGTCGGCAGCAGAACTAGCAGCAGCAGGGTCAGCAGCAGGGGAAGAAGGGTCGGCAGCAGAACTAGCAGCAGCAAGGTCAGCAGCAGGGGCAGCAGCAGCAAGGTCTATTAAGGGTCTGTCGGAGGCCTTTGCCTACAGGCAGTAGAGGGTCAGGGTCAGCAGTAGGAGGGGCGGCATGATTGTGGGCACCTCGAGCCCTCTGTGACAGGTGTGAAGCCCTTGCGCCCCCTGGCCCGTGTCTAGACCGTGCCATGGCATGTGCATAGCGGGCGGTGCGGGCGATGGGTGGGGCTGGGCAGAGGTGGGGCGAGATGGGGCGGGGGTGAGTGGGGCTGGGGGTGGGCAGGTATGGGGCGGGGCACACCCACCTGGCCCCCAATGACCATACAGACGGTGAAGGAGAAGCCGATGTAAAAGCCGGCTATGAGGCCCATCACCACCTGCAACACTGGCCACATGTAAGCCATGGTGAAATGAGACAGTGCATAGGGTCTCCCCCCTGCTGCTGCTCCTGCTGCTGCTGCTGCTGCTGCTGCTGCTGTTGCTGCTGACATTGCTTGACAAGCCACCCAAGGCCGAGCTTGCTGCGGCACAGTAGTGTGTGCCCCCACCCCCCTTGAGCTGTCATCTGCTTACATTAGTGCATGTTTTGTCATGCCAACTCTACATCATGGCCCTCGCGGTCAGGCAATAGTGTAGGTGGTAGGCGACCATGACCATGTGTATGCCATGAGCATGCCATGCGATGGGAACTCCACACAGACAAAAACACCGCTTTGTAGTAATCCACAATTAGTGTGTTCGACTGCAATGAAGGCTCAAGGTTGAGGGCCAAGGTGCTGATACCCTGTCTCACCCCTTTCACCCCCACCTGCTTGTCAAATCGCCACTTTGACTTCAACTCCCCTGCAAACACCCAGGCCAGGGTCAGCTGCTGCTGCTACTTGAACTTCAGCTAGCTGGGCAGGTATGCTGCAGCGCATGCCTGGCTGTTCCGGCCTTGCCTGCAGCAACGATGTGCTCGTACAGCTCCTTGGGGACCAGGCACAGCTTGACAGACACCTCATGCTCGTGGTTGGCTTGCCCGGCAACACTGCAGCCAGCCATTCAGCCAGCAGGCCACATAGCTTTATAGTAGCAAGGGAGGCACTGGGCCAACAGGCAAGACAGGTGACTACCACGCACAAGTGAGTCACCAAGCTGGCATGCAAGCTGTAAGGTCTGGGCCCGCTTGTTATTGCACCTGCCAACCTGCAGATCTCACAGCACTTGCATCACTCAGGCATGTAACACAGTAGTACCTGTCTCAACCGTTTGCTGCGCCTCACCTATGGCAAGCCTCGGCTACTCTAAGCGTGATGCGGTTTGGATTGCGGCCTGGTTCCGCAACCTCCAGAACCACTTGTTCTGGGCCATCTGCGACGACTGATTGCATCAAGTTGCACGCACAGTGTCGGGAACTAGGATGGATTTAGACCTTACCGAGCTTCGTCATTGGCGAGGATAGGTAGCGACAGGCGAGTATAGGAGCGACAGGTGCGGTATACTGTTCTATGAACCTGAATGAATGCAACCTTTCTGCGTGCGCTTCAAGTACCAGCCAACTGTGCGAATGAAGCGGTCAAAACATTCATACTCCGCCACCCCGCTCTACTCCGAAACAAGCTAACCGACTGTAACGACTCAGTGCCGCCGCTCAGGGGCGCATGTGCCGCCGCAGCCGCCGGTACGTTTACACGGTCTTTTCCAGGCGGTTCCTAGGTGACCTCCTGTGCCAGGCAATTCAAGCCCTACAGGCGCTGCAGCCAAACCAGCACCACAGCCAGGCAGGTGGCTGGACAGGGACTGCAATGCAGCATCAAACATGCAACGCATTGGGGAGAGCAGGTGTCGCCTACTAGAGCTGTGCTGCCAGTGCTGGTGGCCGGACCAGGCTGCTCTGCTGGCCAAGGGCAAGGAGTACCCTGGCCTGGGGCTGCGAACAAGCGGCTGCGGACAAGCGGCTGCGGCCACCTAGCATCAGCAGCAGCCTGCTGTGGCACAATAGTGTGTCCCCCTTTGAGCTGTCATCAGCTTACATCAGTGCATGTTTGTCATGCCAACGCTAGCCTATAGCCCTGTCACAGGGGTCAGGCAACGGTGTAGGTGGTAGGCGCCTATGCCATGTGCATGTGCCATGTGCATGGGAACATGACTCCACATTAAGGCGCGCCCGAAAAAATCTTTAAGATATGACCCAATATGATCAAGCCAGAGAATATGATGAAATATGATCAAGCCAAAACCGGTTTAAAGTCAGTTGCGCATCAACAACAAGCTATGGGCCCTGTTCCCATGTTTCTAGAACCCCGTTTGCTCTCAACCACTGCACTTTTCGGCCGTGTGCAAAAGTGGCTGGCGCGATGCGCGGTCTGACCCCACACGGTACTCCTGCACACCTGTAGCTGCTTGGGGAGCGTCTAGGCAGCGCAAATGGACGACCCGTGGCGACCCAACCGTCGGACACAACCGCCAAGCATTTCGAATTTGCTGACCCCTTTTGCTAAAGCAATAGCATGCAACCTTAGCATCGCAAGCTACAAGGCTTGTACATTACACATAAGTTGCTCCGGCCGCTGCAGCTGAGGAGCTTGACATCTTTGAGATAGGAGCATGGAACCCGGACATGACGTGTGTAGCCATTATTATTTTGCGCATGACCAAGGCTACGGAGGTCGCTTACAAGAGGATACAGAGAGCCTCATTGCCGTGGTCTCAACCTCAATGGTTAACTTCGCGGAGAGTAGAGTAGTGTTGCGGCGGGCTAACTTCCATTGAGAGCGATACTGGTTTAGAGGGAGTCAAACCCTCTTCACACTCGGGGTTCCCAGGTGGGTTAGTGCGGTACTCTGCCACATTATCCTCTTGACTACAGACCCGGTCATATCCCATCTTTAAGGCAGTCCCTCCCAACTGCCTTGAATAGGGGGGGAATCCCGTACACTGGGTTTATTTCTCGCTCACGTAGCGGACTGATGATCGAAGCACATCAGGATGTAGAGAACTCACTATGCTACACGTAATGGGTGTCCCGAGCTTCAATGACTGTACACATGATGCCCAACCTAGGCGTGAACCTGGCCTACATTTTGTGGGCAGATATCACCATGCACGCCCCCTTCACCCTCGAGCTTCTAGACATTGCCGTGATGTAGCTAACAAAGTAATGTATGCCCGCGCGCATTGTATTGCGACGGCCGCAATCGCGAGTTTTGAACCTGAAAAGCGGAAATGCCCGTCTAACGCACTCATACCATTGCTGATGCCTCACTTAGGACAACAGCACACATCTTAGCATCGATTAGCTCGCACTTGTTATTTGCGTCGCTCGCGCTCTCAAGCGAGAGACGGAGCAGCTCTATACTCTAGCGGTTCATCAAGACACTATGTGCACCCTTCACCTTTGATTACAGTAGACTATGTGGCCAGGTAGTCAAAGTGACCGCGGGACTTGTCACATTGTAGCCTTTTCTGCGGGTTCCGCTGTTCACGTCCTTTGTTCGTTGTAGCGAGAGCATGTGTGCAGGTACGCAGCCTTCGTTGTGTTGCTACATCATTCGACATCATTCGACATATGCTTCGATCCACGGTGCTCAAACCTGCCGTGTAACAACACTCCCTCGCCGCACCATGTGTCCTTTCAACCGGCCCCACTAGCACCCCGCCAGCACTGGCAAGGCCAGGCCTCTACATTCCATAGCAACCCCCCCATGGTACAACCCCAATTTACATCCACCTATAGTTGCTAGCATCCTGACCTTGGATTAAGCCGTCCCCTTGCTAGCATGCTTCAATGCAGCTGATGAGCAACAATGATGGCGAACAACTAGTAGGACTGCAAGCATCCATCAAACACGTGAAAACAGCTTCCCGAGCAACTACAACGTCCCTCGCCGCGCAGGGGGCCAAGCTGCTGGCATGACACGTTGGGCAAAGTCAACAGCGCCGCATTGCTGCATGCATAGGCTGCAGTGTAGGCTCCTGTCAGGGTGTCACGCTCCTTGTGGCGGGGGGGAGGGGGGGCCTTAAAGGCTGCTGCTGGGTTGGCTGCTTGGGTGCACGGTGGTGCACCCCGCATGCCAAGCCAACGCTTCAAGGTGTTAAGTGACACCCGAGTCTCAGACTCTCAGACTGCTGCAACGCTTACTGGGACTGGTGCAATTGCTCTCGGCACTCTTGCAGGTCTGTGGCGGTGCGCATGTTGACACTCTGGCATGAGCGAAGCTGAGATCTGGCCTCTTCAAGTTCTGCCTCTGTGGCAGCAGCTGCCTCTGTGTCAGCAGCTGCCTCTGTGGCAGCAGCTGCCTCTGTGGCAGCAGACATAAGAACTTGCTGTTGTTGAGCTGCTGCCACAAGAGCAAGCTGGCGAGCACGATTGGCCCTACCAGCCTTGGTGCGTTTGCTGAGACCACCCATAGGGTGGCTGGCTGAGCTTGGGTCAGATTAGTGTGGGCGGTAAGTGGAGCCGGGCTAGGAGGTGGTGGTGATTGTCGTAGTGGTGATTGTCGTAGTGGTGGCTTGAGGTTGAGGTGGGCTGGGCTGGGCTGGTCTGGTCTGGTCTGGTCTGGTCTGGTCTGGGCTGGGCTGGGCTGGGCTGGGCTGGGCTGGGCTGGTCTGGTCTGGTCTGGTCTGGTCTGGTCTGGTCTGGTCTGGTCTGGGCTGGGCTGGGCTGGGCTGGGCTGGGCTGGGCTGGGCTGGGCTGGGCTGGGCTGGGCTGGGCTGGGCTGGGCTGGGCTGGGCTGGGCTGGGCTGGGCTGGGCTGGGCTGGGCTGGGCTGGGCTGGGCTGGGCTGGGCTGGGCTGGGCTGGGCTGGGCTGGGCTGGGCTGGGCTGGGCTGGGCTGGGCTGGGCTGGGCTGGGCTGGGCTGGGCTGGGCTGGGCTGGGCTGGGCTGGGCTGGGCTGGGCTGGGCTGGGCTGGGCTGGGCTGGGCTGGGCTGGGCTGGGCTGGGCTGGGCTGGGCTGGGCTGGGCTGGGCTGGGCTGGGCTGGGCTGGGCTGGGCTGGGCTGGGCTGGGCTGGGCTGGGCTGGGCTGGGCTGGGCTGGGCTGGGCTGGGCTGGGCTGGGCTGGGCTGGGCTGGGCTGGGCTGGGCTGGGCTGGGCTGGGCTGGGCTGGGCTGGGCTGGGCTGGGCTGAGCTGGGCTGGGCTGGGCTGGGCTGGGTGGTGGTGGTAGGGTTAGGAGGTGGTGGCAGTGGTGGTGAGGGTGGTCGTGGTGGTGGCGGCTGAGATTGGGTAAGCCGTAAACAGTCGCCAACCATGGTGTTGAGGGTTAGTTATGCACGAAGAGGATAACTTCCTGTTTACTTATGCTTTGTCTACATTGAGACCGGTAGCAAGGGCGAGTCATTCTGATGCATACGACATACCCATCAACAGCAACATAGCATGCTTGCACAGTCAGAACTGACCTTGAAATGGAAGGTAACTCTAAGCTTTAGGACCATCAATGGGTATGCCTCCACCGAAGTAGAACTGGGTGCGCGTTTACATTCAGGAAACACTGTCGGGTTGATTGAGCCGGGAGGAATCACAAGCGCCGGCTGTACTTGCCCTTAGAGCGCTAGGAGTCCACCACGTAGTTGCGAGGCACTCCCACAGTGCACTTGCGCTGCGCGATGTTGAGAGAGCGGCCGGCTGATCGGTGGTCGCACTTTTTCTTTTACGGGGATTCTGGTTATATGGGCGTGTAGCTGATCAAGCGATCATCGCATGCCGCACAGTGCTACGCCAATCGCACACGTCCCGGCACCGGGACATCCATGACAAGGTAGTGTACATGGCTTTATCAGAGTTGGGAGGGTCTGACTTTAAGCCATCATATTCAGTCATATGACCGATTCCTCAGCAAATCATATGATCGGTCGCGCCCTACTCCACATAGCCCCTTAGCACCATCCTGATTGGTCCCTGGTGGTCCTTAGTGGTCCCCAGTGGTCCGACTCAAGTGGAGGCCCTAGTGAGGGACGAGGGGGCTGTTGGGTTTAGAAGTCGCGAACAAATCTCACACTCTAAGTCTCTATTTTCCGCTGTGGACCCCGTCAGCTGATGATGGACCCCGGACGATGGGGTCGCAGTCTCTCGGGGACCTGGGTAGTCGCTGGACAGCCCCTTGGGCGCACAGCCCCATTGATGTGTTCGTCATGCTGCCTCTTTCGATGGTCAGGCTGCTGGCTGTTTGTTACAGCTGCTCCAGGTTGTGGTTTGCTAACTCGCGCCTTGGGGCCTTGGTGAAGGTTGACGCCGATGGCGTGTTTCGGGCTGCGCCGTGGTTCGGAACAGCGCTCAGTGTGTTAGCGGCATCGGGAGTGCGGGGCGTGGCAGTGGACGTATGGGTGCGAGCTGCCGCAGCTTTGCCCAATCAACTCAATGTGTCGGACCAAAATAGCCTGATTGATCGCTGCAGTGGGGACTTGTCGAGCGCGAGCCTCAGTGCTATTGTTGGGCCGGCTATGAACAGCTCTTCGACCTCATCAAGGGCAAAGGCCTTCAAATACAGGTTCGCACGCTGTGTGTATGCAAGCCGTCAACAAGCTGCGAGCTCATCAGAACTGCAGCGCACCCGCCGTCGCAGGTGGTCATGTCGTTCCATGCTTGCGGAGGCAATGTGGGGGACACAGCACAGATCCCACTGCCGGCCTGGGTGCTGCAGGTTCGTAGCAGGTGCAGGTGCAGGAGCAGGAGCAGGAGCAGGAGCAGGAGCAGGAGCAGGAGCAGGAGCATACAGTGTAATCCAGGAAGTATGGCCCTGCCCTGCCCTGCCCCACCCTGTCCCAACTTGCCCATTCTCCACATTTACTGCCATATGGGTTGCCTGGGTGCTGGTGTCAACAGTGTGGCGAGCACGACCCTGACCTGTTCTTTACGGATCGGCCCCGGGAGGGCGCTGGGCGACGCAATCGGGAGTACCTGAGCATCTGGGCTGATGAGGCCGCTGCTCTACGCGGCCGCACCCCCCTGCAATGCTATGAAGACTTCATGCAAGCCTTCTGCAACAATTTCCACCAGGTCTGTGGCAGCAGCAGCGGTAGCAGTGGCAGCGGTAGCAGTGGCAGCTGCAGCAGTGATGGCAGGCGTCAAGGGGGGCACAGCAGGCAAAGCCGTCATGCTCCCAGGTAAGGTTCATTCCTAGCCCCCAGGCCATGGGACACCCAGGCAGCCCTGCAGCCCTGCAGCAGGCTCCCCTGGTGGTCCCACCTCAGGCTGCCCCCGTTGAGCCCAGGGCTGCAGTGTGCCAGGGGCTTGAGGCCAGCACACCACTGCTGCACCACTGAGCTATGGCATGGCAGCCCCCTACCCCACCTTCGCCTGCCTGCCTGCCTGCCTGCCTGCCTGCCTGCCTGCCTGCCTGCCTGCCTGCCTGCCTGCCTGCCTGCCTGCCTGCCTGCCTGCCTGCCTGCCTGCCTGCCTGCCTGCCAGCTTGCCTGCCTACCCCTGGCCCCCTGCCCCGCAGCTGCTGGGCAGCAGCCTGGTGGACATAGTGGTGGGCGCAGGGCCCTGTGGCGAGTTGCGCTACCCGGTGAGCCGCCAGCCAGCCTGCTAGCCTACCCCCTGGCTGGGTGGGGCCAGTCCAGCCTGGTCAGTTGCCTCGCCTCAGCTGCCTCACACAGCAGTGACAGCAGCAGCAGCAGCAGCAGCAGCAGCAGCAAGGGCTGTGCTGCAGGGGCAGCAGCAGGAGCACATCATGTCTAGGGCAGCATGTCACACATTGAGGGAGTGAGGGCACAGGAGCCACTGTGTGCTGGCTGGCCATCCATCCAGCCTCCGAGTTTTGGTCCACGTCCAGCTGTCCTCCCTGACCCTTGGCTGCACACTGTGAGGCGCCAGGCGGTCCAGCTGCCTTCGCTGGCATCACACTGCATGGCTGGCCAGCTGGCATGCAGCAGCAGCCACAGGGCCCTGGCAGCAGTGCAGGCACGCGCACAGCGCTCCCATGGCTAGCTCAGCTGACTGGCAGCGATGTACCCAGCACCATCACCACTGTCAGCAGCAGCAGCAGCATCACCACCGCCACCTTTCTTACCAACAGCAGCATTACTCTCATGAGCACAGTTGCAGGGGGCCAGCAGGAGGGCTGGACGCGTCAGGTCAGTGGGTGCAGGGCGCACAGGCAGGCAGGCGGCCATGGGGCTCTCACCTGCTGCCCCTGGTCAGGGTGCTTGGCTGCTCATGCCCCCAGCCACCGCCGCCTGCCCCTCACCCCAGAGCCTGGCTGGCTGGGGTTGCCTCCGCTGCCCTGCCGCTGTCAGCTCCCCCTGGCCCCTGAACCTGGAGGAGCCTGGAGGGGACCCCAGCTGCCCCTCCCTCCAAACCTCCCCCCGCTCCTGACCCTACCCCTCCTCCACCTTCCCTATGTCCCCCCTGCCCCTGCCCCTGCTGGCCCCCCCTCTCCCCCCCTGACGCTCTCCTGCCCGTGCTCCTGGCCAGCTGCCCCTGACCTGGCTTGCAGGCTTACGTGGAGAGCAACGGCTGGAAGTTCCCTGGTGTGGGCGAGTTCCAGTGCTATGACCGCCGCGCCCTAGCTTGTCTGGCTCAGGTAAGGCGGGGGCGGCAGGGGCGGGGCGGGCAGGACCAGCCATCACCCACCACCAGGACCCGCATGCTCTGCCCTGACCCTGACCCCTACTGTGGCCGGACCCCATGGGGCCTTGCCATGCCGCTGCCGCCGCCGCTGCTGCTGCCGCTGCCGCTGCTGCTGCCGCTACCCCTGCTGCTGCCGCTACCGCTGCTGCCGCTGCTGCTGCTGCTGCTGCTGCCCTCAGCCTTTAGCTGTTGGCTCTGTCCCCAGTGCGCTGCCCCGGGCCCCCCCCTGGCTGAGCCTCCCTCCCAAGGCCCCCCCTAGACCCCCCTAGGCCCCCTCAGCCCCTGAGCCTCCCCTGCTGTGGCTGCAGGCGGCGCGGGAGGCAGGCCACCCAGAGTGGGGTTACGGCGGGCCACACAATGCCGGGGACTACGCCAGCTGGCCTGAGGACACGGACTTCTTCAGGGTGGGGGGCGCTTGGGAGACTGAGTACGGCAGGTGGGGGCGGGGGGAGGGGGGGGGAGGGAGGGAGGGGGGGGTGGCTACGGGCAGGGGGCAGCAGGCGGGGCAAGCCAGGGAGGCTGGGGCAAGGGGGGCAGGGCCCAGGGAATGGGTTAAGGTACATCTGGCAGCCACCCTGCTTCGCTCTGCCCACCCCTGACTACCCCCTGCCTGCCTGCCTGCCTGCCCCCACCAGGTTCTTCCTGGGCTGGTACAGCGCCTGCCTCCTGCGCCACGCTGACCAGCTGCTGGCCATAGCCAAGCGCGTGCTGCTGCGGGCCATGGCCCCCCCCACCCCCCCTGAGGCCCCGCCTGGCACCCACTGCCCCCCCCCCCCTCCCCACCAACACCCTCAGCCTGGCCCCCCCCCATGGCGCCCCCCCTCCCCCACCGCAGTTCACGCAGGTGCAGCCAGCGCCGCCGCACCACAGCACAGCAACACAGGGCTGTGGCACTGCCGGCAATGGGCCCCCTGCCCCCCCTCCTCCCCCCCACACGACGCTGCCCCTCCTGGCCCTGGACCTGTCCATCCTCCATCCCCCCCCTGAGGGGCCAGAGGGGCTGCGGGTCACGACCAGCCCTCTAGGCCTGCTCTCCAGCAGCAGCAGCAGCATCAGCCGCGGCCTGAGCTGCACCTCAGCAGGCGTGGCTGGCGCCGAGTCTGACTTTGCTCAGCTCAGCACACGCAGCCTGCCCCTGCTGCCCTCGGCCCTGCTGCCTGGGCACCCCACGCCCGCCCCCAGCACCACCCCCTTGCGCTCCCCCCCCCGCCACCGCACCCACAGCCAGCTGCGCAGCCCCCCCCCCTCCTCCCAGTTCCAACACAGCTCCGCTGACCTGCTGGCACTGACCAGCCACAGCCTGACAGCTGCATGCAGCGAGCCGGGGGGGGGGGAAGGGGAGGAGAGCGGGGCAGGGGAGGAGGGGGAGGAGGAGTACGGGCAGGCTGCCCTGGGCCTGCTGCAAGGGGCGCAGGCACTGAGTCAGCGACTGGCCCTGGTGGCCAAAGCTGAGGAGCTGGGGTCCCCTGCTGCTGCTGCTGCTGCTGCCCACCCTGCTCAGCTGTCCACCGCGTCAGCAGCCAGCAGCAGGTATGCCAGCAGCAATGGCAGGCCGGGGGGGTGGCTGGCGGCCAGCGCTGGCACCTCCCCCCACTCCCTCCCGCAGATCATGATCCCTGCGCTGGCACTGATGCCGCAGCGACAGCAGCAGCACCAGCACCAGCAGCAGCAAGGTCACTGCCTCCCACCCCCTCACACAGCTGCACACCCTGCCCCCCCTGCGACACATCAGCAGCAGGAGCAGCAGAGGCAGACATCCAGCCCAGCTGCTGACCCCCCTCCCCCTCTCACAGCGCCCCTAGCAGCCAGCAGCGGCAGAAGTGGGGCAGGGGGGGAGCAGCAGGCCTCCCCCTCCCCCTCCCCCCCCCTTCCCCCCTCCCGTGTTGCTGCCTGTGGCTAGCCCTGACCAGGCGGCTGGCAGCAGCAGCGGCAGCAGCAGCGCCGGCCTGGCCCGCACCCACCTCCCCTCCCCCCTGCAGCGCATCAGCTGTGCCTCAGGGGGACAGCAGCAGCAGCAGCAGCCAACACCAGGGGGCACCCTCCTCCCCCGGGAGCCCCCCCCCCCCGCCCCCATGGGGGAGTCAGCAGCAGCCTACCTGCACCACACCCCCTGCAGCCCCCCCAGGGGCAGGCGGCAGCATGGGGGGCAGCAGCGGCTCCAGCAGTGGGGGGGCTGCACCCGGCAGTGGGGTCAGCAGCAGCCTCCCCCCTGGGTATGTGGGTGGGGTCCAAGGGTACCGAGGGGTGCCTGCTGACTGGGGCCAGGGCAGTGGGTCCTGCCTCCCCCTCACCGACTCTGCTGCTGACATGATGGCCCTAGGGGGCAGGCGGGGGGGGAGCGGGCACCCCTGCCTCCACCAGGGACCCCCTCCCCCACCCCTGGCCTCGGCTTTGCCTGAGCTGCCAGGCCAGGCACAGCAGCAGCAGCAGCAGCAGCAGGCCCCAGGCCCTAGGCAGGCGGGTGCAGGGCAGCAGCTCTCCCCCCAGGCTGAGGGGTCAGACCCAGAGGGGGGTCAGCCTGATCCAGCAGCCTCCCACCAAGGCACCAGGGGGGTCACAGGGGGGTCACTGGGCCCTGCTGCCGGTGCCCCAGCTTCAGCCACCCCTGGGGGCGGCTGGGGGCAAGACAGCTGGGCTGGGGGGGCGGGGGGGGGGGACACAGCCAGACACGGCCCAGGGGCCAGGGCCGCCCCCCCAGCTCCTGCCAAGCCAGACGGTTTCCCCCCCCCCCCCCCAGCCTCTACCCCCACCCGGGCACCCGGGACCAGGGCTGCCTAACCCCCCCACCGTCAGCCCCCCTCCCCCCACACCTCACCCTCATGCGCCCAGCGGCCAGTTTGCCGGCCCCTGCCCACCCCTCCCGCTCTGCTCCCCAACCCCTCCACCCAGCCGCCCCCTCCCCCCTGCTGCCCCACCACGCCGCCACCACAGGGGGGGTCCGCCCTGGCCTGGCCTGGTCTGCCCAGACACACAGTGGGGGGCACCCCGGGGGGGCAGCAGCAGCCTGCCCAGACAGCGCAGTCAGCAGGGGACCTGCCCTGTGGCAACATGCCCCGGGCCTGGGCCTCAAGATCGCTGGCATACAGTGAGTGACACGATGGCCGGGGGGGGTGGGAGGGGAGTGGGGTGGGGTGGGGGGGAAGGGGGTGACAGGCGGGTAACAGAAGCTGACCTGCTGGCCATGCCCTGCTGCTCCTGCCAAACCCCCGCAACCTGCCCCGTCTGGAAACAATGCCCCTGGAGCTGTCCCCGTGAGCTGCCCCCCCTGCCCTGCTGCGCCTGTTCTTCTGACCGCAGCTGGTGGTACCGCACCCGCTCTCACGCCGCTGAGCTGACCGCGGGCTACTACAACACAGCCACACATGACGGCTACGCAGCCATCCTGCAGGTCAGCACCTCACCCTGGCTGGCCGGGGGGGAATCAGCCGCCTAGCTGCCACGCAGGCAGGTGGGCAGGCAGGCAGGCAGGCGGGTAGGTAGGCATGCTGGCAGGCAGGTGGGCAGGCAGGCAGGTCACTCCACAAAGGAAAAGTTGATGGCCAGCAGCGTGGCTGCTGCCCCTCCCACTGACCACTGTCGGGCCTGCTGCCAACCAGCCACCCCCCTGAGTAGAGGGGAGCAGCTGGGGGCAGCTGAGGGTGGCCCCCCAGGAGCTGTCACATGAGGGGCATGGCTGTCCCCCCCTCACCCCTCACCCCTCACCCCTCACTCCTCCCCACCCTCCCCCCTCCCCCCTCACTCCTCCCCACCTTCCCCCCTCACCCCTCGCTCCTCCACACCGTCCCCCCTCACCCCTCGCTCCTCCACACCCTACCCCCTCACCCCTCACTCCTCCACACCCTCACCCCTCACCCCTCACCCCTCGCTCCTCCACACCGTCCCCCCTCACCCCTCGCTCCTCCACACCGTCCCCCCTCACCCCTCGCTCCTCCACACCGTCCCCCCTCACCCCTCGCTCCTCCACACCCTACCCCCTCACCCCTCACTCCTCCACACCCTCACCCCCCCCCCCTCACTCCTCCCCACCTTCCCCCCTCACCCCTCGCTCCTCCACACCCTACCCCCTCACCCCTCACTCCTCCACACCCTCACCCCTCACCCCTCACTCCTCCACACCCTCCCCCCTCCCCCCTCACTCCTCCACACCGTCCCCTCTCACCCCTCACTCCTCCCCACCCTCCCCCCTCCCCCCTCACTCCTCCCCACCTTCCCCCCTCACCCCTCGCTCCTCCACACCGTCCCCCCTCACCCCTCGCTCCTCCACACCCTACCCCCTCACCCCTCACTCCTCCACACCCTCACCCCTCACCCCTCACCCCTCGCTCCTCCACACCGTCCCCCCTCACCCCTCGCTCCTCCACACCGTCCCCCCTCACCCCTCGCTCCTCCACACCGTCCCCCCTCACCCCTCGCTCCTCCACACCCTACCCCCTCACCCCTCACTCCTCCACACCCTCACCCCTCCCCCCTCACTCCTCCCCACCTTCCCCCCTCACCCCTCGCTCCTCCACACCCTACCCCCTCACCCCTCACTCCTCCACACCCTCACCCCTCACCCCTCACTCCTCCACACCCTCCCCCCTCCCCCCTCACTCCTCCACACCGTCCCCTCTCACCCCTCACTCATCCACACCCTCCCCCCGCACCCCGCCCCTCACCCTTCACCCCCCAGGTGTGTGCCCGCCACAGCGCCCGCCTGACCCTGACCTGCGTGGAGATGTGTGACGCCCAGCACGCCCAGCATGCCCAGTGTGGGCCTGAGGGGCTGCTGAAGCAGATCCGGCTGCTGGCAGCGCGCTATGCTGTGCCACTGGCAGGTGCGGCGCAGGGGCGGCAAGGCGGGGCGGGGTAAGAGTTAGTGGGGTGGGTGGGTGGGGGGGGCATGGGGTAGGGTGGGGCTGTAGGGTCAGGGTCACAATCCTGGTTCAGGGTCACCACCTGGTCAGGGTCACAACCAGGGGCAGGGGCAGGGTCGGGTGGGGCAGGGTCGGGTGGGGTGGGGCTGTAGGGTGCCCCTTGGCTCCCCCTCTTCTTCCATGTAGAGGTTGGGCGAGTCACCCACTGCTGCCCTGGGACCACTGTTGCTGGCGCTGTCGCTGCCCTGGGACTCATGCCTGCCTGACAAATGCTGCCGGTACTGCCGCCTGCCGCCCTATTGTGTGACCTCATTGTGTGACTGCGTTGCCCGGTTGTGTGACCTCATTGTGTGACTGCGTCGCCTGGCTGTGTGACCTGTTAGGGGAGAACGCGCTGCCCATCTTCCTGGCGGGGGGGGTGGACGCTGTGGCCCTGGACCGCATCGTGTTCAACACCAGGGCCTGGTATGGCCCCTCCTCTGCTGCAGCTGCTGCCCGCCACTACCTCCACCAGCAGCAGCTAAGGGCACAGCAGGAGCAGCAGCAGCAGCATGACAGGGTGCAGCACCAAGAGCAGCAGCATGACACCGAACCGCAGCAGCAGCAGCAAAGGGGGCTGCAGCAGAATGGGGGCTGGGTAGGGGCCCTTGGAGCTGCTGCTGTTGTTGCGGGGGGGCATGACCCGCCTCAACTCCTGGGCTGGGGCAACCCTGAGGCCACCTGGGGCAACGGCCCCCCCAGCAGCAGCAGCAGCACAGCTGGGTACCCCACCACCCACCCCCCTCCTGGCGCCTCTGCCTGCACCTGGCTGCCCAGCCTGACCTCACAATCAGCCCTGGAGCCCCCCCCGGGCCGACCTGCAGGCCTCAGGGCTTGGGGTAGCCTCCCCCCCGGCGGTGCGCTGCACTGCCCCCTCCCCCCCCAGCCGACCCCTCAGCCACAGGGTCACAGCAGCAGCGGGCACGCTCAGGGTGCCAGTGGGGAGGGGCACAGCAGCAGCCAGCAGGTCAGCCCCCCGGGGGGCCAGGCCAGCCAGGGGGGGAGGGGGCTGTCACGGCAGCCAGTCCTGGGGAGGCTGCGCCACGTCCCCACTGCCGCCAGCCTGACAGCCATCATTGGCTTGGCCAAGGGGGCGGCAGGGCTGGGGGGTGGAGGGGGGGCAGGGCCTCAGGGGGGGGCAGGGCCTCAGGGGGGGGGCTGGAGCCTCAGCTCAGCCGCAGTGGCCACCGGCGTCACCTCCACCCAGCAGCAGCAGCAGCAGCAGCAGCGAGCCCAGCAGCCCACCACCTTGAAGCAGGCACAGGAGGCCCTGGCCCGACTGGAGGCCAGGCAGGGGGGGGCTGCCGCCAGCACCGCCTCCAGCCCCGGCCCTAGCCCGGCCAGCTGCACTCCGCCCTGGTCCTCCTCCTACCACACCAGCGGCAGTAGCCCCTCCCCTGCTGCTGTTGCTGCTGCTGCTGCTGCTGATTACTTGGCAGGGGTCCCACCGCTCCCCCCCCCTCTCATGCGAGTCAGCCCCCCCCCATCCAACAACACCTCCCTGCCCCCCGCCCTGCATGCTCTGGCTGAGGGGCAGGGTTGGTGGGAAGAAAGCTGCCCCCCCCTGCCGCCCCCCCCAGGCTTGCCCTGCAGCGCATCCAGCCGGGGGTTGCTGTCCGGGTGGGGAGGGGGGGAGGGGGGCCGCCCCTCCCCACCCACCCACCCCACCTCAGCGCAATCTGAACCCTTCTCCCACCACACCCTCCCCCCTGGGCGCTGGGGCTGGCCCCCCCACAGTGCCAGCACAGGGCAGCAGGGCGGGGCCATGCCCCCTGCCCCCAGCGCTGGCTGGTGTGCGTTGGGGCATGGGTGGGGCAGTGGGGGGGAGAAGGGGGACCTGGGCCTTGGGCGGCCTGGGGAACAGTCAGCCCGGGTGGCTGCCAGCGGGCTGCGCTCCGACAGCTACGCTGACATTGTGGAGCCGCTGCCCAGCCTGGCCTCCTTCACGCTCCTGCGCCTGGGCCCCGAGCTGCTGCTCCCTAGCCACCAGCCACCCTGGCTGCGCTTCATGACGCGCATGCAGCAGGGGGGCTATGTGCCATGCTGAGCAGGCACCAGGGTGGGGGCGTCAGAGTGCTGGGCAGGGCTGGCCCCCGGCTCTGCTGGCTGCTTGCAGGGCAGGGCTGGGAGGGGGAGCAGGTTGCACCCTGCTGCTGGGTGTGTGTAGGGTGGGGGGGGGGAGGCTGCTGAGGGGCTACTCCTCACGGGGGAGGGCCACAGTCTGTAGGCAGGGGTGAGGGAGGCTTGGCCAGCTGCTGCTGTTGCGGGGCTCCCTTGGGCCACCGCCTTCGGAAGCCACCCAGAAGCTGCCGGGGGATAGGGGGGAGGTCAGGGGGAGAGGGAAGCGGGCAGCAGGCTGGCGCATGCCTGGCTTGGGTGAGTAGGGGGGAGGTCCACATGGGGGGGGGGTAAACGGGGCGGGGTGAAGGGGAGTGGCGGGGTGGATGCTGGGCAGCAGCTGGCGCAGGGTGGCTGCTTGTGTAGCACCACACACCCTCGCTCTCGCTTGCCACGCCCCGCAGCAGCTGAAAGAGGCGGCGGCCCGGGGCTCCGCACGCCCCTCGCTACCCCGCATTCTGTTTGGCGTCGCGGCGTCGCCTGTATTCAAATGTCACACTAGTGCGCCCAAGGCAGTGCTTGGTCCGGGAAGGTTGGCGAAGACAGTGTGTCCGCACGTTCGGTGCGTGTTTCAGTAACCGTTTTATAGTTATGCAGGGAGATTTTCAAGTTGCAGGTATTTACGAGCGGGCCCGGTCGCACCAACATTGAGTACCGCTCCCATGCCCAGTGTTGCATTGCATCATATCAAGCTAGGGCGTGCGAGCTGTTCAATGGGCTGAGGATGGTTACACACCGTCGTCCTAGTTCGGCTCTGGCCTGGCTTGTCAGCGCTAGGGCGCGCTGCCTTCTCCTTCCTGCCCAAGCCACCAGCACAGCTTCAAGTGAGCCCTGGCTGCTCTCGCCATGAGCGCTGATCGCTCCAGGCTATCCAAGCACCTGGCACACACACACACGTGCACTTGTACCACCTGCATCGCGTCATGGCGCTAGTCGCTGACTCGGGCACCATTTCCTGGCCGCAGCCGCACAGCACCAAAGCGACGCACGGCGCTTTCCCCTACTCCCGGGCTTGATCGTATGGCGCCGGAGGGACACCGCCGGCAATGACCGGCTTGAGGGCAGGGCAGGCTAGATGCTCTATCGCTTCCGCTAGTATGGCTGGTGCATGCTGTAGGCCAGCTCCTTGCCAGCTCCCTGATGGCAACCTTCTACACCCTTCACAACTTTCCCCACAGCTTCCCCTGTGCTCAGCCTCTCCCCAGCAGGTTGCACACTGCACAGTGCAGCCTGCCTCAAACAAATCACGAGTGTTGGTCTGCACGGCTTCACAAGGGCTTGGAGGTGCTGCCCCACACATTCCCATCCTCACAACTTCCTCTTACCTCCTCCCCAGCAACAGCACGTGCGGGTCAAGCTGATATGAAACACCTTAGAAGCTGTGGATATGGCGTTGCCCTGTGGCATGATGCAGTGGCATGCGGGGTAGCCATGGCAGCTGCCCCGTCAGGGGCACCAGGTGTGGCCCAGCAACAGCTGAACACCATGGCAGCAGCAGCAGCACAGTCTGCGTCGTAGCTGTAGCTACCACTCCTAGGCCGGGCAAGCGCAGCATGCTCCCACGCCCTGTGGGTTAAAGTCAATCCTGTAGCCTGCTGCACTGCTACACAAATGGTGGACGGCATGCTGCTGGTGCATGTCATAGCTACCGCGTCATGTCTGTCACCTAGCAACAAGCAGGTGCAGCTCATAGCGACAGGCCTTGCAACACACCCAAGTCGAGACATCCAGGTGTGTTGATCTGTGGGTAATCGGGGGCCTTTGATGGCTACAAACCCTAACACCGGTGGCACGTTCCCTCCTCAGACCATTGGGCTCCCATCAAAACCACCAGATTAATGTTTAGCTGGCATATTCCAGCCTGATCATCTGCAAGCCCTATGGCTGGTGGCGGGCCTGACCGGTACTCTGCAGCCCGGTGCTACGGTTGCCTGGACCTTGACAGCCGGTCGTTCACCAGCTCGTAGCCCCGCTGGTACGATATGCCAGGGGCAGGCAGAGCCTCTAGGCCTTCCTGCGGCACAGCTCCAGGGGGCGCTGCACACACTCCCCGGCGTGCTGACAGTCGAGGCATGGGTGGGTGTCCCGGTCCAGCCACCTGCCCCATGGGGGGGCCTGGGGTGGTGGAACTGGCCAGGTGCAGCCAAGTTGGGCCTGAGCAAGGTGAGGGGGCTCCTAGGCAGTTCATATAGGGCCCTTGGTTTGTTAAGACAGGCTGGTGTGCACTGCTGAGGCTGAAGGTAAAAGAGGTAGGAGGGATGTTTGGCAACCCCCTCATCGGCTTGCAAAGGCATAACCATATCTCCTTACTACTAGGGGTGGGGTCTTGTCTGTATGGAGCTATGGGCGCCTTGAGCACTGCAGGTTGAGTTTCTCTTTATGGGCGACATGCTGCTTGTAGGTCGCTACGGTGGAAGTGTTTTTGGGAGACGTGAGGCTCTGCACCGTCACAATGCTAACGGACCGTGCGCCTTCACGGACAGCATGCTGGCTGTCACCCACGTTTTATTATCTGTCTCACTCATAGCAGCAGTTTCAGTTGGCAGCATCTTAGAGCCTGGGACACCTGGGAGCCTGCTCAGTTGGCACTGCTACTCATCATATCTCAGCCTGGTCATCTACTAGACCCCAGCGATCTTGAGGCCTGGGCTGTTTAATGTGCAATTTGTGCACATTGCAGCCTGCCTCAAACAAATCACGAGTGTTAGTCTGCACGGCTTCACAAGGGCTTGGAGGTGCTGCCCTACATATTCCCACCCTCACAACTACCTCTTAGCTCCTCCCCAGCAGCAGCACGTGCAGGTCAAGCTGATATGAAACACCTTAAAAGCTGTGGATATGGCATTGCCCTGAGAGTCAAGCAGCCACACCCTAGACAAACTGCTGCAACGCTGAAGCTGCCAGTTCACCAGCTGCTAGGCCACCCTCTCTGTCCTGTGTTCCTGGTGTCCACTGGTGGCTGGCTGAGCATCCAGTGGCTGCTGAGCTGCCAGGGTGCCATGTTCACATGGTCTTTGTCTCAATTCCCCACTTTGTCAACTCGCCCTGCCTCACTGCTGAGACTGTATCAACTCATGAACAGCAGCTGACCGATGGTTGGTGCTGGCTTTGTGAACAGCATGCCCACCTGGGAAGCAGAACAAGTTGATACCAGTGTCCATCACCAGTGTTTGCGGTGGTGAGCAGGTCATATGTCAGCTTGCACATTAGCCACTTATAAGCACAAAACATGAACTAAATGAATGGTGCCATCACTGCATGAGTTGTCCACGGACAGGCCTTCCACCTACCAGGATGACCACGGGAATGAAGGCCACGTGCACAATGGGCTGCAGGCAAGTGTTTGTCAGAGTTGTAAGTGGCTACGCTGCTAACCTTGCTGGCATATTATGGCACTGCAGCGACCACCACGTACTTTGACATAGGCCATCACCTCCTCCGTCACCTCTTCAACGGTGCGCTGCTTCGCCATGTTTTGGTGCCTCGCGGGAAAGATCGCTGCAAACTGCTTCCAAGCTGCCGCCTTCACAAGCCCAAAAAACACACCACGAGGACTTACAAACAACTCTTACAGATTTCTTTTTACTGCAGTGTGGTGCAAACATTTTGAGCACTCTGCGTGTACAGGCCATCTATGGACGACTTAGCGCATATCCCTGGGCTGGGTGGCGTGTCTCTGGCCCCAGTGGATCCGTACAGCGCTACAGGGCTTAAGCGGACTGCGGCGGATGCTGGCTTTGACAGCGGGTCCACGTTCGTGTGCAAAGATGCACGCCTCACGGGTCGGAGCTTTGTTGGCCAGCTCGACACTTGCCGTTTACTTGCTGGAACCCATATGCGCACATGTGTACGCAAACATTCACGCAGACAAGATAGGCCAGCTCGACGAACTTGTGCGCGCAAAGCTGCAGGCAATGTATGCGAGTGGGGTGGTGAGTAGCCCCTACGCCGTTTCGCAGCGCCGCAACAAATGCACGCCGTACATGAGGAAATACCAAGCTTCCACACGCGACGCTGTGCTGTACAGATTCAGGAAGGCGATCTGGATGCTCAATCCATCCAGGAGCTTAGTGATTTTGAGCCCACGAAGGGCCTAAAAGTACTGGAGCAGTTTGCGGCCTCGGACCTGTCGGTGGTCCGCAATAAATGCGCGTTCCTCGGCGGTGTTATGACGCGGTTACGGCGGCAGGACGGACCGCGCCAGCACCCCGATGTGCAGCACCGGCTCGACACCATGTTTCGTGAGAAGAAGATTCGACCCGACGACCTCGACGCGCGCTGCTACGAAGCGCTCAACCACCTGCCGCACACGACCGCCAACGTTGTGCTCGACCGGTTTGCCGCGAAGGACCTGAGCGAAGTGCGCCGGATGGCCGCGTTTTTCATGGCCCACTTGCGCGCGGTGCGTCCTTCTCCGTTCTCCGTATGCGCCGGTATGTGCTTGTTGGTGTGCTGCCGGTCTGCTGTGTCCGCTCGGGAAGCGCCCGCCTCCGTGGTGAATGGAGGAGCTGCGGCACCAGCGTGAAGGTGAAGGTTTTACAGCCGTGCTTGCAAGGCATGTGTGAGCAAGTGACAGTAGAGCTTCATACAGATCAGGACACGGTGTTAGCCAGCGGTGTGGTACCTTGGAAGCCTGCCTTGCTCATGTGTTGCACACCCCTCTTCATTCCAAAACATGGCATGTCATGATTATAGACCAGCCGTATGTCCATGTCCTGGCCTGGCCCCATCCACTGGCTCCTCATCACCCACATGGTATAATCATAACTACGATTATCATTATCACTGCTATCATTATTATTACTTGCATGCATGGTTCTGTACCTCTTTTGCACAACATTCACCACTAACTGCCCATGTTGCGAAGTGCATGCCCTGTGCCAGCTGCATGGTTGGTTTGGCACCACCCACAGGTGGATGCGGAGTTGGGGTCGCATGGAGGCAGCAGCCTGGACAGCCCCCCGGG
Organism: Haematococcus lacustris; assembly: GCA_030144725.1. NCBI lineage: Eukaryota > Viridiplantae > Chlorophyta > Chlorophyceae > Chlamydomonadales > Haematococcaceae > Haematococcus > Haematococcus lacustris. The sequence continues at coordinate 1,366,978 of JASKMD010000017.1, forward strand.
GTACCCTGATGGTGGCCGCTCTGGGTTTGGTCAGTGGCCAGCTCCTGCAGGGCTGTGGTTCCTCAGGCACTAGCATTGGTGCACATGCAGGTCTAGCTCACGTGCTTCACTGAGTGTGAGAGCAGTGTTGGGGTGTGACCCAACAGCTAATGGAAGGCAGCGGCTGATGTTCTCATCAGCATTGACTTCACTTTGTCACACCGTGCCAGTCAGCTGCCATGACACTGTTTCTTCCCTCACCTGCATGATTCCATGTCGTGGGGCCTGCAGGCAAGCCTCTGCTGGGCGGCATGAGCCCTGCCCTGTCAGCTGCCATGCAGCAAAGCTACGGAGGCATTCCCGGGATGCAACTGCATGGTCAGTGCTGAGCAGGGCAGCAAGGGGAGGACAGTCCCGACCCTTCGCTACCCCGCACCTACTGACCTGCCCTCCCTGACCCCTTCTGCCCTCCCTGACTCTTCCCTTGGCGATCCCACTCACAACCTAGCCCCTGCCTCCACCCTCTCCTCCCTCCCCCCTCCCACCCCTCCCCCAATCACTGCTGAGCCAGGAGCAGTTGCCCCCTGACCTTATGGGAACCCGCCCCACTCAGTGTGCCGGCCCCCTGCTGCCTGCAAGCCCCACCCCCGGCCCCCCTCCCTTCAGCCCCACCCCTGCCACTGCTCCGCTGCCTGTTTAGGCCCTACGCCCACGCCGATGCACAACAGCCTGACCCCTGCCCAGTCAGGCCGGGTGCACCGGGGCGCGGACCAGCTGCTGGCGGGGGTGCGTGTCAACGAGTTCCACAACCTGTCCAGTGCAGCGCAGTACGTGCCGGCACCCGTGGCGCTCAAGCTGCAGACGCTGTGGGACAGCGGGGTCAAGCTGGTCTCCATGCTGGACGACAGGTGCGGACTACCGCCATAACTGCCATAACTGTCGCTGGCTGGCAGGCCACACCTTGTCTGGTGTTGTTGCTGAGCTGGGGTTAGCAGCCAGGGAAAAGGTGGTAGGGAAGCCAGTGTGAGGCAAGTGTGAGGCCAGTGTGAGGTCAGTGTGAGGTCAGCCTTCCTTTTCCTGGGACCTGCAGCTCTAGTGGCCATGAGTCCTAGGGCCTTGGACCGGTAGTCAACCCGCCATCTATTGGCCTTGGCCCACAACTGCACATTGAAGACATCATCTACCCACCGCCCCTGCTGGACCCCCCCTCTGCTGACCGGTAGTTAACCCGCCATCTGTTGACCTTGACCCACACCTGCCCAGTGAAGACATCATGTACACCCCCCCCATGCCCTGCTGGACCCCCACCCCTACCCCTGCTGACCCCACCCCTGCTGACCTCCCTCGTTCTGGACCCTCCCCCCATGCTGCCCCGCCCCTGCAGGACCTGGGAGGACCTAGCCGACCTGCCTGCCCCTGAGGGCCTCGCTGTGATTGACGAGGTGGCGGCAGCCATGGAGAAGCCCCAGGGCCTGCGCAACGTCAACGCCTTCTTCGCGGTGAGGCCCTGCCCCTGATGCCACCACTGGTGCCCCCTGCCCTGCACCACCCATGCCCACCTTCCCACCTGCCTGGTGGCATGGGCTGCCCCTGGCAGCTGCTGTCACCTGCCTGCCCTGCTGATGCTGGGCACTGTGAAGGCAAATGCCCGTCAGGCGACCTCGCCTGCCTGCCCTACTGCTGAGGCTGTGATGGGACTGTGGTGTGAATCGCCCAGGCCTGTACAGACACTGCAAAGCACAGGACTTCGGCTGTTCGACAGGCTGCTCAGGGCGAGTGTGTGCAGTGTGGGTTGAGATGCTGGGAGTGCATGGTCCCAGCAGCAGCATGGTGGAAAAGAGGAAAAACAAAGAAGAAGAACAAGAAGAGGCAGACTCCTGCGGCAGGGCCAAGGTGAGCCTGGCTGCATGGTGCCGCAGAGCCAAGCTCGGCCCTTCCTCGACAAGATCCGCGGCTTCACCCGCACCGGGCTCCCAGGGGCAGTGGCGCCACGCACAGGGTCGCGGGAGTATGACAGTGGAGGCACAGGTGGGTGGTAGGGGGCTGGGGGTGGAAATAGGGCCCTGAGGCTCTAAGGTCAGGCTGGATTGGGGTGGAGGGTGCCTGGAAGCTGCCCTGGCAAGGTGCTTGCCAGTCACCAGGCGCCGCTCTGCCCTTGCCCCGCTTGCTGCTCCAGGTGCTGGAGGGTATCGAGGTGGCAGCAGCACCCGGGGTGGCTATGGCCGGGACGCAGCAGGGGGGGCTGGCCCCAGCCAGGGCTTTGACCCAGGGCGGCGTGATGCCCGCTCCAGGGGGGCCAGCAACCCTCCGCCTGTGGGCGCCACCCGCGGCATCTCTGCCATCCACACCTTGCCTGAAAGCCTGCAGTCGAAAGTGCGGGTAAGGCGAGAGGAGGGGCAGGCTGAGTGGCAGGGGTGAGACAGGGTCAAGAGCAGGAGAGGTGTTGGTGTAGGTGTAGTGGAGGGCCCCAGCTGTTTTCACAGTGACCTATCTGCCTACCACCCCTGGCCTGATCACCCCAAGGTTTGCTGGTGCTCCTCATGCTGACCCTGGTTATGCTGTGCTGTGCTGACCGTGGCTATGTTGTAGGCCATGCTGGACGCCCCCCACACGCTGCTGAATGCTGGCCACTTCGATGATGGTGTGTGTGCGCTGCTGAACCGACTGCCGGAGCACTCAGCCCTGGATGTGGTGGAGGAGATTAAGGGCAACGACCTGGCCAATGTGAGCGAGCTGTGGGGGTGGGCTCGAGTTGCACGTGGCAGCTCAGGGCTGGTCAGGCAGGCTGAGCAAAGAGAGGGAGGGCAGGTGCAGCAGCAGCAGCAGGTGCAGCAGGGCTGATGGCAGCAGGGCCCAGGCTGTAGAGTATTGGGGTAAGCAAGGGGGCAGGCAAGCAGGGCAGCGCTGGGTTGCATGGTACCAGCAGGCTGATAGTGCTGGAGCAGCTGGGACAAGAGGGGCAGGAGAGGGGCAGGAGAGGGGCAGGGAAGCAGGTGCAAAGGGCGCTTTGGAAGGCGAGATGAGCAGGCAACAGACAGGGGGTGTCAGCTGAGCCAGTGCCTGAGCGCGGTGGGTCAGGGGATTGGCAGCTGTGTGCGTCTGAGTGCGGTGGGTCAGGGGATGGGCAGCTGCGTGCGTCTGAAGGTGGTAGGTCAATGGCAGGGCTAGAAGGGGCCCAGGTTGCAAAGGGCCCGGGGCAAACTTGTTCCTCTTTCCCGCCCCAGCTGATGTGGCTGCTTGTCAACCACAACCCCCGGACGTACCAGGGGTCACCTGCATAGTGTGACCTCTATTCACTGTGACCTCTGTATGGTGTGACCTCGCAGGTGCGCAACATCCCCGCTTACCTCATGGGCATCTGCAAGCGCCACCGCACCGCTGGCCCTATCTAACCCTCGGCCTGAGCTCCAACACCTTGATCACCGTCATACTCACAGCCCCACCACGTCGCCACCCCAACACCCCACTGCCAGCAATGACTGCAGCGATTATGCCTAGCTAGCAGCACAGCTACCGCTGGCAGCACAGTACACCGCCGCTTGCATTAGTAGCAATGCGTGTTGTAAGCTGTAGCTGCCCTTGTCCGCTTGCCAATGTCACCACTGAGTTCATAGACAAAGCACTGGGCCCTTGAGGAGTTAGCATGCTCTTTAAATGAACTGTATGGTGGCTCGTCTGCCAATCCTCCAACAAATGAAGTCTTCAGCGATTGTCGACTTGCTGTCGGACGGCCCCAACATGGGGTTGGTAATATATGCATGCAAGCACTCTCTCAATACTGCACTGTTTTTTTCATGATGATGTGGGTCACCCCCGCCATTGGCCCCGCAATTCACTTTTTGGCACCGTCTTTGATCCGCTGCATGTAATTCTTCCACCATTGGGCTCTACATCTCACAACGGTGTCGCTAGCAGGTTAGGCCCTCTTTTGTCGATTGTACTGCATTGTCTCGACGACATGATTAGCTTCGCAATGCCATTCTCTATCTGTTTATATGCGTGTCGCAACAGGAGAGATGAATTGGTGGCCGGAGGCATTTCCGCGCCGAGCAGCCTTTGCTGCCGTCGGACTGGCAAGTCGCGATTACTTCCCAGGCAAGCACGGGGTGCTGTTTCTTAGTGCGTTGTGCATACAATGTCAACACATGCAACCAAATCTGCTGACCTCCACAAGTGCTTGGCAGTTGTGAGGATCAGCATCAAACCCACAGCAGCCCAAGGGTCTTTCAAGCAGAGTGCAGCAAGGGAATCAGCTCTTGAAAACAGTGAGCAAGAGGTGAGTAAGGTTGTAATATACGTCACTCAGTCTAGGTCAGTTTGATGTTCGTGTGAACACTTGTGAAACGCATGCCAGGCATGAGCAGCTGAGGGAAGCACACAACTGTCATGAGCCTTAGTTTCGAACTATTTCTACTTATTTCCAACCATGTTTTGTGGTGTGTGCCCCAAGACCTTGTCTTTGTGATTGTGTGTGCAGGATGCCAATAAATCACCCCCATCTCCATCACCGAGCAAGGCAGCAGCGGCGTAGAGCAGCAGCCAACAAGGAGGTAGCAAGGAGTCAGCAAGGCATGACATGGAGCTGGACGTTGTTGTTGTGTTGTGTTGTGTGTTGTTGTGTTGTGTCACCTTGTTGTTAGGGTACCCCCCCCCTCCCCCCTTTAAATCTAGCCCACCCCAGCCCACCCCAGCCCAGCCCAGCCTAGCCTAGCCTAGCCCAGCCCACCCCAGCCCAGCCCACCCCAGCCCAGCCTAGCCTAGCCCAGCCCACCCCAGCCCAGCCTAGCTTAGCCCGCCCAGCCCAGCCCAGCCCAGCCCAGCCTGATTTGGTACCATGGGGCATAGGCAGCAAGGCAAAGTGCTTAGCAGTCCCGTGGTGAGTGTTAGCTATAGCAAGGAGGTGCGACCAGTCCTTGCTTGTTGTGCACATAGCATAGGTGGTGTGTGAGGCATGAGTCATTGTGTTGTGGTGTGTTGTTGAGGTGGTGGTGTTGATGTGTACGAGTGGAGGTGTTGTGGTGTGGTGTTGCCACCTTTTTACATCAATGCATGTGCTTGGCATCAGCGATACATGTCTTCTGTAGTGGTGTTGCAAGGCGTTTGAGCATCGATACATGTATTGCTGTAATGATTTTGCGTGACATGTGCCTGCTGAAGTTGAGGAAGAGGGTTGAGGCACCACGGCACATGTAACACTGAAAGCCAGAGCCATCCCGAGGCATCCCGACAACATATTGCCAAGTGATGATGTAGCGCTGTCATAAGGCAGCTTACATTTACATAGAGTCATGCCGCAACGTAAGTGAGGTAAGGGGTGCCAGCTTGCTGACTTGTGCGCATATGCACGAACTATATGCTCCATGCACTGACATGCAAGCAGGCGTACTGCACTTGTGCCGTTGGCTTACGGCGTGCGTAGAAGGACTGCCAGCCTCGCCTTATGATGTGCGTGAGTCTTTTAGGAGCGGAAAGCACAGGTCAGGTTTGGGCGGGCGCCGATCTGAGCTAGTGTTTTGCGGCTGCGGGGTGCCGGATACGCCTGTTACACCCAACTGCGCCAAAACTTTGTCGCGAGCTACACGGAGATTCGCGCCCCAGACCGTCTCACATTTGCGGGGCCAATGGCGGGGGTGACCTGTGGCTTACACCGCTTGAGCCGTCAGCCGTTAGGCTGCTAGGCCGCCCTCCCCTTCTAGGAGTTCGGGACTTCCTGTAACGCATTTCAAAGCAAGGTGCACAAACAAAGGTGCACATGGGCTCAACATGAAGTCATTAGGGAGCGCAACTCGACTAGACGAGACGTCTCGACTCGAAATTTCGAGTCGAGTTCTGACTCGACTCGACTAGACGGCCGAGATGGACTCGAGATGAGCTTTTTGAATAGCGCACCTACTTGAGGCACCTGTGTGGACGTTGTGGCGCCGCTCAGCGAATGATATGCTGGCCTGGCTGGGTTGGCTGTTACAGTTGGTTTGCATAGGCATGCCCGGACATGCCCAGCAGCGTCTGAACTGCAAGATGGAGCCCGAGGGCCCTCTCCCGCCTCAGACCCCTGAACCTACCGCGCGATACAACAAGAAAGTCCTGACGCTCTTTACGACGTCTTTTTTAACGTCGTCACGATGTAAGTACACTGCATTACCACTACGGGACTCCGAGATTGTCGTTGAGTATGTATGGCAACAATAGCCGCTATGGCAACAATAGCCGCACAACTCAACATGCTTGGCGGCACTTATGCCTCAGCCAAACATGCATTCTGACCTCACAAACACAACTGTACATAGTGCCTTGTAGACAGGCGGGCAGATAGATGCACCTAGCCTGCCTGCAGCTGGTTGAGTGGGCGGAGTCATCCCATGACAAAATTCAAAAAAACCTGTCTAGTCTAGTCAAATTGAGTCGAGATCTCGACTAGGGAGTAGATAGTGGAAGCGCCGGTAGTTTTAGGTGCCCTAAAAACGCGAGGCCGAGGCGCTGGAGCGTAACAGCTCGAGACCGAAGCCAGCAGCCGCGGAGCGAAGCGACGCGGCTGCTGGCTGAGGTCGAGAGCTGTTACGCTCCAGAGCCGAGGCCGAGCGTTTTTGGGGGCCTAAAACGCCCCGGGCGCTTCCACTATCTAATTTAGTTCCGTTTTAGGTGCGTTGTGGCTACATTCTGTGCGGCGAAGCCGCACTTCTAGAGCAACACTTTGTTTTGGAGCGAAGGGCGGGGCGTGGTAGCACCATACGCGACTTGCAACGGTAGCCAGTTTGAACCAGCTATGCACTTTTCTAAAATGGTCCGCGTCCCGCGTTTTTAAGAGCATAATAGGGAACTAAATTTGACTAGTCGAGATCTAGGCTAGATCTAGACTAGATTGCGCTCCCTACTCGCGGGCTGCCCCATGCGACCGCGAACGAATCACAGCGGCGAGACGGGTCTCCTTGGACGGTGAGCTGCATCCCTGTGACCCCAGATACCTGGCGCAGTGAACTGATTGTACACAAATGGAATGCCCGGCCAACACCCAACGCGATGCCTGCCGGGCGTGCAGGGCATCTAGACGGGGTGGTTGAAACATATCTGTACACAGTAAGGTTCCTAATGTGAATAACTTTTGGCGTCTCAGGCCCATTGCTGCTCCATTCCGGTACAGTTCTGAAAGCCGAGCACATAGCCATGCAACCCTTCATAACAGCTCTCCACAGTACCCTTGATGGTCTCCTTATGCCCACCAACAGCAAAGATATGACATGTTTTAGTTCCTAAACCTAAACAGCCGGGAAGGTTCAAATGGGCGTAACCGGCGATAGCCACATCTCAGCCGACAAAACGCGATGATCCTTCCCAAACTGATATGCCCCATCCTCACAACCTCCAATGACCGTGTATGAAAGAAAGTGTGCGTGTTGAAGGGCGGAAATGGGAGAACGGCCAATATAGGCCTAACCGGATTAGGCACCTTACTGTGTATGCTCGCTTCCGCCCAATACACCATTTGGGTCGGCGCACACTCAGGCATCACCGGCTTACACTGTGTCCTCCCCTGTGTTGCACTCCTCCACTGTATCCTCCACTGTGTTGCACCCGCTGCACCCACAGGAAAGTGGCCATAAAATGTTTGTTCTTGAGTAAAGAATCTTGCCCCATTGGCGAATCTTTCAAACAAAATGCACATAAAACAGCCCAGGCTTCTATCAGTTTGACAGTCTTTAAGTGACATCATGTTCACTAGGCAGGTTCAAGGCCGGCATGCAACGACCCACCGTGCCCGCCCCCCCACCACCCATCATTGCAGGAGCCCACCTCAGTGAGCCTGCCCACCCCCTCCCGTCGAGGGTGCCCCATGGGTGAAGTAGTAGTGGAGGGAGGTTACCCACAGGCAGGAGGTGTTTTGCATGAGGAGGAGTCTTACAACAAGAGCCCGCCATTGCCAGTGATCCTCCCGGATGTATGGGACATGTAAGAAGACAGAAAACACCCATTGTCAATGATGAACCCAGTCCCCATCACATTGCCTGACGATAAACCCGCATGACATGGGGATGAAACGTAATTATAAAGATGCACCACAGCCATGGACTTGCGCTGAGCTGTTGAGCTTGCATGTTGTCTATATTGTCGATTCCACTCATTGTCACACATTACCATCCCCAAGTTACGTTTATGTAAAGATGAGGCTTCCTAACCAAACCATGCTTCATATTGGAATGCTGAACTGACATCCTAGTGTGTCGTGATCCTTGTTGACACTGACCCGCCTGTGTCAACGCCCTTTGGAGGCGCCCTGTGGAGGTGCCCTGTGGAGGTGCGAGAGTGAGTGACATCGCCTCCTGGGTACAAGTAGGTATCAGCAGGTGTGAGCTGATATGAGCCCAGTGGTGCAATGCCTCCGAGGAAGCGTGCCAACTCTACGGTGTAGCCCTAACGGGTCAGGCAATAGTGTAGGTGGTAGGCGACCATGACCATGTGTATGCCATGTCTATGCCATGAGCATGCCATGCGATGGGATCACTCCACACAGACAAAAACATCGTTTTGTAGTGGTCCACAAGTAGTATTCGACTGCAATGAAGGCTCAAGGTTGAGGGCCAAGGTGCTGAGCTGCCATGGCGTCAACTCATCAGTGCATCAACTCATCAGTGCATCAGTGCATGCACTTCCTTGCCAATGGTCAGGGGCTGTGTTATCTGTAATTGGAGCAACATTATCTTTATGATTAGTGGCTGGCAAGTCGACTTTGTTCTCACAATGCGTTGCATTAGTGGCGGGCTACTCCACGTAATGTACTCGTTGTGTTGACACCTCCCAGCACCTGCACGAGGACCGCAAGCACCAGTGTGTGCTTGTTGGTGTCGGAGCTACGAGAGCGGAGGCCCCATGCCCCACCCTCCACACTAGCTCCTGATCCCGACAACCTGCAGCAACAAGGCTGAGGCTGGATAGCTCACCACGAGGGAGTAGGGCTGTGGGCGGGCAGCGATGAAGAGGTATGTCGCGCTGACTCGCACGGTGTACACCCCTGCCCGGGGCCGAGGGATGACCAGCTGCGAGCAGGCAGCGCAGACAGACAGGCATGACAGACAGACGCAGTGCATGACAGACAAGCATGACAGACAGGCAACCTGGCTGGCATACAGGGCTGCACATGAGGGAGGCACAGGGGTTAGGATGTGACGACCCTGTGCTCTTCACATCATGGCAGCCTACTGGGTGAGGTGAGATGCCCCTGTGACCAACACCAGGTGAACTGACATCCTAGTGTGTCGTGAGCCTCGTTGACAATGGCCCGCCCCCAACACACACATACCTTTTCTATGTTGTTCCTCCTATCGCCTCCACGGACATCATTGCCCCACATCACAGCTCCGTCTGCAGCAAAAGGCAGTGGGTTAGGGTTAAGGTTAGCGGGGCAGCTGAATGGTTCTGGCCTGCTGCTCCACTCGGTAAACGTGGGAGACACGACCTCGCATGCTTCCCTGCCAACTCACTGGGGGCAACCACTCTCAGGTCCAGGTTGTTGACCAGGATGGGAGAAACTCCTGGGAAGGCTGGCCAGTCCATGTAGGCCAGCGTGATGATGAGGGCACTCCGGCCTGTCGCACGCACGCTGTAGGTGTGGCTCTGCCCTGACCTGGTAAACACTGCACGGTCCACCACCTGCATGCAAGCCATGGCAGGCATCCAAGCATGTTTGACACCACTGCGCTGACACCCCAACTCGTGCCGTTGGCCACGCTAAACAGGACATCACACCACAGCAAGCCCCTTCCCAGACCCTTTCCCTAGGACCTCACCTGCAGCTTCCAGGTAGAGGGGCCACCCCGGAGTGGCAGCGAGCGCCCAATGTCCACTAAGCCAAAACCATGGCGCACATCATAAGGGGTGAGGCCTGACGAGGTGAAACCTGCAGCAAGCACGTCAGGCAGCAGTTTGCACCCCTCAAACCACCTGCACCCCCTGTGTCCATCCGCATTGCCCTTGCGCCAACTCAGTGACTGAGAGCACTCACACGGCAGGGCTGCCTGGCCACCTCCCAGGTGGTTTAAAGTAGGCAACTGAGAGCACCCTCAGTTGCCTACTTAAAGCAGGCTCTCAGTACCACTCAGTACCACTCAGGATCTCAGTACCAAAGCCTACATCAGGCTACCTGGCTGCCTGATGTAGGCCTTGTTGCTCTACCAAGGGTGCACACTCCACAAGGCAAGGAGCAAGAGACAAGGAGGGCGGGGACGAGGGTGAGGTAGCTCACTTGACATGTTGGTGGTGCCGGCCACCAGCATCGCCCGCAACAGTGAGGCGGAGGGGTTGAAGGCATTTGAGCGCACCCTGGCACCTGATGAGCACAGTGTCAGTCCGGCAGAAGCATGTGGGGAGGAGGGGGCTAGGGAGGCAACAAGGTGAGGAGGGAGGGGATGAGACAGGAGGGTATGGAGGCATGTGAGCTGGTAGGGTTGGGGTGCCGTGATGGGTGGCAGGGGACAAGGGGTGACAGAGGGCATGGAACCTGGCAAGCAGTGCAAGAAGGGGAGCAGCCAAGCTATAATGTGGCTGTGTGTAGTGCATGCCAGTGCTGCCATGATCACGATAGAGCTACAGCGCCACGGCCAGGTGGGGCCAGGTGGGGCTAGGCTAGGCGAGGCAAAGCAGTGTCAGCCATGCAGCTTCCAACTCAAATCAAAACAATAGGTGAGCACGCATTGTGATCTCCACACATGCTTGGATCAGCATCAGTCCTGCCCCTGCAGCCCAGCCCAGCTGTTCTCACCAGTAGGGTAGTAGCCGTCAGTGAAGTACTGGCGCACCTACACAGGGGCATCACCAGCCATGACAGCGCATGCTTGCCTGGTCAGATGGCAATGTGTAGGGAGTGTGGATGTGTATAGTGCATGCCAGTGCTGCCATGATCACGATCCAGGCATGTGTCGCCCTGGGGCCTTACCAGAGTGGCTGCCCCAGTGACAGAGGCACTGGCCATGGAGGTGCCCGCGAGCACCAAAGTTTCACACCTGTCCATCCTGCCGGTGTACCTGCAGACACCCGTCCAACAGTGAGCAGCAGCATTTGACAACCAACAACCCTACACGTGTACCGGCATGCACCATTAGACGAGGGGAGAAATGCAAGGGAGGTGCAAGGGAGTAGAGGAGAGCAATGTGATTGACCTGGTGAAATGTTGGTGAGGTGAGGTGAGGACAAACATGACCCGTGTGTGGCTCAGGGTGCTACGGATGTGCTACGGATGTTTAACGAGTGCCAGGTGTAGGGGCCCAGCACGGAGAGGCAAGGCAAGAGGTCTCGGCCCGGAGCTTGCCCCACCCTTTGTCGCTGTATGCCGAAAGCAGCGCCCCAGGAGCCATGACTTCAGGCTTGATGCGCACATCCTACAGTGTGCATGCATGCAAGCGCAGCCATCACGAGCAGCCTCGCCTTGGCGGCGCAACAGGGGCCAAGACTGGGCAGTTGGTGAAGGAACGGTGTGTAATAGCAGCCTGAAACACGACCCCAGTCAGACGCGCAACAATGGCAGCGCAGTGCAGTCCCTATGCGAGCGTACTGCCCCTCACACCTGAGTAAGTGCCACGCTCGCATTGCTGGACAGGGTAGCGCCATGGGCTGAAAACCAAAGGGCATTGCTGTATGGATCCTGCACAGCAGGACACCAGGACAGCAGGACACCACAGTTCGGGTGAGTGGGTGAATGCAATGCAATGCAATGCGGCGCATCAGGGAGTGCAGGGAGCCCACTGGAGCTGTGCTGGCCTGGGCCTGGCATAAGGTACATCAGAACAACTGCAACCTGTTAACCACCTGGGATCAGGTGTGTGCGGTGAAAGCTTGCCAGGGTTCTGTGTCTAGAAGGAAAGCGAGCAAAGGGAGCCATTAATGAGACAAGCCAGATGACAAGTGATACATAGAAGTAGCATCAGAGGATGGCTGGCAGGAACAGGGATGAATGGTGTCAGCCATTGCGGAGCGAAGTACTGGTCCCATGTACAAGGCAAGCATCTGTCTCATTACTTGCTGCCCGGTGCCAGACAATTAGACGAAGCTGCCCACTCTAGGATTCAAGGAGGCCTCTCACCTGGTATGATGTCAGTGTCACGTTCCACCCATTAGCAAACATGGGCATCAGCTGACTGCAAGGGCAGGGGGAGTGTATTGCAATGCTGAGATCAGGCAGGCATCTGCAGCCCCCTCCCTGCAGCCCCCCTTGCCTGGTGGTTAGGATGCATGCAGCTCTTCATGCAGCAGCATGTTTGCAGCTCATGCAGCAGCATGCATGCAGCTCTTCATGCAGCAGCATGCATGCAGCTCTTCATGCAGCAGCATGCATGCAGCTCTTCATGCAGCAGCATGCATGCAGCTCTTCATGCAGCAGGGATTAGAGGAGTGCATATGTGAGTGGCCTGGTGGCTAGGATGCAGCAGCATGCATGCAGCTCCTGGACAGCAGGACAGCAGGACAGCAGGACACCACAGTTCGGGTGAGTGGGTGAATGCAATGTAATGCAATGCGGCGCATCAGGGAGTGCAGGGAGCCCACTGGAGCTGTGCTGGCCTGGGCCTGGCATAAGGTACTAGTGACCCATGCCATGTGGCTACTGATGTGCCATGACCCATGCCATGTGGCTACTGCCTGCTGTGCGTGCCGCTCTGGCGCACACTGGAGCACTTCTTCAGAAGGGTGGGTGGGAAAGGGTGGGTGGGAAAGAGGGAGGGTGATGGACTGAAAGGTGGTGGGTTGGTAGGAAGGTGTTGGTGTTGCCTGTGACATGCCTGTGTCATGGCTGTGTCATGCCTAACCATGTGCCACCATATCAGCCACCCTGTGTGTGCCTTGTGTGCATAACCGCAGTTGGAGGAGATGGCAGAGGTGGCCATGGAGCGCCATGGGCGTGCCAAGCAGCTCGTGGTGTTCTTTGGAGCAGCTAGCATTGGCACCCGGGGAGGCTGGGGTGCTGATGCGGTGCTGCGTGCCTGCTGCAAGGTGGTGTGCAGGCCCAGGGGCACAGACCAGCAGCGGGGCAGGGTGGTGCTTGTGGATGAGCACCGCACCAGCCGGGTAAGCTCAGCAGTGAGACGGCCAGCAGCCCTGTGAGAGCTGGCTGAGCAAGCGCAGGCCCACCAGGCCTGCAGACTGGAAGCCCCCAGCAGGGCAGGTGCACTACCGCCTGCTGCGCCCAGCCTGGAGCCAGCAGCGTGACCTGCCGGTGCGGGGCATGATGTGGTGCCCAGTAGTGGCCCCCCCGCAAGCCCCCACAGGCCCCACGCAGCAGCCAGGAAGCCCCACAGCCAGCAGCCTCAGAGCCAGGGCCCAGCACTCCCCAGCCAGCCAAGCGCAGCAAGCGCACCAAGGCTGAGCCAGAGGCAGCTGAGCCCACAAAGGGCAAGGGCAGGGCTGCCAAAGCCAAGCCAGCACCACAGCCAGGCAGGTGGCTGGACAGTGGTGACTGCAATGCAGCGCTGAACATGCAGTGCATTGGGGAGAGCAGGTGGCGCCCACTGGAGCTGGGCTACTGGCCAGAGCAGGGAGCTCTGCCAGCCAAGGGCAAGGAGTACCCTGGCCTGGGATACAAGCGAGTGCGAAACGAGCCACCCAAGGCCGAGCCTGCTGCGGCACAGTAGTGTGTGTCCCCACCCCCTCGAGCTGTCATCAGCTTACATCAGTGCATGTTTTGTCATGCCAACTCTACATCATAGCCCTCGGTCAGGCAATAGTGTAGGTGGTAGGCGACCATGACCATGTGTATGCCATGAGCATGCCATGAGCATGCCATGCGATGGGAACTCCACAGACAAAAACACCGCTTTGTAGTGGTCCACAGTTAGTGTTCGACTGCAATGAAGGCTCAAGGTTGAGGGCCAAGGTGCTGTATGTGCCGCTCTTGAATGCATCGTACCTGCCATGCAGTCCGCTCATTGTCGTCAGCGGGATGCTGTTGTTGACCAGCTGAGCACCGCCCAATACAATGTAGTCAAAGTCCATACCGTTGAAACTAATGCCTGTGCGCATATGGCAGTGATGTAGATGATGGACGCTGTTCAGGGTGCAGGGTGTGCAGGAGTGGAGGGGGTAGGGGTTCCCATCTGATTCATCAACACCAGCTGTTGATGTGCCATTCATTAACACCAGCTGTTGATGCACCAGCTGTTGCTGTTGATGTGCCATGCAACCATGTATGCAACCAGAGGAGAACCAGCAAATGAAAAGGGTGCTTTGTATGCTTGCCTGCAGATGCTCCTGCGGCCAGGAAGTTGCTGCCGATGGTATTAGAGCCACAGCTGGCATTAAACATTGCCAGCACCACCTTGCCCGTGTAGTTGCCCACCAGGGGTGTGCAGGCATTAAGGGGGTTGGCCAGGACCAGCTGCAGACCAGCAACCAAACCACAGGTGCAGAGGTCAATAGCAGGAGGCAGTAGGCCCCCACAGGGGAGTGAACAGGCCATCACAGGGAGAGCGGTGCTGCCTGCCTTGTGAAGGAGGGGCAGCAAATGAAAATGACGTCACCCGACGACTGGCAGAGCTGCAACCGTGGCTCCAGCAGCAAGGGCAGCAGGGGCAGGGATTGTCAGAAGCAGGGGTAACAGGGGCAGCAGGTGACTTACCTCCAGCGTCATGTTCTGTACACTGCTCCATTTCAAACGAGGAAAGAACCAGGGCACCAGCGCCACGACCGCCTCAGCTTGAATTGCACCGCTTTGGTTCACTGCCTGCACGTGGCAGGCGGTGGCAGCCTGTCAGCCCACACAGCCCGGCCGATGATGCCCTGACCTACAAAGCCTAGGGGTGTGGCTGAATTGCCATGAGGTGCCGCTGATGGCCAAGGTGCCGCTGATGGCCAAGGTGATGAGCCTGCTGTGGAGGATGCTGGGCAGCAGTCTGCCGGTGTCTGGGGTCTGACCCATCACATATACTGACACATACCAACATTTCACTGACCCTTCACCAGTGCACCTCTCCACTACCACTGCCATGTTGTACTTCCGCTGGCCCCCAGGTCGCCCTACCTTGGCCTTGACGACGTACTGGTGGGGCCTCATGAACGACGTAGGAATTGTCAGCTGTAGGGCAGCAGCCAGAAACTGGTGTTGTACTACCCGGCCAAAAGTTGGTGTACTGTGCACAGGTCCAGCTGCGAGTCTCACAATGTTGAAGGCAGCCATCTAGCACCCCTGCCCTGAAGGGCAATGACGTGATGTGCTGCAAGCTGCTGCCAGCAACGTGGCGAAAGCACCAGGCCCTCAGCAGGAAAGTGGGTGGCAGCAAGGTAGGCAATGTAGCCAGTTTAGGCGACATGGTTACAAAACCCCACCTGAGAACCGTTAGCGCTAGTGAGGTTGTTGCCTGGATTTCCAATATCCAGGGGTGTATAGTTGTCGGTGGCACCCACTGCCACCACATTCTTGGCCAGCGCAGTACTCATCACATTACCAGTGACCTGGGAGTTTGGCAGGCTCCCAGCATTTCCTGCGTGAAAGAAAAGGGGAAACGAAAAGCACGGCTGTGTCGTACCACCATGTGTATGCAGTGCACACATTGCACAAGTGGGAATAGCACATTGGATGGCGTGCGATGATGATGGAAGACAGCCAGCTGGCCATGCAGGCAGACCAGTGTGATGCAGGCAGGCAGACCAGTGTGCCTGGTGATTGCGCCAGCAGTGCCTGGTGATTGTGACTTCTTGTATGTGATACTAGCCAGGAGGTTTCCAAATACTAGCAAGGTGGCACAGCAAGGACAGGTATAGCAAGGAGGGGGTGCTGTAGGGGAGTGCTGTAGGGGTGGCTGGCAGGCAGGCATGGTAGTACAGTGCGGAGTGGCATCACTTGCCTGCCGGAAACAGCATCAGCAAGTCCGGTCGGGACCACGCATAGGTGTCCAGCAGGAACGACTCTTGCACCGTGTATGAGAAGGTATCACCGCCCCAGGGATTGCTTAGGACACGGACTCCCTGCAGCGAAGCAACGCAGACAGCAGCAGCAGTGCAACAGCTTGCCTGCTTGCTTGGAACACACCACTCCTTTTGATGCCTTACTCTCCTCCCCGCTATGCCTGACATATGCCAGCAGCACCAATGTTGGCACCACTGAAACTACAGCGTGAAGCCTTGAGTGCAAGGGGGACAGAGGCACAGGTTGAGGCAATCATGTCATAAGTGGCGTGATGAAGGAGGTCTCAGTGCTGTGCCACACACTTCACTTACTGTTTGATACAGCAGCTCGAACAAGGACGCAGGGTCAGTCGGAAGGTCTAGCGTGTTATTGCCATCCTTCCCCGCATCCAAGAAAGCAAGCTTGGCGGCTGGGGCTTGGCCTGCAGGACAATGGGAGGTGAGGGGAAACTTGCAGGCATGCAGGAGCTTGGCGTCCTGTGGGTTTGCTACATGACCAGCCGTGAGCAGGGTTACGCTACATGACCAGCCGTGAGCAGACCTTCATGCCCAAGCATATTGTCAGTTGATCTTCATGCCCAAGCCTTGTTTTGGTATTATGTAGCATTGTGAGAGGCACACCCAGCCACGAAATGCCAGCCATAACACTTCATGCCACAACCTGCTCCCTGACTAGCTCCTGGCCCTGGCTCACCAGTTGCTTGATTAGGCTGCCGGGTGGGGTGGAAACCATAGGATGATCCGGCTATTGAGCCACTGGTGTGGGTGCCATGTCTGCTCCCATTAAAATCTTGATGCCGAAAGTAATACGGCACCTGCACCCTCAGAAGCAGTAGGAAAGGACATTTGGGTGTTCGAGAGGGACCAGTGGTACGCTGGTAGGCAGCCGACACCTTTGGTGATCACTTGACCTGCCCTGCTCAGGCCGATGACGAGTCGCTGCAACATGGCTGCTGACCCAATAGCTTGCCCTGCTCCAACCAAACCACTCGCCTTGCGGTGCGTGTTGTTGTGAAAGTAAGGAGTGCCAGTGGCTAGGTCCGTGTACAGGTTGGCTGGGTCGGAGGAGAAGTTGGCAAAGGCAGGGTCCCAGAAGTAACAGCTTCCCATGTCCAGGCCGGTATCCACCACGCCCACCAGCTGCCCAGCACCATCCAGTCCAGCTGCCCAGAGCGGATGGTAGCCCCTCACACCACCGTCATCTGGCAGCGGTAAAGCCACCCTGCCGGTCTGCATTTGTGCACTTGCTAGCAGGTTCATTGTCTTCCTCTGGGTCACATACTCCACCCAGATCACACTGGGTTGGGTGGCTAGCCACGAGACTGCGGCGTCGACATCTGGCAGGCAGACCGCCACTTCGACAGCTCCTGTGGTGCCAACCGCTTTAACAATTGGGTAGCATAAAAGAGCGGCATGAGGCAGAGCGGCAGCCAGCTCCACAGCCAGGGAGGCAGCCCAGGAGGCGGCTGCAGTCTGGTCGGTGGGCTTGGCCCCCAGGGCTAGCAGCAGCACCCTGGTCACTCCTCCCTCTGCGACAACAGGGAAGAGACAGGGTCGCAGGAGATGAGGTGCACCATTCGTTTAGGGGGTGAGTGCATGTCTGTAAGAATGTCCATGACCTGGTCCTTAAAGCGGTGCGGCCATCACCTCCTTATTCTTACCTTGAGGGGTAATGTATCAATGACATCATGCACTGCATCGCATGCCATATAGTAGATGTAGCAGCGATCACTCACCACTTCTGGTCTTTACATAAGACAGAGAGGGCGGTAGAGCCAGGTCAGAGGGAGACCATGAAGCCTTGACATTAAGATGCTCAGCAGCCATCACACTCCGCTTGGCTCCAGGAAATGAGGGTTCGGCCACCAGGCCGCTCTGCTCCGACTGTTGAACAGCTGCGGCGGCCTCCACGCTGGCAGCTCGTAGAGGAGCCATGGCAAGGGATACCTTGAAGTCATCTGGCAGAGGTGCCTGCAGCAAAGCAAAGAAACCGACCCCTACTTTATCAGACACCAGTGGTGCTTGATAACAGAAGGGTCATGATGCACATGTCGATACATAATAAGCACGTGTGACAATGCTTGCACCCAACAGGATGATGGAGTGCGTCCTATGCACGGGAACTCACCACAGTGAGGTCTGGGTAGGATGTGCACACAGACACAATGCAAGCTCCAGAACTCCGCAGCAGCCAGTGGTCGGTGGGTATGGGGTGAAGGAGCTTGGCACCGCATGCGTTCAGCGAAGCTAGGACGGCCTCTTCTTCGGCTTGTGGCAATCCCAGCAAGTACACCGCCTCCGCCTCCGAGCCCTCGCGTAGAAACCTGGCGTCCAAGATCGGCACAGTGCGACAGTGTTGGGTTCCGCTCGCAATAGGCCAAGGTTGCTCTCGCATAGCCACATGTCGAAGTCATTCAACAGTCGCCCACCGAATCCCAACGTCTGGCTTCCACTTCTCACCTGCCCCTCTCTCCAGCGCTACCCAAGCTGAACGTGGTGAGCTCTCCTTGGCTTAAGATAACACGGCGGTTCAGGGCGCCATTGCAGATGGCCAGACATCCCGCAAGCAGCAAGATGGCGATGTGTGCGCTCATCCCGGACTGCGACATTGAGTGCAAACGACGATTGTTTATACTGGCAGTCACACTCATAGTACTTCGGTCACGCAGATCTGCACCTGCCCGTACTGCCCGTACTGCCATGCAGGAGCACAACCTGCCTTTCTCCCCGCTGGAGGAAGAGGTGGAGAACTTATCAACAACACTACCCCTAGCTGCACCCACCTCCATGTAGCTGCAACAGTGAAGCATGCATTGGCAGAGAAGGACGACTACGCCCTTGCCGCAGCCATGGCGGGCCCGCGTGAAGGGAGGAGGGTAGCATCAGGGGTGTCTCCTTGCTGCCTTTCCACCAGGCAGTGGAGCATCACCACATAGCTGCAACTCCCAAGGCAGCTGTGAGGGTGGTAAATGGAGACATTGACAGTGAATGGTGAGGGAGGCAGGGAGCGAGAGAAAGAGGGGGAGGTATGAGCGGGGGGGGAGAAAGGAAGTGGCAGCACATGCAGACATGGAAGACCAGGAGGCGGCAGGACCACTGGAGAGCAGGGCAACCGCTGGGCTTGGTTCTAAGCATGGAGGAATGTGAGCTGGTAGGATTGGGGTGTAGAAGCTGGTAACAGAGGATGACAACTAATCCTGGTAAGCAGCGCGAGGGGAGCAGCCAAGCTGGGGAGCATGAGCTGGGATGTGGGACAGGGGGTGGGGCACCACAGCATGGAGTCAAGCACCACGACCAGGTGGGGCCAGGTGGGGCGGGGCCAAGCAATGCCGGTCATGCAGCTTTCCACTCCAATCATAGCAGGCGATGGGCTCGACACAAGGCATCCATATGGTTGGATCAGCATCAGTCCTGCCCCTGCAGCCCAGCCCAGCAGTTCTCACCAGTAGGGTAGTAGCCATCAGTGAAGTACTGACGCACCTACACGGGGGCATCACCAGCCATGACAGCGCATGTTTGCCTGGTCAGATGGCAATGTGTAGGGAGTGTAGCTGTACAGTGCATGCCAGTGCTGCCATGATCACGATCCAGGCATGTGCCGCCATGGCCTTACAAGAGTGGCTGCCCCAGCGACAGAGAGACAGGACATAGAGGTGCCCAAGTACACCACAACAGCACACCAGTTTCCACTATAAAACATTCTCCACATGGTGTGCCCTACTTTAGAGGTCGGTTTGCGAGTTGCGCCAGAGCGCATCGCGCTACGAAAAGTTGTCTTTGCCCCGCGAGGAAGGTTGAGCTACGACCATGAGGGTAAGACCATGCCATTTTTTGCTATAAATCATGCAACTCGGCCAACGTCATCGCGACTCGGCCAACGTCAACGCCAAGTATCAATGCTGCACACGTGATCATTGATAAGGAGCAGCATTTGGCAAACCAGGCGCCCTACAAGCACTCGCTTATGTAACTAAGCCATGCGACTAAGACCATGCGACTAAGACCATGCGAAGAGTCAGGCAGCCCCCTTGTCCCTCACTAGGGCCTCCATTTGAGCCGGATCAGAAGTACCTACTAGCAGCCACTAGCAGCCACTAGCAGCCACTAACTAGATCCGACTCAAACAGTGTTATTGGGCTGTGTGGAGTAAACCCAGTGCACATGGCACATGAGCCGCCTACCACCTACAATATTGCCTGACCCGTTAGGGCAACGTGTAGAGTTGGCATGACAAAACATGCACTAGTTGTAAGCTGATGACTGCTCAACAAAGGGGGCACACATTACTGTGCCGCAGCAGGCTGCTGCTGCTGAGCCTCGGGTGGCTTGTCTCGCACCCGCTTGTAGCCCAGGCCAGGGTACTCCTTGCCCTTGGCTGGCAGAGCTCCATGCTCTGGCCAGTAGCACAGCTCCAGCGGCCGCCACCTGCTCTCCCCAATGCGCTGCATGTTCAGCGCTGCATTGCAGTCCCTGTCCAGCCACCTGCCTGGCTGTGGTGCTGGCTTTGCCTTGGCAGCCTTGCCTTTGCCCTTGCCCTTGGTGGGCTCAGCTGCCCCTGGCTCAGCCTTGGTGCGCTTGCTGCGCTGGGCTGGCTGGGGAGTGCTGGGCCCTGGCTCTGAGGCTGCTGCCGGTGTGGCTTCCTGGCTGCTGCGTGGGGCCTGTGGGGGCTTGCGGGGGGGCACTACCGGGCACCACATCATGCCCCGCACTGGCTGGCCACGCTCCTGGCTCCAGGCTGGGCGCAGCAGGCGGGGTTCCACCTGCCCTGCTGGGGGCTTCGAGTCTGCGGGTCTTGTGGCACTGAGTGTGTTCAGCTCCACCTCACAGGGCTGCTTGCCATTCACTGCTGAGCTGACCCGGGTGGTGCGGTGCTCATCCACAAGCACCACCCTGCCCCGCAGCTGGTCTGTGCCCCTGGGCCTGCACACCACCTTGCGGCAGGCTCGCAGCACGGCATCAGCACCCCACCCTCCCGCTGTGCCAATGCTAGCTGCTCCAAAGAACACCACCAGCTGCTGGGCACGCTTGTGGCGCTTCATGGACAACTCCGCCATGTCCTCCTCCAACTGCAGCCATGCACACAAGGCACACACAGGGTGGCTGACATGGTGGCACATGGTTAGGCATGGCACAGTCAACTACTCCTTCATGTCATGCCCAACCCACCACCTCCCAGTCCCTTACCCTCCCTCCCACACACCTACCCACCCACCCTTTTCAAGCAGTTTGGGTTTCCCGGGAGATTCATGGAGGGATGTCACACGTTAGTCCTGGACATGCGCCCTGCTCAACCACGGACTCAGTTGGCACTGCTACTCATCATATCTCAGCCTGATCTCTAGTGCACATTGCAGCCAGCCCGAAGAGTCAGGCAGACCGAGATGATCGAGGTGGTGCCGGTGCTGCTATACACGTCCTCCATGTCAGTACAGATCATGTACTTCCATATCGTGGCTCCATTAAGACCAGATCATGACACTGATTGGCTCGGCTGCCAGAGGGGGGCTAGGATCAAACGAGTCTCTCATGACTAGGATGAAGTAGCGGCACAAGGCGAGCACGTTGTCACCGGCGGGGCGGGGCGGGGCGGGGCGGGGCGGGGCGGGGCGGGGCGGGGCGGGGCGGGGCGGGGCGGGGCGGGGCGGGGCGGGGCGGGGCGGGGCGGGGCGGGGCGGGGCGGGGCGGGGCGGGGCGGGGCGGGGCGGGGCGGGGCGGGGCGGGGCGGGGCGGGGCGGGGCGGGGCGGGGCGGGGCGGGGCGGGGCGGGGCGGGGCGGGGCGGGGCGGGGCGGGGCGGGGCGGGGCGGGGCGGGGCGGGGCGGGGCGGGGCGGGGCGGGGCGGGGCGGGGCGGGGCGGGGCGGGGCGGGGCGGGGCGGGGCGGGGCGGGGCGGGGCGGGGCGGGGCGGGGCGGGGCGGGGCGGGGCGGGGCGGGGCGGGGCGGGGCGGGGCGGGGCGGGGCGGGGCGGGGCGGGGCGGGGCGGGGCGGGGCGGGGCGGGGCGGGGCGGGGCGGGGCGGGGCGGGGCGGGGCGGGGCGGGGCGGGGCGGGGCGGGGCGGGGCGGGGCGGGGCGGGGCGGGGCGGGGCGGGGCGGGGCGGGGCGGGGCGGGGCGGGGCGGGGCGGGGCGGGGCGGGGCGGGGCGGGGCGGGGCGGGGCGGGGCGGGGCGGGGCGGGGCGGGGCGGGGCGGGGCGGGGCGGGGCGGGGCGGGGCGGGGCGGGGCGGGGCGGGGCGGGGCGGGGCGGGGCGGGGCGGGGCGGGGCGGGGCGGGGCGGGGCGGGGCGGGGCGGGGCGGGGCGGGGCGGGGCGGGGCGGGGCGGGGCGGGGCGGGGCGGGGCGGGGCGGGGCGGGGCGGGGCGGGGCGGCCTCCCTCCCCCCCCACCCATCTCGCTGGCATCCCTGTCCATCAGTCTGCCACCTACCTAGGCATACAACAGACCAACCCTACCCTCTCATCCCCCACCCCCCGCCACACCAGAGCTACTCGGGCTACCATGGTCGCATCCTCCTCCTATGCCCTCAGCACCTTCCTCTGCCACGCCGAATTCTCGGGCCTGCCACCTACTCTCCCTACCTTCACCCATTCTCTCCACCGCGCTGTGATTAAGAGCATCCCTTTCCCCCAAGCCATGGGCCGTCCAGCTGACGGAGGTTTTAGCCTCCTACCCTTGAGAGAACACATCTGGCCCGGCACGCCACCATGGCTACACGCCTTCTTTACCACCTCGTCAATGATCACGCCTTCTCCACCCTTCCCTCCCCTTACACCCCACAACCCAATCCCACCCTCCACCACCCTCCCGTTACACGCCCTACACCAGCTCGCCCCTACCCCACTTTCATCGTCACCATCCTTTCCAATCTCTACCACACCCTTAGCTCCCTCCTCTTCCGCTTGTTCCCCCCCCTTTCCTCCTCCCGCCTACCATCTAGCCCCTCCCGGGACAGCCCCTCCTACCCTACCCGACCTTCTCCTACCAACCCCAACACTCTCCCCCATTCACCCTCCATCCCCCCTCAATCCTCCCCTTCATGGGTCCCCCTAGCAGCCACCCTCCTCACCCACGCCTGTCCCTCTCTCCACCCTGCTTATACCCTCCTTCTTGCTACCCAAGCCACCGTCTCTGACATTGCTCGTGGCATCATAGGGCTCCCTTCACTCCACCAACCCACCTCCTCCACCAAGGCATCATTACCCTCATGTGCCAAGCCCTCCAAGCCCTCAGCCCTTTATCCCTTCCCGCTACCTTTCCCAACCAACCCTTACCCGTTACCCCAGTCCCTCTCCAACACCTTACCTCCCTCTCTTGGTCCTCTCCGCACCTTCCGACCACCTGTACCCCACGGGTCTTCCACACTGTTCCAGGGACCCCTGTGAGGGTCTTTACCTCCATGCTCACCCCCCACATCACCTCCGCCCGCAAACAGGCCCACCTCTCTTACATCACCCAAGCTCTCTCCACACCTCTCCACACCTACTACTCGAGCACAAGCCCTACAAGCTTTCACCACCAACCTTAACAAAGCTTGGAAGATTCCTTGTTCCAACCTCCTTAAAGAGACCCTGTGGCGCTTGAGCATCAATGCCATCCCTGGTAGCCGCATCAACCCCTGGACTTGCCCTTGCAAACCCTCTCACCACCCCTGCCACAGCCGCCAACACAGCTTTTGGAGCTGCCCATCGCCATTACAGCCAACAACTCTTCCTCAGCCTCGGAACCCAAGTTCACCAATCCTCCCTCTGGTGCCTCATCCCTCCCACCCCTACCTTCCCTCCTTCCCTCTGGAGCCTAGTTTGCATGACAGCCCTTGATGCTATGGACCTTGGCCGCCGCCGTCTCTGGGCTCTCACCCATCACCCTACCCCTCAAGCGACCACTCCATCCACCCTCCCCCCATTTCTGCAGCCAGCCAGCTTGCCATCACTACCTTTTGGCATCACCTACAAGACTTCACCCTGGCCCATCCCAACCCTCCTGGCTGGAACCTCCCCCATCCCCATCCCTTCATTTCTGCTCAAGACGGCTCCCTTAGTGTCACTTTCCCAGATACCCCTCCCCTCTCCACTGACTCTTAACGTGCTCCCCTCCCCTCTCCACCTTTCTGGCCTTCCTTGTTCAAACCTTCTGTGTCTCTAGCTCCTTCGCTTCTCGATGTGTCTCCCCCTTCTCCTTTACCTCCCTTCCCCTTCAATCCTTTTTTCAGTTTTTTACCTTTGGGGGTTGGCTTGTATCCACCCAAGCCGTGCCTCCTTTATGTAACAATTACAACCCTGGTCTTTCGAATGTGAAGCATTACACGAGCCGTCCCAACTGCTGTTTACCACACGCCTACACTCGCACGTTACAGCCATGGACTGCTTATATAATATGCGCAAGCTGAAGGATGCCATGCATGTATTTTAGTTGTAACGTGGCAACCATGACCACCGCTAAGGCGGGGTCAATCGTGTCACATCAAGTCAATCACCATGATATCACGTAGCATGCACACAGTCTCTCTCATGGAATTAGTTTTTTTAGCGAGCACCCTAGATTTCAAGCATACTCGGGCATGAAAGCTCAGCAGCATGACACGCCTACAAGCCCTCGAACAGCTTGATGTGATCGTCCAGGGATTCGGGCTTGCGAATCTGCTTCAGCTCGCCAGCCTCGTTCACCCAGTACTCCCCAGGCCGCATCTGCACAGGCAAAGCACCAAACCTCCGTTATCTTGCAGCTTTTCATAGCTGTTTCACATACAAGACTGCAAGCATGTGGCCCATGTGCCTCAAACACTGTGTTGCGAGTGAGCTGCTTGCCTGACTCATGCCCCTAGCCCAGACACTCATGCCTCATGCCCCCAACCTAGCATATGCCCAGACACGGCAGTGCACTGTCCCAGCTGTGACCTGCCGCTGCACCTGCTCGCACCTTGAGGTTGTAGGTGGACGCCATGGCCATGCAGTAGGCCCCGGCATCATGGACCACCAAGCCACTGCCAGCGGCTGCACACATCATCACAGGAGCACAGCAGTGGAGCAGCAGCACATCATGTCCTTGTTCGGCTCGACACCGACACAAAGAGAACAACACCTGAGACAGCGACTTGTCAACCGCTTGTTGCAACAAACAAGCACTGACTGCATGCCCTGCCAGTGATGCCAACGGACAGACAGCCCCAGCAGCAGCACAGACCCGTTCAGTGCCCAACCAATTGTATCTCCACGTCCTAACCCTGCCTTGGCTCCTAAGCACCTCATTGCCCTCACTCCCCTTTCTCTGCAGCTTAACAAAACCTTCGTGAACTGGCAGCATCCTGGGCAGGATGACATCAGCACCAAGGCCTTCCCATGACATGCCACCCCTGTTTCCTGGCTTTGGCCCCTCCCCGTCCACCCCTAACCCCGTCACCATCTGCCTGCCTAGCAGCGCCCAGGCAGTGGGCACCAAGAGGCGCCAGAACCCTCGATACTGCCTTAGCACCAGGACTCACCAGGGGTGGGCAGCTTGCGCTCCTTGCCCAGGAAGTCTGCACTTTCACAGACAGGCCCCACGATGTCAAAGGTGGCAGGGGGGCTGCTGCAGGGAGCGGTGAGCTCAATGTGCTGGTAGGCATCATACAGGGAGGGGCGGATGAGGGTGGACATGGAGCCGTCCACCACAATGAAGTTCTTGTTCCCGTTCGTCTTCACGCCTGCAGGGGCAAGGAGGAGGCCGCTGTGCTGCATGGATGCTCAGGGAGGGGGAGAGGGCGGCACGAGAGGCAGGTGCAGCTCTGCACAAATGCAGCTTCAGTGCCCCATGCAGGTACCAGCGCACATGGCAACGCAGCCATGCACCCCAATCCATACACAGTTCCTAGACTTTGTCAGGATGTTGCTCATCTTCCATTGTGTGACCCACGCCCTCTGGCCATGTCTTGATCGTGACAATGGCAACAGTGATGGTCATAGTCTAACTGGCTACCTGTCGAAGGCCTAGGTGGCAGTACACTGATGGCGGCCGCCACTGACTGCCCTCAGCTGCAGCCACGCACCGGTCACTGTATTGACCAGGGCACAGGAGGTGGCCACCATAGAGCGGCCGGGCTCTATGACCAGTGTGAGCCCCGACTCCTTCACCGTGTCCCGCACCGTGTTGATGAGGTCGCTGGGAGAGGGCAGGACGATGTCAGGGCTGCACACGAGGGCAAGCCGGCAGCAGGCAGGGTGGCGAGGTTGCATGCCAGCAGGCAGGGTGGCGAGGTTGCATGCCAGCAGGCAGAGGAGACTGGGCAGTAGGCCGGCGGCAGGGAAAGGCAGGGAACATGGAGCTTGTATGTACACACACATCATGGCCAATGCTGCTTGAGCACATGGCCTTCCCTTCACCAGCACCCTTGTGCCCTCCCCACTGGCATCACTTCATGCCACTGCCTACTTTTGTGCCTACTCTCATCACAGCCCAAACACTACCACCTGAACTTTACACCACCATGGACACCGTCACCTCCCAGCCCACACAGCTTGACCTGTGGCATCACCACGCCGCAGTGTTGCATCAGGATGCCACCTTAAGACCAAAACTAGGGTCCCGGCCGGCAGCAAGGGTAAGCAGCCACAGGCTGAGATAATGACCACACCAGCTGGGCCCGAACAAGGCAGATCAGTGCAGATCAGTGCAGTGTAGTGTAGGTTAGATGCAGAACCTGAAGGCACCCTCCTACACCTGCCAAGCCTTGCCTAGCTCAGGCCAGGCTCAGAGGGCACCTTTGCTGGCACGACCCCACTGCCAGTGCCCACCGCACCAAGTAGCCCTGCAACCTCCCACAGCCTGCTGACCCCTGCCAGTCTGGCTGCTGCCAGCTGCTGCAGGCCTGACAGAAGCATTGCTGCCTCAACACCACTGACTTGTGCTCGTAGTCAATGCCCAGCCCGCCACCAATGTTCAGGTACTGCAGCTTGAAGCCGTCTGCGTTGATGCGCTTGACAAACTCGCACATGATGACGGCAGCATCCCTGCAACCGACATCACCAAGGTGTCGCATGCGCGTGAATCAATGCTGACCCTGACGACTGTGTGGTGCTGTTCATCTGCCCTCAACAATCGAAAGGGGCAGTAGAAAGCAGTGTAAGATTTCCTCTTCCAGCCTTCCACAGCCCAAGCACTTGAGACACAGGCACTGTGTGCGCCCTGCAGCCTGGCGATGCGGTGATGCCTCGCACCTGAAGATGTTGACCTTCTTGATGGTGGAGCCCAGGTGGGAGTGCACGCCTACCAGTTGCACCAGTGGCTCCTCCCGGATTTGATCCAGGAACCACTGCGGACGACATTGACCCGGGGCAGGCAGTACAAGCCAAACTGGCAGTACTCAACACATTAGCTGCAACTCACTAGATATGTCCAGTGGTAATCAAATTGGTCACACATGTAGACCTATAGCATGCCATGATTCGCTATCTTGTGGTCATGGCCTGCTGTATGAGCCAGGCCCTGTGCAAATGGCTCAGATTGTGCGCTGCTGTCAGTACTCTTCGGATTTGTCGATCACTGGGATCAGATATTGTCAGGTGAGAGTGGATGGGTCATCACCCAGCAGCGCTGAAGGTAAGCACATGCGAGGAATAGAGCAGCTTGTCCTGCCTGCTGCACATTATGCAGACTAGGGCAAGAAGCACGCACCCAGCACCAGGGTGCTGCCCTGGTTGGCAACAGGACATTAACAGGGTTGTCATGACAGGTACGGGGTATGTCACGTCATACAACACACGGTGCGTCAGCCAGGGCCATGGTCCAGGTTGTTGACACTAGGATGGTGACTTGGCATTATCAGTGAAGCTGCAATGGTCGTGTGCTGGTAGTGCTGTGTATTATAGTAAGGCAAACCTTGCTCTCAACAGAGGCATCTCCTGCTGCAAGGTTCATGCTCCATTGGAAGCTCTAGACACAAGTAAGTGTATGCGTGTATGCATGCACAAAGTTGCTCATGTACACATAGAAGGAATGCAGTTGCACAGGCTACAGCTCATCGTCGGCTTGCTGTCAGAACTCTTCAAGTTTGTCGATCACGGATATCAGATATTGTCAGGTGAGAGTGGATGGGTCATCACCCAGCAGCCCTATTGATTGCATGCAGCAGTGCAACTGTTGTAACTGGGTGAAGGTCAGCGAAGCACAAGGTTGCCTGCACAGCCAGCTGCCTCACACCTGAAGATGAGTGTTGCGGATGCCAAACTTGGAGGACGCCAAGCCTGTGGATACATATGCATGGACCTGCAGGAGTCCCGGCAAGCTATACCAATGGCACAAGCTGCAAGGACGATGGTGGTGAATCACACCGTGCATGAATATGGCATGTATATGGCATATAGCATATACTACGTATATATACGATGTATTGTATTCTCACCTCAAGCCAAGACACTGACAACATACTGTGCAGGTGCCAGAGCTGTCTAATTATCCGTAGCCATGTAGGAGTGGACACATCTGCGCAGGTGAAAGAGCTGGCTGGAGCCTGGCTTGCATGTGGAAGGGTCCTGGCAAGAGAGCTTTCCGCTGAAAACATAGTGCTTGTTAGCTCTGCAAGCTACTGTGTTTGTGCTACCAAGCAGCTGTGCTAGCATGCCATGTAAAACCATCAAAGCGATAAACGTCTGGCCGGCCACCCCCTGCCTGCCTGCCTAATCACCTGTGAGGCTGACAGTTGCCCACCTCTGGATCCACGTCTGGGTTAATGCGCAGCAACACCTTCACTGGCTTCCCTAGCTTCCGTGCCGCTGCCTTGATATTCTCGTAGTCAAATTCAGAATCAACATTGATCAGCACACCCTTTTCCACTGCCAGCTCCAGCTCGGAGGGCAGCTTACCGTTCCCGTTGAAAATGCACCTGTGCATTAAAGTATTTCATTCAGCACGTGGGATACTTACCAAGGAATTAGACTCTCTGCACATGCAGCAGAGTGCTGACAACATGCAGAATCGCAGTCTGCCCACAGTAGCATGCTGCTGGCTGCTGCTGGCGGCTGGTCAATGACGCACTTGGTAGGGTCAAAGCCGGCTGCAATAGCCAGCTTCAGCTCGTTGCCTGACACCAGCACAGCAGCGCTGCCCAGTTGCTGCAGGTGCTTCATGACAATGAAGTTGTTGTTGGCCTTCACTGCATAGCCAATGATGTGGTCTAGCCCCTGCAGAGCCTTCTTGTACGCTTCAAAGTTCGCAGTGATGCGGCGCTGCGAATACAGATAGAAGGGTGACTCCTGCACGTTGCTGCGCACGTCCTCCACCCGCATGTTGTCCACATACAAGTAGCCGTCGTCGCCATTGTAGAAGCCTAGGCCCTGGCCAGCTGGCTGGTACCACTGGTGGAACGCGGGTGCAGCCTTTTCAGGGGCAGCGATGGCTTGCACTGAGGCCACAAGGGACCGCCGAAGGCTCTGCGGAAAAGCTCACAAGAGGCTAGTGTGGCATGCTCCAGGGCGTAGCGCCCCTGTGTGCTGAACTGCGGACCCTGGCCGCTGCACCTGCTTCACTGTGTCAGTTTGCCTGAGGCCAGCAAACTGGCCGGAAGGCCAAGCTGTGAGCAAGCAGGGCCTTGGCGGCTTGCCAGCCACCGGCCGGGCAGTCACCGAGGACTGCCTCAGCACGGGCATCTGTGAACCCACGGTAAGCTGCATGCTGGTGCACTGGCCTGACCGAGGCCCAGGAATGAACAGCGGGGTGATTTGAATCGCGCACACTTATGGATGTGACCGTCCCGGCGCTCCCCATTGCTGGAGTTCCTGCATACCTGCCTCACGCATCACGGACGGTGGAATGCGCGCCTTACTTTGTCGTTTAGCGCCAAGCACAGCTGGTGTCGTGCATCGTGTCGATGGAGCTGTGCTTGAAGCTGGCACTCTGGCTTGGCGTGCAGCCTGTGCTAGCCACGGAACCGCTCTCAGTCACGGAGCCACGGCCCCATTTCTATGGCACAGAACGCTAGGTTCCACGGCTTCAAGCTCACGGCAGACCAAACGTCACACCGGTGCTGCAGAGATGGGCATGTATTGGGTGAGTAAGGATGCTGGACAGCCACAGGGTCTGCCAGGCCCAGCACTGGGTGGAGAAACAGCAAGGACGGTGTTTCTGGTGGAAATTACACTGCATGTCTCTTCCAGGGAGCAGCATCGATTGCGATGATTGGCCTTGCCTACGCATCTGTACCCCTGTACCGTGTCTTTTGCGCAGTGAGTGCGCCCTCCTGAACATAGCAGCTCACCTCCAGTCAATGCACACCCGGGAGTTGTGCTGTCATCCACTGCTGATGATGCTGTTCACATGCCATGCACACTGGCCCTGTGTGAACTGTTGCATCAGGTCAGCACATACGGGCTATGTTGCCATTATGGCGCGCCTATGCTATCCATCAGGCACACTTGGTGCTCAGCCGCTGAGCAACAAGCAGTCACCCCATCTCACTAACCTCCTCCCCCTCTTCCCCTCCACCACCTTCCTCCCCCTCCTCCTCCACCAGTCACAGCAGGACTGCTTCTCTCAAATCTGACTGTCAGGACCCAGACACTGCCAGTGCCAGCCCCCTTGCATGGTTGAGCCATGTTCTTCATGACATCCACCCTGTCCAGATGCCAGGCGGCATGCGCTGCTGCAGGCCACTGGGTATGGCGGCGCGGTGGCAGGGGCTGCCACAGTGGAGGAGAAGCTGCGGCGGCGGCAAGAGTCGCCCAACTTGGAGCTAGAAAAGTGAGGGTCACACCCCAACCCATAACGGCACCACAGCAACATGGTGGCCCCCTGGTGCAGCCAGTTGGTCACTTCCGCCGCAGGCTTAGGCCCAGTTGTGAACAGTGCTTGGTGTGGCAGCGATAGGGTCTAGCTGTGGCAGTGAGTCAGCATGGAGGAGTGAGTGGGTAGTGTGCCTGCAGCAGCCTCTGCATCACTAGTACAAGCCTCACAGCGCCAAACAGGCCCTAAGCAGCAGCCAGCCCATCATGCGGTGGGAGTGGTGCCAATGCATCCCGCCGTCTTCTGCCCCTCCTGATGCTGCTCGATTTCCAGCAACAGCGGCTAGAGACCTGGGACACGAGGATTGAGCTAGGATCCACCTGACTTGACGCCTTTCTCAGCCCCCTTTGCCCAGCTGCCAAGCCTGCCCCCCATGAGCCCACCCCAGCCCTACCCCTCACTCACCCTCCCCTGTTGGCCCGCTGCTACCACTGCCCTGCCCTGCCAGACCGCAGAGCAGCCATGCAGCGCGAGCTCACGGTGTGGTTCAATGCTGACGTGGCGGACAACATGCCCTGGAGCTTCACTCCCACACAGGAGAGTGTGCGGGTGAGGGCAGGGCAGAGTACGCTGGCGTTCTTCACGGCGCGCAACAACAGGTGGGATGCTGGTTTGCACACCGGAGCAGAGCAAGAGCTGGGAGGAGGGGCTGAAACACAGCACCCTGTGCCAGTAAATGCGCAAGGGAGCAAGGGGAGGAAGCTGCCTGGTGGCCTTAGCCCCTCCAAGCTGCTGTCCCCTAGCCCCTGCCTCATCAAGCAGAACTGCCCTGCCGGCCTTGCCTGCGCTGCCTCGTAGCGACAAGCCGGTCACCGGCTACAGCATCTACAACGTCACCCCTGAGAAGGCGGCTCAGTACTTCAACAAGATCCAATGCTTCTGCTTTGAAGAGCAAAGGCTGCGGGCTGGCGAGGTGAGGCCCACCAGAGCCCGCAGCAGCCAGAGCCACCAGAATGCTCCAGGCAGCCTCCAAGCGCCAGGCGCCTCCAGGCTGCCAGAGGCAGTTTACTGGAGTGGTTCAGTACAGCGTGCACAGGCCCACTCCAGATAGGCTGCCCACCGCCTGCCTCCCAGCCTACCTGGCTGTACCTCCCCAGCCGCTGGCATGCCTGCCCATGCCTGTCTGCCTCCTCGCCACCTGCCTGCCCAGGAGGTGGACATGCCCGTCTTTTTCTACATAGACCCTGAGCTGGTGGCAGACTGGAATTGTCGCAACGTCAGCAACATCACTTTGTCCTATGTTTTCCACAAGGTATGCCAGTCCATGCGGCCAGTGCATGCACATCAACAGGGACATCAGCATGCTTCAGAGGGCATGTTACAGCTGATACCCCTGCCCTGCAGCAGCCAAACTCAGGCGCTCTGCATGTTACGAGACAGCAGGATGAGACTAAGTGCCAGGCTGTCGTGTGACAGAGTGGGGTAAAGCGTGCCTGAGCATGACGGGGTGTGATTGCAGGTGGATGATGAGGACCTAGAGGAAGGTGATGATGACACCTCTGGCCCAAGCCTGGTCAAGCTTCACGGCCCTGGCATCGACATCAGCTCGCCTGCAGCTGCCGCTTCATCCTGGAAAGCAATGGTGGACAATGCCACGGCCGTTCAATCGAGTACGGAGGCAGCAGTGGTGAAAGCACAGTGAGAGGTTCCTTGTTTGATCTCCGTAATGGTGGTGGTTGTGCTTTGCATGTGCATACTGCACACAGTTAACAGGGCTGACCAGCAGTTGCATCTATACTATAATCTGTTGGGAAGGACTGCACACGAAAGTGACCTGCTTGGCTTTGCCGACCACTGACAGGCGACCCCTTCCATGGCGGCAAGCCGCTGGCAAATTCGACATGTTACTACCTGCCGCCACACCTTGCATGGCGTGCATCACCAGCACTACACGGAAGCTGATACAACCAGGCATTGGTGATGGTTCAGAAGCTTGCATCGGCCTTACACGGCATGCAGCTCTTAGACCTGCTTGGAAGCCCCTGCAACGCCTAACGATATGTGAGCTGGGAATTTGGCGACAATTGCCAGCTACAGGTAGTCAATAGGGATCGTCCCGACCCATCTAACGTTAGACTAGATTAGACGATTCTAACGTTAGATCAACTTGTTAACTCTAGTCTAACTATCTAATCTAACGTTAGATCTACATAGAACTACGTAGATGGGACGATCCCTACTAGTCAACCCAACATAAGACACTGAAACCCTTAGTATCAAAAGTTGTAGGAGCTCAAAGTAATGAAGGCACCAGATAAGCAGAGCTGAAGTGGGCATTTGGCACGCTAGCAGTAGTCTCTACAGCAGTGCGCTCGCAGCCTGTGCTCAGTTATAACTTTTGCAGTACTTGAAGTAGCAAAAGGGCTTTTGGTCAGGTCAGGAAAGCCATTTTTCGGACGGACCTAACTGACTCTATACACCGCTTCACGATGTAAGATTGGCACGCCTTGACGCAACGCCGCGCACGTTAGCATCGGCTCAGAGGAACAGGCCTATGGTGATCGGCTGGTCCGCGACCCCGTCCAATGTTCGGGGGCCCCGACCAGCACACAACGCCAGGAGCGCTCCATCGCTCTTATTTGCGCCTTAGAGTATGTGCGCTGTTGCGGCGATGTCCTCGGCGATGTCCAGGTGCCTCGTGTGTGTCTACAGTGTGTGCTACATGCTGCTTGCTAGAGGCTTGTCTCATGGCCGGGTTGAGGGGGTACGCCGTGAGGCTTTGGGCCTGTAACTTCTTCAGCAGCTAGCTGTACCACACACTCACACCCTGGCGCTGACTTGACCTCATCGTGCATCAGCTCGGTCAATGGCGAGTGGTAGTGTGGGACACACTGCCAAAAGCTTCAACTGTATGCCAAACGTGCCAAATGCCATGCAATGATCACCGGAGGAAGCGCCTCGGGTACATCCATTGACGTATCTCAATAGTAGTCAATATCATGAAAGTATTGAGACTCGGCCATGCAAAGGCCTCCCTTTTTGCCCAGATGATGGCCTTTCCGCCAGCCCTCTAGAGATAGAACAGAAGCAACGAACTGAACTGAAGTCGTTTCAGCCCGCCATAATTATAGTAATAGTAGCGACCACCCTCTTCCTGCCATCGGAGTCGTCGATGTACCTTTCGGTCGATGCCAGCCGCACTTGAAGCATTTTAAGCTATGCCCCATCGCTCGAAGCCCAAGCATTGCTGGGTCCGCTGGATCGCTAACATAGCCCAGGCAAGGTGGCCCAGCCCAGCAAGGTTGAGGGCCGGACGGGCTGCGCGAGGGCACGACCGTGCCGTGTTACAAGTGTAAGGAGAAGAACAATTATATGCACGTGATGAGCGACGGCTGTAACTATGTGCATAGCAATGCGGAACAACACCATACCTGCGCGAGGGCACGACCGTGCCGTCGTGCCTCACGCAGGAGTCTGCTTAAGTCCTACCGGTCACACAAACACACACTACCCGGTGACGAAGAGTCGTCTCAATGGCTTGACTGTATTCTCTAACACCCCCACTCAGGAAAGCCATTGCAATCAGTGTTAAGTTTAAGAAACATATCCATGCGTGTCTGTGTACATGCTATGTGTTCTAATGTACATGTGCATGCAGTCATGCTCAAACGTCAATGCAATGCAGGCACATGCAATGCTAGCAGGTTCTGCCAGCAGCTTGGCTACGAAACATGTATATGCAACATGCGTGTTTGTGTAGATGCTATGATTGTGCTCTGATGTACATGTGCTCGAATGTACATGTGCATGCAGTCATGCTCAGATGTCAGACAGGTGCTATGCTGGCAGGTTCTGCCAGCAACTTAGGAAACTAACGTTGCATCACACATGCCATGTCACTTGTTGCAGCCCATGTGTGGAGAACCCATGCTATAGCTGACCCCCATGCCATGCTCTAGCTGACCCCCATGCCACGGACACAGCCATGAAGCAGCTGGGCTGACAGTGGCTTTGTTAGAGCATCAGCTACCATCTCTGTAGAGGGGCAGTGTGTGAAGACTACCTCCCCTCGTGCCTGGCGCTCCCGGGCCAGGTGGTGAGCCACAGCAATGTGCCTGCTGCGGCTGGACTCCACCGGGTTCTTGATGAAGGCCACAGCACCCTGGTTGTCACAGAAGATGGGGATGGGGTCACAGCTGGCACCCAGGTGGTGCATCACCTTGCGCATAAACAGTGCCTCCTTCGTGGCTGCGGCTGCAGCCTGGGTCTCAGCCTCTGTGGTAGAGGCTGCCACTGTGGTTTGCAGCTGGCTGCGCCAGCTGATTGCTGCGCCGTTAAGCACAAAGACTGTGCCGCTGGTGCTGCGCATGCTGTCAGGGTCGCCAGCATAGTCGGCATCGGCATAGCCTTGCAGCTGTGAGCTGCCGCTGCTGCTGTACACCAGGCCCCAGGCTGCTGTGCGCTTGAGGTAGCGCAGCAGGCCAGTAGCTGCCTGATGGTGCTGCAAGGTGGGTTGTTGCATGGGCGGTCAGGGCGGGTCAGGGCGGTCCATGGGCTCCCGGTATGACTGCGGGTCAGTTGCATGGCTGCCACCACTGGCTCCATTGCCCCCACTGTCCCCACTGCCCCCACTGCCCCCACTGCCCCCACTGGCCGCACTGACCGCACTGGCCAGCAGGCTGACTGTGTCCTTGGACCTGACCGGCGGTATAATGTCAGGGCTGTAGGAGCTCGTGACTGGCTCACCACCCCTGGGCTCGGCAGGTGCTGTACTGCCCGGGGGAACGGCACCCTTGCCGGCTACCGGGCTGGCCGCAATGCTACTGGCGGTAGGGTTGCTAGAAGGGACGGTACCCTTGCCATCTATCCTGTCTGCTGCACCTGTTCCCTCTGTTGCACCAGCTGTTCCCCCACTGGCTGTGCTCACGTTAGTGGGCGCAGCCACCGCTGGTGCTGCCTGCTGCTCTGACTCATCCTCAACTACCGCTGGTGCTGAGCGGCGCAGCTCCACTTCCCCATCCATTACCACGTTCTTGCTGATCCTGCCCTGCACCCTGTAGCTGCGGCAGCCCAGCTCACACCCCACTAGGATTCCCTTAGCTACCTTGTCTGGCTGCTGTGGCTGGTGGCACAGCGCAGCGCTCTGCTCAGCGCACACTGTCATGCACATGCTGTGGGAGGTTGGAGCAGGGATGGGCTGCTGATCCAGCACCAGCAGGTCTAGCCCACCGCACAAGGTGGCTGTTAGGAGAGGTCTGCCTGCTGTGCCGGGTAGGGAGAGATCGCACCCTCCACTCCTAAAGCGGGGGACTACCCCACCCCTGAGCGCCTTCCCCATGGATAGCAGGTTGGCTGAAGCATCGGGCACATACAGCACCCGCAGCAGCACAACCTCCCCAGCGGCTGTGCTGAATCGACACTGCCCTCTCCCCATGCTGTCATCTGTGCCCCGTTGGCTACCTCTATGACATGCGGGGGCTGTGTCGGCTGGTAATCATGTAGCAGGTCTAGGTTGCAAGTGACGTGTCGGCTACAGCCTGAGTCTAGTAGCCACTGTGTGCGCAGCGGCGTGGATGTGGCTACAGTGCCCGCAGCAGCTGCAGCTACATCTATTGCTGCAAAGGACATAGTGGGTGGGGTATTGCTGCTGCTACCAGCCAGGTAAGCAGAGTGCCTGCGTGGGCTGCTGCCACGCACTGCCGGTGTGGGTGGCCTGTGAGCCACTGAGCGGCCATGGTGGGGGCTTTCTGCTGCCGCCCCCCTGTCCCACGGTGGTCTGGGGCACTCTGACTTGTAGTGCCCAAGCTCACCACAGTTGTAGCACTCCACGCCCTCTCTATTGGCTGAGTTGTGCCTACCCCGCCCCCTGCCCCGCCTGTGCCCTTCACCCCCTTCACCCCCTGCACCCCACCCATGGCTGCCAACCCTGCCCGGCCCACCGTGTGCCAGAAGGGCGACGCCTCCCGCAGCTGACTGCCGGTGCTACAGCACCTGCTCGTGCATTAGCAGTGCTGGCAGCGCAGAAGCAAACGTGACAGCTGCATCGCGTTGGGTGAGCATAGGGTTGGAGACCGGGTCAAACTCTGGCTGCAGGCCGCGCAGCGCAAAGTACAGGGTGTCGACAATGGGTGGGCTGCCGGCTGGGTTTGCTTCTGCATGGAGCTGCTCTGCATGTGCCCAGTACTCTGTGACTGGCTGACCCGGCAGCATACCAAGGCGCGTCACTTGCTCTAGCAGAACCCCCCTGCTGGCCAAGGCCCGCTGCGCGTGCTGGCCTGCCAGGGCAACCCACAGCCCTCGGGCCGTAGGGTTCGCCTCGCACACTGACCGGTATCGAGTGGCGTCCACCGTCAGACAGATGAACGCGTGGGCCCGCAGGTCCTGGACGCGGTCCACAGTTGCTGGCGCAGCCAGCGGGAGAGCAGGAGTGGCTGCGGGGGTAGCGGCCCGCGGGCGCGCTTGAGCAGAGGAGCCGGCTTCTGCCTGATCAGTGCCCTCGGGCACTGAAGGAGTAGTGCCCGCAGGCACTGACGCTCGGGTGCCCGCAGGCACTGTGGGAGTGGTGCCCGCAAGCACCGGTGCCACGATCACTGCGTCCAGCAGGCCGGCGAGGGCGAGTGCGTTCTTGCACTCCCAACTCCACTTCGAATAGTTGTGCCCCATCAGAGTCTCCACGTCCGTCGCAGCGGCGCGTACTGAAATCATCTTGTGGCCCTTCCTCGGTTAGAAGCCACTTGCACTGGCAATGGGTGGGCCCATAACCTGCGCGAGGGCACGACCGTGCCGTGTTACAAGTGTAAGGAGAAGAACAATTATATGCACGTGATGAGCGACGGCTGTAACTATGTGCATAGCAATGCGGAACAACACCATACCTGCGCGAGGGCACGACCGTGCCGTCGTGCCTCACGCAGGAGTCTGCTTAAGTCCTACCGGTCACACAAACACACACTACCCGGTGACGAAGAGTCGTCTCAATGGCTTGACTGTATTCTCTAACACGGGCCAGCCGCAAACAGCTTTTCAGGCAATGTCTGCCGCACATGTTATTAGATAGGAGGGTTTGGAGCTGGAGCTTGTGTTGTTTGCGGGGCATTATTAACATTCACAGCTTTGCGGGAGCTAGGGAGCCGAGCTACCCAGTACAACCGACTGAACGGACCTGGCCAGCGAGAGAGACGGGCCCCGGCCTTAGACTTTATACGTATGTGTACCGCTCCCTACAGCGACCTTATTGCGTGGACACAACTTCAGGCACAAACACCCATATTGAGCCTCTATCGATGCCGCTCACTACTTTAGCACGCTGAAGCTAGCGGTGCAATCGCGGTAGCAAATGGTGGCCTGGATGTGGAGAACAGCATGGTACCTAATATTCCCCTTGCTTGTCTACCCTGAAACCTAAAAGTTTTGGGTACATACGTTTTTAGAAATTTCCATGGCACGTTTGAAAACATGCACTAAGTGTCTATACGTGATTCTCGAGAGGGTGCCGGGTTGTGTGTCTACTTAGCACTATGAGACTACTGCCTGGCTCTTAACGACGACGATGGATAGTGAGCCGAGCCGGCCTTTGCCGGTGCCCAAACCTAGGCCATTCCCTGACAGCGGAGCCGCACCCGGACCACGATGTGGCCACACGCTGACAGCAATTGCTGGACCAGAAGGAGACCTCTCAAAGGCCCGGCTGGTCTTGTTTGGTAAGCTGCCGCCGGCGCTAAAGTCCCAGCTCGACGGCTGATGTGGAGCAATTCCAATTCGTGTTTGTGCTTTTCAGGCGGGGCTACTGCGCTAGAGGGATCAGGCTCAGCTGTTAAGGGCGCCGATACCCCACCTTCTCCAGGACCAGCTGCAGCTTCGGGTCCGTGCTCGCAGCATGAGCTGTGACTTACGATGCAGCAGACGACAGTCGGGGTTGTTCCGCTCGTGGTTCACAGGCATTCGGCTGGCTGGCGCCACGTGCGACGTGCATATCTTTGATGTGCGCAACGGTAGATGGGACAAGATCACGCCGCTGGGCGAGCCGCCCAGCCCGCGTGCAGCCCACGCAGCGGCAGCTGTCGGCAACATGGTTGTCATACAGGTGTGCAAGCGCAAAGCAGGTGCAGCAGCAGGTGCAGCAGCGCAGCAAGCTGGGTGGCACGGCAAAAGGCCAGCAAGTTGTATCCGCAGGGGGGCATTGGGCCTGCTGGGCTTGCCACAGAAGACCTACATGTCCTGGACTTCACTGACTTGGAACGGCCCAGGTGGCACAGGTGCGGACTATCAAGGGGACACTGGCTCACAGAGTTGACCATGTGACATCTGACTTGCTCCACTTCACTGCGGTGCTGACAGGGTTCTGACTTGCTCCACTTCACTGCGGTGCTGACAGGGTTCTCGTGCAAGGAGCTGGTCCTAGCGCAAGATATGCTCACACACTGAGTCTTGTGGCCAACCGGTTCCTTGTAGCCATGGGCGGCAACGATGGCAAGTCGACGTTGGGCGATGCTTGGGCTTTGGACACTTCAGAAAAGCCCTATCAGTGGCGAAAGATTGTGGACGCTGGCGAGATGCCATCGCCCAGGTGCGTGCCGGCCTTGCCTCGCGCCAGACGGCGTACCGCCCATGTGATGCTTTGCTATCGACGGACGCCGCGTCATTGCCGGCTGTAGGATGTACGCAACCGCAGCTGCCCGAGGCGACGGGCTGCTGCTCCTGTGCGGCGGCCGCGATGCCGGCGGCACGCCCATGGGGGACGCGT
Source organism: Haematococcus lacustris (assembly GCA_030144725.1). Classification (NCBI taxonomy): domain Eukaryota; kingdom Viridiplantae; phylum Chlorophyta; class Chlorophyceae; order Chlamydomonadales; family Haematococcaceae; genus Haematococcus; species Haematococcus lacustris. Next base: position 1,406,258 of record JASKMD010000017.1, read on the forward strand.
ACGGCTTTGCGCGCCACCGAGATGGCAGATGGGAGTGGCACGCTGCCCCTGGCGCCATGCCCACCGGCAGATATCAGCATGGAGCCATTTTTGTCGGCAACAGGTTGCACATATCTGGCGGTGCTGTCGGAGGAGGGCGGATGGTGAGGGCTTGTTTGCCTGAATAGGACATGTTAGGACAGGAAGGTCACCATCTGCCGACATACAGCCATGGCTGGGCCTGAGCACGCACGGAAAGCTCATTCACACAAGTCACACTTTGAGCGTGTGATGTCAGCCCAAGCCTGCCGCCAGCAATGTTTGCCAGCCAGCCAGGGTAAGAAGCCACCCTGCAAACCCACGAGGTACCAGGCATGAAAGGAAACGACGTAGCATGGGGAGCAACAGCAGCGTCGGAGGGCTCAGACTTCCAGGACATGAGTTTTGTCGGCGAGGCTGTGGGCTCCGTGCATGCGGGTGGACCTGCACATGCCAAGGATGGTTGTAAGCATGGAGTCAGGCATGGTCTGTCTTTCCTGCAGGTGGATGAGGCCACCTCTACTGTGGTGCTGGACACCAATGCCGGGCAGTGGGTGTCCCCTGCTGCTGCCAGTCCTGTGGGGGAGGACTTCACCAGGCGCTGCCGCCATGCGGTGTCCTCAGTCGGCCCCTTTGTGTTCATCTATGGCGGCCTCAAGGGCAGCCAGCTGCTGGATGACCTCCTGGTGGGTAGCGCAGCTCTGAGTGGGGGCAGGGGCGAGCGGGGCGGGTGGGAGGGGCACAGGCTGGCATGAGGGCAGGTGGGAGTGGAGGGGCAGGGGCAGGTGGGAGTGGAGGGGCAGGGGCAGGTGAAAGGAGCTGAGGCAGGCAGACGGGGCAGGGGCAGGGTGAACAGCTACATCCACTGCTGCCCCTGACTAAGTGAGTTCAAGGTATTGTCTGGAGCGAGGTGCAAGTGAGGTTTGTGTTTGGTCATGTTGATGAGTGAGTAGCTTACTGGGCAGTGCAGTGCAGAGCAATGCATGGCGGTCATGCTGATCAGTGTCCATACATCGCATTTGCCTGGCGGCATTGCTGCACCACACATGGTCAACTGGCCAGCTCTGGCAGTGTGCAGGCTATCACGGCCAGCTGGCTGGCGCCATCATTTCTGCTGCCTGCTGCTGGCGGCCTGCTCCTGTTTAGTACCTGCTGCTGGTGGCCTGACTGCAGGTGGCTGATGACTCCAATGGTGCTGAGCTGTCCATCTTTGACCCCAGGGCTGCAGCCTGGGTGCAGGTGGGGCTGCGGGGGGCGGCTGGTGGGGCCGTGGGGGGCATGGGTGGGGCTAGGGGCCTACAGGCTGGCCCAGGGAGGTCCAGGTGAGGCCAGGAGGCGGGCGGGTGGGCTGCGGCAGGTGGTACCCCGCATGGGGCATGCCAGGCTGAGTGGCTGCAGCAGGCCAGTGGCTGCAACAGGCAACAAGAAAGCAGCAGGGAGGACATGCCCCGGGTTTGCTACAGCTCACCTTACTTTTGCAACCACAGCTTGGCAGGGGTGTGAAATGCCAGCTTGTGTCACCACCTACCCTCTTTACCCACATTGCAATGCATCACACAAGACAACACATGGCATTATCTGGGCTAGCAGACAGCGCCCTGCTACCTGCCAGCTGCAGTGGACGTCAGCTGTCAGATGCCACATCCCTGTGCTAGGCCTCGCAGCAAGAGAGCATGTTGCATACACGTGTCGACCAGGTGGCCCTTGCTCAAGCACTCAAACACTCAGGCTCAGGCCAGCTCAGGCACCCAGGCAGTGGTTACAGACTGCCACGCCATTCTCCACTGTTAAGCCTGCCAGTGTCACCAACAGCAGGAGCAGAGGTTAGTTTGGTCGCGCCAACTGGCATCGCTCCCGCTAGAAATGGTGTGTAGGAAGCTTCAGTGCGCCTCCTGCTATGAGCTGCTGCCTATGCTCCAGTGTGTGCTGCTGGCTGTGCTGCGCCTACTGCTCCAGCTGCCTCCCCCACCATGCAGTGGATGGGCGCAATGCACGGCAACGCCGCCGCCGCCATGCTCTCCAAGGCTGCCAGCGAGGAGGCGGCCGCGGCCCTGAGCCTGGGAAGGGTATCCATGGACGACCTGCAGGCCGGGGTGGAGCCCGCCAGCAATGGCCAGCCAGACATGACGGCTGCGGCAGCAGTGCAGCGCCTGTCAGACTCCCCCAACCGCGCAGGCAGCCCAGATGTCACCCTCAGCAAGCCCTACCTCCCCAGTCAGAACCCCATGACCCCGGATGTGCGGCTGTGGCACCGGGCAGTGGTGGTCCACCAGGAGAACAGCCTGCGGGGCATGGTCAGGCAGCTGTCCATTGACCAGCTGGACAATGAGGGCAGGAGGGTGGGCATCTATGACAAGGCAATGGACAAGTCACCGCTGTTCACACGCAGCATGTCCACGCCGGTGCGTATGCCTTGGGCTCAGTGCTTACCAAGTAGCTGTACTGCAGTGCAGGCAAAGGCTGTGTCATCATGGTGGTGGTGATGATGTTGATGCGATTGGCGGTGGTGGTGATGCGAGTGATGGGGGTGGTTGGGGAAACGGGGTTGATGGGGGTGGTGGGGAGATGGGGGTGGTGATGGTGATGGCAAGTTGTGGGCTGGGCTGCATTGGTCCATGAGAGCAGTGACTCCTAGCGGCTTATTTGCCCTGACTCCCCCTTCGCCACCTCAGCATGGATCAGCCAATCTATGTCAGAGTTCGACCCTCCTGCTCCCCCTCTTGCCCCCGTCCCCTCGCCTCCAAACCCCCTGTGCTGCAGCAAGGCATCCACAAACGAGTCATCAACGAGCTGCTGCGCCCTCGCACCTGGAAGGCGCCTGAGGACCGGCGCTTCTTCCTGTCAGCTGCGGTGAGTTGGCGCTCTGGTTTGCAACCAACACAACTCAAAGTTGGACCAGTGGGGAAAACAGCCTTGCAAACCACTACCTGGCTTGGCTTGACTGCTAGGGGGGCCACACCAGCTGCCCAGCAGCCCAGGCTCACCTTCCCGCCCTCCCCTGCACCACCACTGATCTGGTGGTCTGATTTAATCCCAAACAACCCAAAGCTGGCCCTGTGTGTGTGCCCCCGCACTCATCCAAGTTTGGGACAACTAAACAAGACTGTAGCAAACCAAAACTGCAGTTGTTCAAGACTGAGACAAAGCTGGACAGCCTCCCTGTCCGTCAGGCCCCTCAGCCTGCCTGCCTGTTTGCCACTTGATTTTCATTAGCAGGCCCCTCAGCCTGTCTGCGTGTTTGCCACTTGATTTTCATTAGCAACCTTATCACCTTTTTGGCGCCTCCAGCACCCAGCTGTCCAAGTCAGGGGCAGTTGTTGAAAGCAGTATCACAGCATGGCTTGTCGAAATCTCCACCTGTGAGCGAGTGATGTTAGGGATGAGGTGTGACACACTGCTCACTCTGCAGGACATCTGCGAGCTGTGTGACGTGTGCACCCAGATATTCAGGGAGGAGCGCACAGTCCTGGAGCTCAATGGTGAGCTGCAGCCTGCTCAGCGGTGCTCCAGCACCAGCAGCAGCCCAGTGCACTGCCCTTGTGAAGAGGGCAGAATAACAAGGTTTAGTATTAAGGGATCGAAGGAGAGAGGGAGCTACCAGCATCAGTGGTAACCAAGTGCACCGTGTGATCAGCCCTAATCCTTGCACTGCACAGCCCTTGTGAAGAAAGCCAGTAAGCAAGCTTGGGGAATTGAGGAAGAGCAGCACTCCAGCAAGAGCGAGGCTGCAGGAACTCAGCGCCCAGCTCCGTCAGCACCAATAGCAGCACATGTGGGCAATGGATGCTTCCTTGATGAGGAAGCTGTTGGAAGAGAGTTCAAGCGAGGCTCAGCAAGGAACCACCTGAGCAGTTGAGGAGAACAGGGTTAGCAGGCTGTTGATAGCAGGCCGCTGGGGTGGGGCTCCCGGTTTACTTGACTGATCTGACCCTGTTGACTTGGCACGGAAAGGCCTGGCACGCTATGTAGCCAGTAGGGGGTCAGGGGCCTGCTGCACAGACATTGCAGTGAAGCAAGAGCAGGACTCAAGTTGCGTTCCAGGTGTGTTGCCTTTCAGCAGGTCCTGGCTGAGCTCCAACAAGCAGGGACCAGGAGCAGGGATGACCCTGGTCTGGTCTACCCCTCCCTCTACCACTGCACTCTGCCTGCCTTGCCCCATGCTGCAGCCCCCATCAAGATTTTCGGTGACCTGCATGGCCAGTTCGGTGACTTGATGCGGCTGTTTGAGGAGTATGGTACGCCCTCCACAGCCGGGGACATCACCTACATCGACTACCTGTTTCTAGGTACACAGCGCAGCCCTCTGCCTGATGCACCCCTACTGCTGCCTCATCCTGCCGATCCTTCCAACCCTGCTGATCCTGCTGATGCATCTATGGCTGATGATTCGCCTCATTTGCATCTTTATTACAAGAGGATACGCTGCAGACCTGCATACGTAATGCATCATTGTTGGTGTCGGCCAGCATGGCCATCACCACCAGGATAGCTCTGGATGTGATGTGAGGTGCTGCATGGAGCCTTCAAGTCTGCATGCTGCTTGCTGTTGGGCTCTGTGGTGCCACTGGGCAGGGGACTATGTAGAGGTGAGGTGAGGTGAGGTGAGGTGAGGTGAGGTGAGGTGAGGTGAGGTGAGGTGAGGTGAGGTGTCGCCTGCTGCTATTGTGCCCCTGGGCAGGTGACTACGTTGACCGTGGCAGCCACAGCCTGGAGACCATCTGCCTGCTGCTGGCCCTCAAGACTGAGCACCCCCGCAGTGTGCATTTGATCAGAGGCAACCATGAGGTGAGGTGAGGAGCTCAGGAGGTGAGGATGAGGGGAGGAGGGTGTGTGTGGTGAGGTGGCCAGCTTGCAGTGCAGGGAAGGGGCAGCGCAGTCTGAGCGTCACACTACGGTTGCTGTATAGCATGCCGCTGGCAGGGAGTAGCCTAGGGCTGCTGCTGCGGCAGGTGCGGCAGGCCTGGCAGCCACTGCCTGGGGCTACACCCTGACCCCAACCCCCACCTCCGCCTGGGTTCAGTAGGCTGACAAGCTCTTGCACACTCGCATGGCCTGTCTGTATGCTAAGCGGGTGGCTCTTACCTGTAGCTCTTACCTGTATGGCCTCGCAGTAACTGCCCCTCACCTCCCCTCCTGCCGCCCCCTCACCTCCCCTCCTGCCGCCCCCTCACCTCCCCTCCTGCCGCCCCCTCAGCTCCCCTCCTGCCGCCCCCTCACCTTCTGTGCCACCACTGCCTGTCGCTGACGTCTGATGTAAGTTAAGAAACAGAGCTTGCTCCATGCTGCATTGCCTGTTCAGGCGCATGACATCAACGCGCTGTTTGGGTTCCGGCTGGAGTGCTTGGAGCGGCTGGGTGATGACCAGGGCGTGTACGTGTGGCGCCGCATCAACGAGCTCTTCAACTTCCTGCCCCTGGCCGCCTCCATTGAGGGCAAGATCCTGTGCATGCATGGGGGCATTGGCCGCTCCATTCACAAGGTCAGTGACATGTGCCGCCCATGGCCTAGCCTACTTTGGCCCCCTAGGGAGCGGGTCAGCCTGGCCTAGTCTGACCCAATTTGGTCCTGCCCAGCCCGGTTTAACCCTGCCCGTCACCTCCTCCCCCTGACCTGGTCTGACCTGGTCTTGCCTGGCTCAGTCTGCATGGAGCACCATACTCTATATAAGCAGCCTCATATCAACAGCCTGGCTGGCATCTGTGACTGTGCGCACTAGGGGAAAACACACCCCAGCTGAATGTCTCTGCCTGGCAAGCACAGCAGCAGTGACAGCCGGCGCGCCCTGGGTGTCTGTGGGCCCGCATAAGAAAGAAGGTCAGGGTTACTTTTACTTCCGTGGTGGGCACGGCCAGTTGCAGGGGCAAGGGCCAGCGGCAGGGCCAGCGGCAGGGGCAGCGGCAGGGGCAGCGGCAGGGGCAGCGGCAGGGGCAGCGGCAGGGGCAGCGGAAGGGGCAGCGGCAGGGGCAGTGGAAGGGGCAGCGGAAGGGGCAGAGGCAGGGGCAGGGGCAGGGGTCCTAACCTGTATGTGTTGCTTGCGTTGCAGATTGACCAGATCGCCAGCATCCCCCGGCCTGTCACCATGGAGGAGGGTGGGCCGGTGCTGATGGACCTGCTGTGGAGTGACCCCACCACCAATGACACGGTCCAGGGCGTGCAGCCCTCACCACGTGGCCCAGGCCTGGTCACGTTTGGGCCAGACAGGGTCAAAGACTTCTGCAAGGTGGGCGGGGCAAGGCTATGTGGTGCCCTGGTTGCCTGCCCTTGGCTGTTCTTCCCTCACTGCTCGCATCGGCCCTGACCTGACCTGACCTGACCTGACCTGACCTGACCTGACCTGACCTGACCTGACCTGACCTGACCCGACCCGACCCGACCCGACCCGACCCGACCCGACCCGACCGCCGATTCTTGTGTGATGACCTGGCCTTCCCCCCCTTGCAGAACAATGGGCTGCAAATGATTGTCCGCGCTCATGAGTGCGTGATGGACGGCTTTGAGCGCTTTGCCCAGGGTCACCTCATTACCTTGTTCTCCGCCACCAACTACTGCGGCACAGCAGGTGACACCCAGGCAGCTGGGCCCCCAGACACAAGCTGCAGGCCGCCTTAACAAAGTGTGGTTTTTATGATTCATAATGATCTCTAGTTGATATGGCTGCTTGGCCTAGCCCATAGGCAACCTGGCAGTGTCGCATCATAAGAGAAAGCCAGATGGCACAGATGTGTGTGCATGAGGTGCTCGCTGATACCATACTTGCCGCTGCTGTTCCTGCTACTGGGGATGTGTTGTGCACAGACATGTGTGATAGGCTTTCCAGTGCCACACCTGCTGCTGAAGTTCACTGTGCTGTTAACACAGCCCACTGCTGCTGCTGCTGCTGCTGCTGCTGCTAGCACAGGCAATGCTGGAGCCATCTTGGTGTTGGGTCGAGACCTTGTCATGGTGCCCAAGCTCATCCACCCGCTGCCGCCCTCCACGCCCCGCACCCCTGACAGCGCCGGGGCCATCGATGAGGACCCACCCGCTGCCGGCCATGGCAGCGACATGCACTGGATGCAGGTAAGGCCTGCTGCTGCTGCTGCTGCTGCTGAGCTCTGGAGCATGACAGGCGCTGGCCGCTGCTTGGTCGCCCTGACCCTGACCCTGACCCTGCTGCCATCGCTCCCCTTCCCCTGCAGCCTGCTGTCTACGGTCCCCCACCAACCTGCTGCTGTTCATACCTGCTGCCGGGCTGCAGGCCATCAACGAGGAACGGCCCCCCACCCCCCCAAGGGGCCGCCCCCACGTGCCCGGCTCGTCACTGGAATATTTCTAAGTCAGTGGTGCTGGGCCCTTCCCCTCGTTGCTCGTTAGAAGCAGTAGCTGCATGTGGCAGCAGCCGCACCGTCGCATCAGCACCTAGCCTTCCCCTCTTCTGCCCTCCTCTGGCCTCACAGCAGCCACACAGCAGAGTGGGCCCTCTGGGTCTCCTTCTCAGGGCCCTCACCTGCAGCCACTGATGGCAGCCAGCACCTGGCTGCAGCCCTGGGCAGCAGCAGAGTGCAGTGACAGCAGCTGTGCCTCAGCTGTGCACCCAAGGCTGTGAAAGCAGCGCGGAGCTCCCAGGGCAGAGGCTGCAGCGGTGTGGCAGGGGGTGGTGCTCAGCTGCTCCAGCTGGATACCCACTGCTCTGGGTGGGATGCCCTGGCCAGCCCAGGCCAGGCACAAATGAGATGCATTGTGATGGTGCCTAGTGGTCAGGCACAAACTTGCCCTGTGGGTCAGGCACAGTTGCTACGGGGTGTTTGCTGCAGCCAGGCATGAGGAGGACCTTAAGCCAGGTGTGAACTCCCTGGAGCTCATCACCTCCACAGTCGCCAAGCACAATGGCAGGCTATGGTCCTGCATGTTGTTGTGTACGGGCAACATCACATGAAAACTCCCGCATGTTTATCCATGGCCTAAGCTGATGTCAGGAAGGCTAGGGTGATGATTTGCTATGCTGCGTGCATCAGTAGCCAAGCTTGGTAGCTGGCGCTGTTGAGCTCCTTGCCAGCAGGATTTCTGCATGGCGTTGTGTATTGGCAGGATGTATGACATGGAAGAGTGGCACACGAGTTCAGGATTGGTTGGATGCATGGAATTTTGAGCATTCTTTGTTATTCATTCCCTCTATAGGTCACCCCGGCCATTGGCCATGCCAATCCGTGACAGGCCTGCCGCTCACACCACGCGCTAGTGAAGGGTAGTTGAGGCTATCGCGGTAAGTTACGCGCGCTAAAACTCGCGTTTTGGACTGAAGCCTTGTCCCAGTACACCGCCCGCCACCAGCTCGAAACTTGAGATAGCGCAAACAAGCAGCGACCCACCTACAAGAGAAGGGTGGCGAGGCGCTCCGTGGCGTCCGTAGCAAAGTTCGCACTAAAGAGGCAGCCTCGCAGTACTGCGCAGTAGGCCATCGCAGTGCGCCATGTCACCGAGCCATGTCATTACACCACGAGACCGAGTCACGCCACGGGTCGGTGCAAGTTGGGTGCATGGCACTGTTGATTTTTTATGATATATTGGCTCACTTCCTCTATTGGCTCGGTTTCTCTATCGGCACAGTTTGTGGTATTCTAGCTCAGTTGCTGCGGCTGGTTTTTATCGAAGGTGCTTGACCTTACATGTCATCTGCCTCGTCAACCCCCACTTCAGCCAACTGATCCTCCTCCATCTCTTGCTCCCACCTCAAATGTTCCAAGATGTCAGCCCTGAGCAATGGCTTCTTCTGCGTTACCCTCTTGCCCTTCCAGCCCAAGCACTCCCGTGCATACTCCTTCAACAGATGCACATTCAAGGTCATGTGAGCGCTTGCAATGTGTGGTGCTCGTGCATGCAGAAGCTCCAAGCACTCAGCATCTTCCTTCTTGTCACTTGCCAGTGTCACACGTCCAAACATGGGTATGCTGCTTAGGGTAGATGCTCCATGACACGTGCACTGCTGTGGCTTGCTGCCCATGTGCCTCACACACGCACATGCAGTCTCAGACCACATGGGCGCAACCCCATCTGCAGGGAAGAACATTGCATGCATGGCCCGTGACCCAGTGATGGTGCGAAGCAGCCTGTGGGCATCAGGGTCAAGCTCAGCACACTTCTCAACTTCCTCATCCTTGAGCACCAAACACCACCGCCGCTGCACGCTCCCCCTAGTCTGATGCGCAACACTGGCTGCTAGCTGTGCAGCTGGCACCACACACTCTACATTATGCACACCTGCCAACTGCTGAGCCTTGCACTCTGCACTGAGATCTGGGTGATCAGCCAAGACTCTGGCTGCCATGCTGTGCTTGAATACCCCACCCTCAGAGTCATGGCGGCCCTTGAAATGAGATGTGGCTCCATACGACCACCACACTGACACCCTGTACCGGTATATATAATCGTTGGCGCGTGGTTCATGCATCATCATGGCAGAGGCGGGAGAAGGATGATACTGAATCGACCGCCAGCCGGCACTGTGCTTGCCCAAGATACTTCTCTCGACACATCCTATCTAAAAAAGCAAAGGATTATGTCCAGGCTTAATGTCTCATTTGCGTTCACCTTCTTTTACACAGCAGCTATACCAACAAACGAGTGACAAAAACAACAAGTAATCGTCACTGGTAGGTGGCCTATCGTGCAGCAGTATAAAGGGTCGCGCCCTAATATACACCCGCAATTGTCGCTTTGCTTGGCATTGTGCGGCATTGGCGTGGTCACATTGTTTACACCCAAAACCAAGAAAAATGAGGCTTGTCGCCTGTTTATCTTGAACCCTCGTTGCGTGAAGTAGCAGGGTTGCAGAGCGATGGGTTCAGAGTCGCAGGACCGCACTACTTCCGGGATGCATTCAGTTTTGGAGCAGGCTCTTGCCTGCATTGTGCTCAGCTTAGTCTCGGCCAGCGCGGCTGCACTGTTTCCGGGACTGCAGCTTGCAGCAGGCATCCCCATTATCGGGCTTCAGGCTGCCGCGCTCCTCGCGATAGCCAGGCAGCAGTTCTCCAGCTGGTCGACATGGTCTCTAAGCAAGTTACGGGAGGACGCGGCGCATTCTACCCCTGATGACGCACCAACAGGCCTTGTCCTTGCTGGAGATGAGTTTGCTGGGACCGCGCAGCCCGAGACCCCTGACCAGCAGCACAGCCCGCGAGGCAGACGAGGCAGGCCGCAGACGCCCGAGCTGCTGCGAGGTGCCCCGCCCCCCTTGGTGGAGCAGGCCCCCGCCGAAGCCGCTGTCTCCCGCGGGCATCCGTGGTACATGAACGAGCAAGACGCGCAAAAGGTCGTGGCTCGCACTACGGCACAAGACCAGGGGTCCGAGACAGGGTGGAAACACATGATGGACAAGGAGCTCAAGGGGCTGTACAAGTGAGTTGGGCTGGGGTAAGGTAGCAGAGGTATGATGCAGGAGCAGCATGGCCTGATGCAAGCACGGCTTGCATGGACCCCACATTGCTGGTGTGGTGAGAGATCAGCAAGGGCTGGCAGGGCTGGTGGGTGTCAGCAGGGCTCCACACATTGCAGTGCAGTGCAGTGCAGTGCAGTGCAGCGCTGGCAACCTCTAGCCACCACGCCAGGCGATTAATGACATGTGTGAGTGATGAAGATGGCAGTGGTGGTGCCTCCATGCCTCCATGTCCATTATGTTGCTCTGCCTCGGCCTGCCCTCCCCCTGGCCCCTGGCCCCTGGCCCCTGCATGCCTAGCCTCCTTTTCCCCTCTGCCAGCCATACCTGGGTCCCCCTGGCTGCCTGCGGCTCCCCTGCCCCCTAGGTACTCTGCGTGGCAGCGGCCGCTGCCCAGTGGGCTGACTGAGTACCGCACCGTGACCACCAGCCCCAACACCACTCCCCTGGAGCTCATGGAGTTCCTGCTGGACGACTCCGCCAGGTCAGGGCAGCCGCCGCCCTGCGTCAGGCTCAGGCTGGTGATCTACAGTCCCTGGGAGCAGGACTCGAGCAGGGGATCAACGACCAGGGCCATATCAGGGAACAGAGTTTGGGAGCCGGGGGTCGGGCTTTTTTTCACCGATGCTCAGTTGCATGTTTTGTAGGGTGGGGGGGGGGGAGGGGGGGGAGGGGGGGAGGGGGAGGCTCACAGCAAAGCTACAGGTCCTTGGCTGGAGTCTCAGGGGGGGATGAGGGAGTGAGGCTCACACCAGATCAGGGGCCTCCTGGCAGTGAAGGTGAGTGTGGAAGATGCCAGACTGAGTCAGGCAGCGTGAGGCGCATGCATGGGTGTGATGAGGAGGAGGTGCTGGTGTGCAGGCAGAACTGGGAGGCGTTCCTGATCCGCGTGCAGCTGTTGGAGCAGGGCGACTGGGAGGGCCACAGGGAGCAGGTGGTGCGCTGGGTGCGGCGCTTCCCCTTTGTGAGTGGAGCCAGGCCACCTCCCTCACTGCCCCTCAGGCACCTCTGACACTCCCCTGGCAGACAGGGCCCGGTCACACCCCCTTGCCCCTTGCCTGCCCTGCTACACCCACCCTCCCATGCTCTCCTAGCTTCTTTCTCATCATCATGTCAGACACCCCCCTGCCCCTTGCCCCGCACCCATGGCCCTTGACCCCTGCCCCCTGCCCTCACCCCCAGCACACTCCCAGCTGCCCGGCTCCGCCCACCACTGCCGTGCCCTTTCCCTCCCTGTGTTGGTCAGCTGCCCCGCCCCCTGCCCTCCGCAGCACTTCCTGAGCGACAGGGAGTACCTGATAGCCCGCAAGGTGTGGGCCACCAGGGGCGGGCGGCTGGTGCCACTGGGGCAAGGCGCCCCCAATAGCCCGCTGTATGCTGTCACAAAGTAAGCGTGGAGAGCGGTGGGCAGGCAGGCCGGGCACGCTGAGGCAGGCAGGGACTAGGGTGGTGCAGCGGGAGGGGCTGGCTGTGCCCCTTGACAAGGAGGGTGGGGGCAGTCAAGGGAGGGTGGGGGGCATTCAAGATAAGGGCATGCGCAGAGGGCCTAGGGGCAGGGGGTAAGGTGGGTGCGGTGAGGGGCTAGGGCAGGGCAAGGGCAGGAGACAGGGCAGGGTGGAGCGGAATGGGACGGGGAAATTTGGAAGGGGAGGGGCAGTAGCAGTGCTCAGCTGCTTGGCAGCCAGGTACAGCTGCCCCAGGCATACACCTTTCTTCCCAACACTCTTTGAGCGGAGAGCGGGTCGAGAGCCAGGCGCTGGGTTTGCTGCAAGTGGCTGGTCAAGTCCCTCTTTTCCCCTGCCAGCCTTGCACAGTGGGTCAACCAGAGTTAACTGCCTCAACCACCTAAACCGCTGGAACTGCCCGCCTGGCCCCCCAGGAGCCTGGAGGAGCACCCGGTGGCTGGGCCCGCCACAGTGCTGGTGCGCACCTCAGCCTTCGATAGCACGTGGCGCTGCCGGGCCGTGCCTGACCCCTGGGGAGGCCCCAACACCGCAGCTGAGGTGGTGCTGCTGCACAGTGAGGACATCAAGGTGGGGCAGGGGGCGGGGGGGATTGAAGGGGATGGGGTGCATGCAACTGCTGCCATGTTGAGTGGTGGTAGTAGTAGTAGTAGTAGTATATAGGGCACCCTCCTGCCCTCCCACCTACAACGTGACTAATACAGCCCTGCTGACATGACTGTGCCCGCTGCATCCAAGCGTTTCCTCACCCTGCCCACCCACTTCCGTTGGTCCTCCCCTTTCTCGTCGCTTCCTTCCCTTCATCTCCCTTCACTTCATTTCGCTGTCCCACAACTCTGTTGCTGCAGCTCCCCTTGTGCATGTCTCACCGCCCCTGTGGTTGCAGATCCCTGAGTACTTAGCCAAGACTGCTGTGAAGCTGGGCATGGCCAAGTTTGTGAGGGAGCTGGCAGACGGCCAAGCTGGATTCCAAAGGGCCAGACGAGCCCGCCGCCTGGACCCCCAGGTGACCACCCCCTGCACCCCTACTTACTTGCACCCCTACTTACCTGCCCGCCTCCCTCCATGCACCCCTGTCTCCCTGCCCCCTGCCCCCTGTCCCCCTGCCCCCTGCCCCCTGCCCCCTGCCTGCCTGTACAGTAGCATCAACTGCCACAAACTGGTCTACTGCTCGTAGCTTGGCTGCTGATGCCCCCCCATCATGCCCCTATTTATTCCCCCACCGCACCACCACCCCTGCCCCTCATGCCTGCCCCCCCTCACCACCTGCCCTTGCTGCCCCCGCAGACCCCTGACCCCCTAGGCTATGGCCACGACTTCGCCAAGCTGGCTGCGGCGGCCCGAGCCGGCAGTGCAGTGTCGGACGCTGGCCCTGCCCTGGGCGCCAGCGCTGCCTCAGGGCAAGCGGCTCAAGATGGCGCTGCCAGTGTGGCTGGCTCCATACAGCGCGCCTACCTGCCCCTGTCCGCCCTGCCGGGCCCCAGCCTGACCCCCAGGCGGCGGGGTGCTGCCTTGGTGCTGGCTGATGATGAGCGTGTCGATGCTGCTAGTGACTACGGCCTGGCCTACCGGCCTGGGAGTGTGGCGTGGGGCAGGGAGGGGCCTGGGGGTGAAGGGGGGCGGGGGGGCGCAGGCAGGGGGGCCAGGCAGGAGAGGGAGGCTCCTGTGAGTGCGGCTGAGGCGCTGCACCTTCACCCCAGACGCCACCGTCACCACCACCGCCACCACTATGCCAAAGCAAGTGCAGGGACACGGAGCAAGCCGTCGCAAAACCCTGGGGCTGGGCAGGTGCAGGGGAGGGCTCAGGGGATGCCAAGTGGCAGCGGGTTAGCGGCTGAAGCAGGGCTCTCAGCACGACCCCGAAGCCCAGAGGACGGAGAAGGGGCAAGCGCGGCACCACCTCCGCCTGCAGCGCCCTCCGCTGCGCCAAAGCCCCGCGGGTTGACGTACGCTGCAGAGCCGGCTGGCGAGATTGCGTACCCCACTGATGCAACCGGCGCGGCAACCGCTGCGGCTAGCGCCGGTATCTTGGGCGACTTCTCGCCTAATACGCTGCTCTCCAAGCTGGGTCGGCGAACGTCGGCGGGCCTGGACGTGTCGAGGGTCGAACCCGGGACCTCGCACCAGGCCACGGCGAGTGCCCTTACCCGCTCCCACACCGTTGCTGGCCCGCTATCCATGCTGGCCGCGCTGGTGTCCGCCGCTGCGGGCGTGGTGAATGGTACCGGTACTTCAGTTGGTCAGCCTGCAGAACAAGACCGCGCACACCCGCTCACTGCGACGACCACGGAGGGGCTTTTGAGCAATGGCGCCTTGGGACCCGCAGCATCGCTAGCAGCGGAAGATGCTATTCCAACGGCACAAACTGCTGCGGAGGCTGAGGAGGAGGCGTGCCGCGTGGACGCATTCCGCACACAGGCCAGCGTCATGAGCCAGGGCCTGCCTTCAGCCATGGCCGCGCAACCTTCAACCGCGCGTCTGCTGCTTCGCCATGCACTGCGTTTGGGTGCAGCCGGGTTACTGGCGCTGGCCGCACGACAGTTGCGCGCGTCTGTCGGTGTGCACAGCGACAAGGACGACCTGAGTAACGGTCGCGTGAATGGCGCGGGGACTTTGCCGGGGTCGGCCGGGTCAAGCAAGGCGTCAGGCCACAATGACGGCAGGTGGCACCTTCAGGACGGGCCTCGGGTGTTGCAGGAAGAGGGGCAGAAGGTGCTGCAGTCGGGCGTTGAGCAGGTAGCAGAGTTGATCGCGTCCCTGCAAGAGGTGGGGCGTCAACTGGAGGGACACTTGCAGCAAATGGGGCATTTGATGGAAGGGCATTCGCAAGATGGGGTAGGAGCTGTGAAGGGCAGCCGCGTGAGCGAAGGAGCTGTGCAGGAGTGTGAAGAGGCGGAGAAGGCGGCCGGGGTCGTCCGAAGGGGGCTGGTGCTCAGTCTTCCCAACCACAGTGTGGGACCGGCGCGTGGTGTGAGGCTTTGAGTGGCCGGTACGTGCAGTGCAGTTGGTTGAATGTGATGTTTGATAGCAGCGGCCGGTTGAAGTAGGTGTAGGTAGTCAGCACGGCGAGTAGAATCGGACTGGTACCCGAGAGAGGGAAGGATAAGGGAGATGAACGGTCGGGCTTTGAGCGTCGGTGGGTTCAGCCATGCAGCTGACGTAGCAGTGTTATGAGGCACGTACGATAGAAGTAATTGTGACATTATGCAAAGAATAAGCAAATGACATAATCAGGTATACAGTTGACACAAAATGCCAAATATCAACTCACTTGTTTAAAGAACAATTCCTCTCCTTCTCCTTCCGAGTGGGTGCGGAAAAGGGCGTATCGACATGATGCGAGACGTTACAACTGTAAACAACTCTTTACCTTCATCTGGGGGCCACCAGCTTTCCCACATCTTACCACTACCCTACTCCAACAATGCAGCATCCGGCAAAACGCCTCATGGTACAATGCAACACCTGAAGTGTATCTGGTCAAGGTTGCGGCTCTCGCCTCTACTGGATGCTGCTGCACAAACAGTGCTTGCATGAATCGTGCTTGCATAATCCTGCTTGCATGACTGTATCCCCGCATGCCTCATGCAACTCGATCTCCGCCAGCAGGGACGACGGGTCAGCGGGCAGGTCCACTGCGAGACATGAAAGCAGCTTGTCCCGCACCCGACCCCTCCTACTCATCAGCCCGGCATGCAACCTGCCGCTGTTCGAACACAACTGTCGTCAGCATGAGACCTCCAGCCTGCCCATGCAGCACTATGGCTTTGACCTGACCTCAGTGCTGTCTATGTCAACTGGGGAGGCCTGCGTGAACAGCGTCCCTGCAACCTGCTCTATGCTGCTGATACCGACAGGTCACTTCAGCTGCGCTGGCCAGCCAGTACACATGAGACGAGCATGCAACATTGCATCAAGTACAGGCACCCCTACTAAATCAAACTTGCATGCAAGCATGCAGATACAATGCATGCAACCAGGTGTGGATGTGGGAACAGCCCTGCCTGAGAAAGGGAGCCTTGCTGGCCAGTTGATTTTGAAGGAATGACTTGAGTGAGGTGACAGGAAGAGGGATGCTGAGTGTGATTAGCAAGGAGTGACTGCGGTGGCAACTTTTCCATGCAGTGTCCAGGGTGAGCCATGGAAGCAGCTTGCATGCAGCCATGCAGTGGCTTCTACCCAGCCTTGAGACCAGGACATACTGAACCCATGGAGTGACCCTACTCTTACACTACCCTTACACCATAGCCACAGCCTGTGTCACACTCCGTATCACACAAATGTAACACCAGGCTCTACGTGCACAAGGTACACCACAAGGCTGCTGCATGAGGTTCCCTGCCGCTGCCCCTGCAGTCCCCTCCCTCGCTGCTGCTGCTGCTGCCGCTCGTCTCCTGCTCCTGCACTGCTCCTGCTGCCCTGCTGCTGCTGCTGCACCGCTGCTGCTGCACCGCTGCTGCTGCTGCTACAGCAGGGGCTCAGCAGCAGGAGCCACCACCGCCGCCTACCACAGGGGCCTTATCCTCTCTGGATACACCTGCTGCTGCTACTGCTGCTGCTCTCGCTCTTGCTCCCCCTGCTGCTGCTGCTGCTGCTCCTGGCAGTGCCTGGCCAGCTCCGCCCTCATGCTCTGCTCCACCTCAGCAAAGCGAGGCCGGTCAGCCGGGTCCTCAGACCAGCAGGCGGAGATGAGGGCGGCGAGGACAGGGGGGCAGCTGGCAGGCAGCGGCAGGCGACCGCCTTGCACTCCGACCATGAAGATTATCTGGGGCGACAGAGTGGGCAGACAGGCAGGCAGGCGGTCAGTCAGTCAGGCAGGCAGGCAGTCAATCAGTCAGGCAGTCAGGCAGTCAGTCAGGCAGTTAGGCAGTTAGGCAGTCAGGCAGTCAGGCAGTCAGGCAGTCAGGCAGTCAGGCAGTCAGGCAGTCAGGCAGTCAGGCAGTCAGGGTATTGCAATGCTGATGTGGAGTTTGAGTGCAAGCTATACGAAGTGGTGTGAGGGGAGTGTGACATGTCTGTTAAGATACTCTTGCATTCCATGCCCAAGGCTACTGATATGCTTCTCTGATGGCCCTGACTGAAACCTGAACCAGAGCTGACCCTGGCCCGGACCCACACACCTCCCCCCTGCCGCCTTCACCCATCCCCACAGCCATGCGTGCCACACATTCTGCCATCAGCCAGGCCAGAGACGCCCAGCTGCTCTGCAGCTTCCTGCCAGGTCACTCAGGTCACACCACAGGGCAGGCGGAGGGGGGCATCACCTGCATCGGGTGCTCCAGGTCGCCCCAGGGGGGCTGGCCCGTCACCATCTCCCACAACATCACCGCAAAGGCGAACTGGTCCACTCTCTCGCTGACTGGCCGCCCCTCAAACTGCTCTGGCGCCTGCAGGGGTGCGGGGGGAGGGGCCAGAGGGGGTGGGGGTGGGGGTGGGGGCCACAGGGGGGCGGGGGGCAGAGCACTGGGTCTGGACATGTGCAGGGGGGCGGCAGGGGGCCCCATGGGGGGTCTGGGGGCTGCAGGGTGTCTGTGGGGGCTCCCCCCCCCCCCCCCCCCCCCCCCCCCCCCTCCCCCTCCCCCTCCCCCTCCCCCTCCCCCTCCCCCTGCCCCTCCCCACCATGTAAGCTGGTGTGCCTGCATGCACGTTGCGAGTGGATAGGAAGGTCGCGGTGCCCCTGAACTTGGCGATGCCGAAGTCCGCCACCAGCGCACTGCCCTGTGGCGGCAGGTGCAGCAGGCAGGCCACCAGGTGCACCAGGCCAGGTGACGGCACAGAGCCACACCAGGCTGCATCACCCCAGCTGCATGCAGGGTAACAGAGCACCGCCCATGCACATGGGGCCCCAAGGAAAAAGCATGCAGTGCTGGGGCCCTCTGCCACCGTGTGCTGATGGTGAAGGAAAGGGGGGGGACAGGGTGCGGGGGGAGCCGGGGGAGAAGAATGCAGGCGGGTGGGCGGGCAGGTGGGCAGCCTGGCTTTGGGCTGGGCGAGGGGGCAGGTGGGTAGGGGGGCGAGCAGGCAAGGGGCCAGGTCGGGGGCAGGTGGGTTGGGCAGGGGATAAGGCAGGGGGGTGGTCAGGGGGGTGTACCTGAGCGTCCAGCAGCACGTTTGCTGGCTTGAGGTCGCGGTGCACGATGTGCAGGGAGTGCAGGTACGCCATGGCTGACGCCACCTCCGCCCCCAACCTCAACACCTGGCCAGGCAGTAGTGGGGCAGGGGCTGAGGCGGGGGAGGGGAGCGGAGGGCTGGAGGGGCTGGAGGGGCTGGAGGGGGGGGTGGGGGCCGCCCCTCGGTGGGCCTCAGCCAGGGCAGGTGGCAGGCAGTGGCAGGCAAGGGTGGTGGGAGGGGGGGGTGAGCAATGGCAGGGCACTGCTGGCACAGGCAGGGCTGGGGGGCACGGTGTTAGTCAGTCAAGGTTGGGTGAGAGGCAGATAAGGGCAGGGTGGTAGGGGGGAGTAGACAAAGGAGAGCTGGGGTCCAACACCCCTGCCTTTACCCTCAGGGCTCATTGCTGACCTGAACACTAAGGATGAAAATGCCATGGGTCCACCTCGCCCCCCCTCCCCCTCCCCCCCTCCCCAACTTTCCACCCTCACCCTCCCTGCCCCCCCCCCCCCCTTCCTGCACCAGACCCAGCTCGTCCCCCTCACTGCTCTTCAAACCCTCCCGACCTGCTCATATGGCAGCTGGCCAGAGTGAGTGTCACACTCCAGCTGGCGGTAGATCTCCCCCGGCGGGGGGGCCGCCTCCCCGTCCAGCCCCCCCAGGCCCTGTCCAGGTGGGGCCCCCAGGCGCCGCCCCCCCCCCGCTGCCGCCTGTTGTGCAGCAGGCCGTAGAGGGAGCCACCCAGTGGCCAGCTGCTCCACTATGCACACGTTGGGCGGGGCCAGGCACGCGCCTATGAAGCGCACGATGTGCGGGTGCTGCAGCCGGCTCAGCACCTGCAGCAAGCCAGGGCTGCAGCCTAATCAGGACGTGATGCTGTGACTCACTGTGTGGCCTGCTCAAGACTATGTGGGGTGCTGCTTGCGGCTGGGGTGGGATCTGCATGAGCACATGCTTGCATGGGGGTTGCATGAACAGCCTCCACCTGACCCATGACGGCTGGGACCCCTGCCCTCCTAACCCCCCCTGCCCACCCTTGCCCCCTGACCCCTCTTACATCCCTCACCCCCCTGTCCCCTCTTGCCTCCTGCCCCCCTCCCCTCCACCCCCCTCCCCCTTCACCCTCCCCCTTCACCCTCCCCCTGGCCCTCCCCCTGGCCCCCTCCCCCTGGCCACCTCCCCCTGGCCCCCTCCCCCTGGCCCCCTCCCCTAGCCCCCCTCCCCCTCCCCTCCACCTGGATCTCCTGCTTCAGGGAGTCCAGGGAGCGGGCGCTGTAGCTGGCTCCATCAAGCATCAGCGGCACCACCTTCACGGCCACAGCCACCCCGCCCGCCCCCCCGCCCGCCTGCCCCCCCGCCCCCAGCAGCCCCGCCTGCTGCTCCGGCCCCACCGCGGGCAGCCGCGCCGGGCCCAGGCTCTGCAGGGCAGCAGCAGGGGGGTGCAGCCACACGGCGGAGTACACGGTGCCAAAGGCCCCGGAGCCCAGCTTGGCCTGCAGCACCACGTCCCGGGCGAAGTTGATGGCGGCCCACTGGGGCGCAGCGGGGGCGGGGGGGCGCCGGCTGAGGGTGGAGGTGGGGGGGTCCGCAGCAGGGGCAGGGGGGTCGGAGGAGGAGGGGGGGGTGCTAGGCCCAGAGCCGGAGCTGGGTCTGGGGGAAGTGGGGGGGAGGGGCTCTGCCGCTGCTGCTGCTGCTGCTGTTGCTGCTGCTGGCTGGGCAGCCTGGGTGGAGTGGGTGGACTTGACCAGCGGCACCCTCCCTTGGACCCCCCCCCCTGTTCACCCTCCCCTTTGCCCCCCTGCCCCTCCCAGCCCCTCTCCCCCTCCCCCTGCTGCTGCTGCTGCTGCTGCCGCTACCCAGGCCTGCCGACCCCTTGGACCCCACCTCGTTCTCCCCCCCTGCCCCCCTGCCCCTCCCCGCCCCCCCCCTCCTTGCCGCTGCTGCTCCTGCTGCTCCTCGCGCTGCCGCTGCCCCCGCCCTTGCCGCTGCCGCCACCCCCCCTGCTAAGGGTGGGGGCAGGAGCAGCAGGAGCTCCAGGCTAGGGGTGGGGGCAGGAGCAGCAGGAGCTGGGCAGGCGCCCTGCTCGGGGTCCTGCAGCTCCTCCAGCTTGAGCTTGCGCGGGTCAAACAGCAGGGGCAGCCGGCTGACCTGCTTGATCAGGCTGCTGCCCAGCCCCACTGCCGTCTCCGCCACTGCCGCTGCCAGGCTGCCGGCAGACGAGTACGAGCTCTTCTGGCTGACCGGGGCAGGCGGGCGGTGGGCGGGCGGTGGGGGGCTGGGGGTGGTGTCTTGATGACTTTCCCCCTCCTGGCTATTCTCCCCCCCTGCCCCCACCCCCACCCCCTGATCCACCCCCTCCCCGCGGGGTTGGGAGGGGGGGGTAGGGGCGCGGGGGGGGCCACGGCGGGTCAGGCTGCCGCCTGATGTCAAGGCCCCTGCCGGCGCCCCTCCCCCCCCGGCTGTGAATTGGGTGATGTGCGCCATGCGGTGCATGGTGGGCTCGCTGAGGGAGGAGTGAAGGACCACCTCCTCCCCCTCACCCGCATACCCTCCATGCACAAGCACCACCTGCCCCTCTCCCCCCCTACCCCCCTCCTCCTGCTCCTCCTCCTCCTCTTCCTCCCCTTCCTCCTCTTCCTCCTCTCCCTCCTCCTCACCCCCCGCCCTCTCTTCCTGACCTCCTTGTGGCCCACCCGCCACTGCAGCAGCAAGTGTGGGGGGGTGAGGTAACCCAGCTTCCAGGCAGCTTCCGCCAGCTTCTGAGCAGCTGCCAGCAGCCCCTTCCTCACACCAGGGGCCCAGAGCCAGGCTGACCATCTCCCCCAGCCCAGTGCCGGTGCCTGTTTGGGGCCCTGAGCCTGATCTAGACCCTAGGCCCCCCTCCACACCCAGAGCACCCAGCCCCACTGACTGCCTCCACGTCCCGTCGCCTGAATAGGCCCTGGTGCCCCCCCCAGGGGCCCAATGGAGCCCCTCCACGCCCCCCCCCCCTCGGCTCGACCCACCTAACCCTGCACCCTCACGAGCGCCCCGCCCTCCGCCCCGCCCCCCTGGCCCCAGATCTCCCAGGTCACTCCTCATGTCACTCAGATCAGATCTCAGATCACGGCTGCCAGGGCCCCCAAGGGAGCCAGACCTCTGGTGGCTAGGGGCCCTGGCCTGGCCTGCATGGGGTGGGCCATGGGGGTGGTGGGGTGGGGGGTGGGCATGGGGGTGGGGCAAGGGTGGCAGCAGGTTGGCATGAGCCGGCCCGGCTTGGGAGGCCAAAATGAGGGCCGCCAGGGGCATGCCCCGCACTGGGTCAGGGGGGGGGAGGGGGCCCAGGGCCAGCTGCCGGCGCCCTACCCACCCCCCCCATGGCACCCCAACTGCCATTCCAACCGCCTTGGGGCGTTCGGTGGGGAAACTGGGAGGGGGGGGGGGCAGAGAGGGCCCTGCTGCCCCCCACCCACATGGTGGGACCCCCCCTCTGGGGGTCTCAGCCCACCCCCCTGCTGCTGCTGCAAGTACTGCTGCTGCTGCTGCTGCCCAGGCCCTGCCTGCTGCATGTGCTGCTGCTGTTGCTGTCCATGCACCTCCCCATGCCCATGCTGCCGCTGGTGGGGCCACCTCCCCTCTGACCCCGGGTAGGCCCCCCCCTGGGGGTACTCCCCCCCTTCCCCGTCCCCCCCCCTCTCTTGCACAGTCTCCAGCGACCCCCCAGGCCTTAGGGCCCCAAGAGTGAGCGCATGGCCAAGAGAGTGAGATCCATGCGGGTAGTTGCCATGGGTGCCTTC
>JASKMD010000017.1:1428533-1545010 GCA_030144725.1 Haematococcus lacustris
CCCGCTGTCCCCCCCTGCTGACACAGGCCACAGGGCACGGGGCAGAGCTGGAGGGCAGCCAGGGGCGACACAGCTTTGGGTGACACAGGATGGCAGCTGGGTGGCAGCTGGGTGGCAGCTGGGTGGCAGCTGGGTGGCAGCTGGGTGGCAGCTGGGTGGCAGCTGGGCCATTTGTTGCCCAGCAAGGCAGGGCAGGAAGCAGAAGCAGGGGCAAACAGGGGCAGGCAGCGGAGGCAAGGGAGCAGCAGCAGCAGCAGCAGCAGAGGTGTGCATTCAATAGATCCACTACCTGCTGACATTGGCTGCCCTGCCCCATGGAGCACCGACCGAACCAACCACCCTCATGCTCACCTGCTGCTGCCACCGGAGGGGGTCCTGGGGGGGAGGGGGGTCTGCCCAGCACCGTGTTGACGATGTTGTTGGCCAGGTTATCTATGGTAGGGTCAGGGGGCGGGGGGGCGCTGGCACCAGGGGGCATGCCTGGGCTGGTGGGCGGCCCCCCCACCTGCCCCGCCCCCACTGCTGCTGCTGTTGCTGGGTGGGCTCTGGCGCTGCAGCAGGTCCAGGAGGCCTGTGGCGATGTCGTTCAAAGCGCTGCCCACCCGCTGCTGCACGTCCATGTATGGGGGAAGAGGGGGGGAGGGGGGGGAGGGGGGCAGGGGGATGGACGGCAGGCTGCTGAGGGCGGGGGCGGGGGCGGTGCTGGGGATGCTGCCCGAGTTTGGGTCCACAAAATCCCCACAGCAGAAGATGGAGGTGCAGATCACTGCGTCTGGCCCGCGGGTGGCTGACCGGTTGCTCATGGTGCCATAACTGCATGCACACCCCATGCAGGCCTCCATGCAGTCAGGCACATGGGAAGCAAGCATGCATGAGGAGCGACCAACTGCTGCTGTCTGCTGAGGGGACCTACACCTGGCCCTCTGCGCTTCCACCTGTGCTGCCATGCCGCGCCATGCCATGCCATGCCATGCGCGCCTGACCCCCGACCTGACCTGATGCTCTCGCAGTCGTCCAGCAGGAACGACCTGGCGGGGATCTTGCTGCAGAAGTGGCCGTTGAAGAACACGCCGGACCAGTCCAGGTTCGCAGCCGCCCAGTCAGCTGTGGCTGCCGAGGGGGTGGAGGCCCCAGCTGCGCTGGGCGGTGGGCCGGCTGGGATGCGCGGTTGCATGGAGAGGGTGAAGTTGATTGTGCCGCCAGCCGCTGTGATGTTGGGGTTGTAGAAGGGGTTGAGCACACGGAAGGGGGAGCCTGGCCTGCTCAACACCACACCACATGCTAAGGCTGGCATGCTTTGATAAACTGATCAAGGGGTGCGAACCACAGACCAGACCCTGTGCATACAACATTATAATTACCAGGGGCTGGCATGCAAGCATGCAAGCACAATGGTTGTACATGAACCTACAATGACGTTCATGTTTAACAGCAATAAACAGAAGCATTGCAGGTGCACCTGCGCCCATGATGAGCACTGCGGCGCGGGCAGATGTGATGTCGAAGACAGCAGAGCTCGCAGGAGGAGGGCTGCTCGGTGAGGGTGGCGTGCTCACGCCTTCCTCACTGCTTCCGCTGCTGCCGCTGGGGCTGGTCACAGCAGGCTGCCCGTCTACATGCCACACAAGCTGCCAGCCAAAGATACGATCCTGCAGGTGGGCAGCAGCAACAGCCTTTGCTGGTGGTGGAGCTCTGGCATAGCACTGCCCAACAATCCTGGCCTGCACCTCCACACAGCTGCACCGGTTGTTGAGGTCGTGAAAGGTCGTCAAACCTGTATCTATCACGAAGTCATGGCGCTTGCGGTGCATGAGGCACAGGAAAACAGCTGCGCGCACCTGTTGGTTGTTTTGAATTGTGGTGGTGGAGCATACTGGCGGGTTGGCCGCGCTTGATCCAGTCAACGCTGACTGCACGAAGTTGGTGATGACCATGGGACAACTGCGCAGCGCTTCTTGACTCGCGATGTTTGAGGGGCACGCGCGATAGCGCAGAGGGGCAGCCGGGGTTTGGCAGCAGAGGCGGCATTGGGGGTGGGGACCTCCCAGGAGACGCGATGGGAGGACTAGGCAAGACAGGGCTGCCGGTGCCGTTGCTGCTGGCATTCCCACTTGCATTCCCGCTGCCGAGGACGCTCCAATTGCCACCAACCTCCACCTGGTTCGCGAGGATGGTAGGGCTGGACCGCGGTGGAGGTGCTGGGCGATTCGTGGGCGCGCTGAGCACAGTCCCGTTCTCTGGCAGTACTGTTTGGCTTGTCACTCTGATGCTACTGACCTTAGCCTCGCCTGGGCTGACTCCTGGCTCTTGCAGCAGAGCGCGCCTGGAAGCCAAGCCTTGCATGCCAGCCTGCTGCTCAGAAGCCCCACTAGCCACTTGCCCCTGAGCTGTTGCCTGAAGCTGAGCCTGCAGCTGAATCTCTAGTCACTGGGTCCTTGGCCAAGCCAGGAAAAGCTTCCTGCCTCAACACCAGGGCTTGCGCGTGTGGTTGGGCTGCCACGCCATGTCTGCTGATGACAGCTGTGCATTGTGCCCCAGCTGGTCCCCATACCCTGCTTGCTGCTGAACGACACTGTCTCCTTCACTGCCGGCAGCTGTAATGCTGCTGGCACCCGGGCTGCTGAGCTGCCTGCTTGCTTTGGGCTGCTTCTCGCTGCGATGCTGATGTGGTGCAAAAGTGCTGGGGCTGCAGGGCCGTGCCCCAAACAGCCTGCTGGCGGCAGCGGGTAAGGCATCCTCCCAGGGCCTGCCAGCTGCGGTCAGACCTTGCAAAGCCGCCCTGGCTGGCTGGCCCTGGGCTGCCGGTGTAGATGACGGCGCGGCAGGGAGGGTGCTGCTTGTATTTACTATGTAGCTGCCTCCATGTGTGCTGCTCCCATGCGGTGCAGTCATGGGGCGCAGAGCTGGCAGATAGGAGCTTGAGGAACACGGCTGGGGGGCAAGGGCCGTGACCACCAGAGTGGCATCATCACTGCGAGCCACTGCAGCGGCAGTGCCCAGGGACAGCAGGTCAAGCTTGGATACATTGCAAGTCTGCAGGACAATACATTTTTGACCTAGGCACATGAGGTGTATGCGCCCAGGCTGCCGGACTACTGGCACTTGGTTCAGAGGCAGTGTGTTGATAACACTGCGTGTCACCAGGCTCCTGCCTTGTCATTGGTAAATGCAGCTTATGGTATGCTGCTGCCTGGGCTCTCACAGGTGTGTCAGCTAGAGGTAAATCCCCGTGTCATCTGCGTCAATGTGATGGGAGGTGGTGTTGATGCCTACCCGGACTGGGACGGCTGGCCCTCAGCACCGCCAGAAGGCCCAAAAGGATGCAACAGACCAGTCGCCACGCCGCAAAACTGCTGCTCATCGTTGGACAACCGCACTGGCGTTGCGCGGCAGCCGGCCGACACCTGTTGCGACCGCCTGCCCTGGACACTGCCTACAAGCCATTCCGCTGCCTGACAGTGTGCTGCATCACTACCCTACATCCGCCAGGCTCGCGATTCGTTCACTGCGTGCACATGAAAGTGCTGGTTTGAGAGGTCTGAGCCGGAACCTCGGAAGCTGTGTTGCCTGGTTGCGCGGCAAGGCCAGCCTGCTACGCACGACTGGGAGCAAAGACACACAGCGGTCGGTTTCCGCATGGAGGGTTTCGCACCGTCCAGTGTTTCCAGCCTTTGGTGGGGCCCTTGGTGCCAAGTGACAGTTAATTTGCAATCATTAGTATTTAGCGTACATATACCCCGCTGCTGTTTTGCAGGGCTTCACTCACACGGTTGCATTAGAAACAAGATAACATCCCAGAGATGGGTATAGATAAGCCACTGTTTAGTGGCTTTTATATATGAATGTGTTTGGAGCGGCCAGCACCGCTGCTAGTGGAGCGGCAGCAAAACACATCGGACCTGGCATGGTCGGACACTGGCCATGCAACCGCGTTTGTATCAAGTCTAACGTGCTTCGCCAGCTCCTTCACCAGGCGGCCGAAGGACGCACTTAGAGATGTCTTTCCGGCGATCGGCAGCCCTGCTGCTCCCGAAGCTGCTGGCTCAGCCCTGCGGAGGCCGTGGCTTCCTGCACACACCATCACAACGCCATCCTGCACAACTTGGATGCAGCCACGGTTTCCGGATTGCGGGGTGCGACTTCTCTTTTCTAAGCCGTGCACTGCCTAGTGGCCCACGGTAGACGAGATGCTGGTATGCAGGCCTTCGCCAGTGCTGCGAGCACCGCCGTGGAAGTGGTGAAGCCCTCGACCGCTGGGCCCCATGACTATGACGTCCAAGCTGTCCTTGACGCCTAGCAACAAGATTGTGTAAGCGTCTCGGGAGCTTTTAGAGCATCTTCGGCCAGTTTAGACATGCAGAACTTGGCATCGTGCTGCAACTCGTTGCGTCGAGTCGCTGCTGCATTCGCTGCTTTGGTGGTAGGTATAATGAAGTCAATCACGAACGCTTCGAGCCTGGGACGGAGGGTCGACCCATCGCCTACTTCGTGCGAACTGGGGGCCGCTTCCTGTGGGCCTCCTCAATCAGACTAGCTGTGATCAAAGCCTTAGTCACGCTGTCGGTAAGAGCAGCTCAATAGCTACGCCACGGCGTGCCGCTATAGGCCCTTCGCAACCCAGACCGTTGCACCGACTGCAGGCAGCTGCTGACACACTGGCTCTTGGTGTCCTTGGAAGTAGACCTGAGCGGCCGTGGAGGAAGGCAGCACCATCACGGTGAAGTGGCGCGGAAAGCCCGTCTTCATCCAGCATCGCACAGCTGAGGCAGATTGAGTCGGCTGCCCAAGTGCCCCTCACAGACTTGAAGGATCCGCAGAAGGATAGCGAGCGCACAGTAGACCCCAAGGTCAGCATCTTGGCTGGTGATGTGGAGCTGATCCTGCTCACAGCATCAGCACAGCATCAGCACAGGCTAGAGGCGGGAAACTTCATTATGGGGGTCCAGCATGGGCCTGTCTGCATGCATTAAGCATTTGACAGGCAGCCCGTTGCTGACTAGGTGCCACACTATGAAGGGGTGCCCCTAAGTTGCAAAAGCTGATGTTAGTCTCTTAGCAGATGATAGCTTCTGGAGCTGTGCTCCTGTTGGTAGCGGTGGGAACCTGGCATATGCAGGAAAATGGTTGGAGCTGGCTAGCTCAGCTGCACCGGCATGAGTCAGAGCTCATGAGAGACGGTGCACCTTCAGCAAGCTGCTACTGCCTGCACATAGTGCCTGCATGGCCCTTCTTCTTGCTTGTGCCCCACTCTGCACGCATGCATCCACGCCTGCCATGCCATGTGCTGCCGCCTTGCCCTGCAGTACCTAATCGTTGTGGGGAGTGTGCACCCACTTGGGCTGTGTGCCCATCGCGGGGCGCTGGCAACTATGGCGGCTGGTTCTGCCCCTGCCATGGCAGCCACTACGACGGGTCTGGGCGCGTCAGGGAGGGGCCAGCCCCTTACAACCTGGAGGTGCCTGAGTACAGGTTCAAGGACGATGGCAAGGTGGTGATCGGGTAGGCCAGATGTTGATGGAGCAGGGCGCTGGCTGGTTGGCTGGCTGGCTGGCAGGCAGCTGGGCGGGTCTGACACTAAGATGTCCAGTGGAGACTTAAAGCTTGTTGGTGATGTGATTTGAACACAGCACGCAACGGGAGGATGGGGTTAGTGAACAACGTGCACTGTTAGTGATGTTTGGTGGAGTGGCGGGGGTGGCAGGCAGCTCTAGCAGTGTGCAAGCCAAGTGACGGAGCCGGAACGGAATGTGTGTTGCGCATGGGCTGCCACTGGGTGTTGCACGTGGCTTGTCTATTGAGTCATCGGATTGTATAACAACGGGTGGCATGACGAAAGCGATAGAGGGCGTTGTCTTCAACACTGCTGTAGCACTACGTTTCCGAGGTCATTACGATAGTTTCCCCATCTGGCCATGACGGTGTTACTACTAGATCTTAAAACAAACACATTGGTGTTCTACCGTACTATCTCTTTTGATTCGCGAGGCCCCGAAAAATAAATTACATACTCTTTCCCGACCCAAAAAAAAGATTGTTTATTTCGTCCCGATGCGAACAATGCTGCAAAACACAGTTCTAGGATGCCATACCTTGCATACCATGTCAATCCTCCATGGTTCTAGCACTTCAACCACCCCAACAGCTGACTTCTTGCAGTCAGCCACCCCGGCTGCTAACTTGTTAACTACCACCTCCTCGTTGTTGGCACTGCTATCTTCGCTGCTGCTGTTGTCGCCGCTGCTGTTGCTGGCGCTGCTAGTGTTAGCGCTGCTGCTATTGGCGCTGCTGCTAGTGTTGCACATTAAGCGTGCCTGCTTGCGTGTGGGGGTGGGTGTGGCTTGTGCTGCTGGTGGCTTAGGCTTGTTCCTAGAGCCCAGTGGCCTGCCACGTTTGCGAATGGTTGGACCATCTGCCGTTGCTGCAGCTGGCTTGACTGAAGGCTTGGCTGTTGGCATCGCTCTTGTGATGGCAGACCACTGCTGAGCTGACACCAAGCTCAACGGCTGTCATGGAGTCATTGGCACTGATGCCACGGACCACAAAGCGGTCGATCGCATCGATATTTATGCAGGTCAAACAATTGTTTGACCACTTCGCGATTCCGTCAAAAATCACATTGTTTAATCGTTCGCGATTTCGCGAGGCCAAAACAACGATTCGCGGACGCGAATCAAAAGAGAGAGTACGGTATGTCAAAAGTCCAAATTATTACCTGAGCAAACCGTTGCAACTGTGCCATGTACCACCCTCAACATTTATTGCATAAGAAATAATCACAACTGGCCCACGGCAAAGGCACCGTCAAACATTCCGGTGCCGGCGGAGCTTGCGGTCCTGCTGCGCACGGATGACCTTCATCGCCTGTCGCATTTTGCTCATGAACCTGGCGGTAGAAAGGCTGGGACGCCGCTTGACTTGCGCAGGCCTGGTGCTCGTTGCGTCTCTTGGCGCGAACTCCGCTGCTGCAGCCTGTTGCCCTGACACGTCAGACTGGGATACCAACGCAGCGAAGTATGCCGCGATGTCGCTCTTGCCAGCTGCTGCACTGCCGCGCAACACCGAGGTGCTTGGCAGCGAAGAAGACAAGGAGGCGAGAGACTTGCTGTGGGTAAAAGCCGTGATGTGAGCCAGCGAGTGCAACGGTTGATCCATAGGTACCTGCACTCAACAATCCGGTGAACAAAAAGAGCAATAAGAGTGACTGCCTTGCGAGCGCTCCATGCCCAGCGCTGTTATGCAGGCGAGTCTGGTGGTCGCGACCCTGGGCATGCAGGCGCTACAAACAAGCGGGGCTCACCATGTGGCCTGCCATGAAGACCTTGACAAAGCTCAGCGGCCCCACTTCCGTGACTTGGCCAGCGGGAAACCCCTTTACGCTCCACTCTTGGTCCTCTGCAGTTGCCCAGTCAGTTGACTGCGACCACTCCAAAGCATCCACCCACCTACACACAGCAACAGAGCAGCTGGAGCCACCCACACAGGGAATACTGGGAGCAGGCCAGCACTTGCTGATGCTTGCAAAACCACCCACCTACAAACAACACAAGACACAGCAGCAGAGCCAGCCCCAATCCTTTCATAGCTGGCTTTTGACACAGACTGAATCCTCCTCTGAGCTAGATGGTGGTGACAGATGATGGAGGTGTTGCGGTGGGTGCGGCGCACAACTTGCCCCCACGACTGCTGTGCAGCAAGATGCCACAAGTGCCCTAGCAAGTGGTTCCTTCTCCCCCACACCCCACCTTCCTTCCACCTTCCTGCCCCACCCTCCTTGCCTCCCCTCCACCTCACTCGTCTTCATCCTTGCAGATACCCCCACACAGGCACCCAACCCAATCCCAGCTTCTTGCCAGCTTCCTGCCAGCTTCCTGCCAGCTTCCTGCCAGCTTCCTGCCCCTCTCCCTCACCGCCTGTTGCCCAGGTAGTTGCAGATGAGGTCCAGGTCCCCTGCAGCAACCCAGACCGGACCGGACCAGTCGCCCCACCAGTGTGAATGTGTGTGCGAGCAAGCAGGGCAGGGCAGCAGAACCTGTAAAACAGTGCTAGGGTAATCACAGGTGCAGGTGCATGGGAGTGACGTGTGACATGCCGCCACACAGCCAAACTAGGCAACCTGCCTGCCTTGCTACCTGCCTGCTGCCAAGCACTTACAGACCTGGCCTGCTGATGAACTGGACCCACCCACCCACCCCCGACAGGTCACTGGTCACTGTGGCGGGTGGCGGCTGCCCTGACTGCCTGGTGACTGCTGTAGGCCTGTAGGCCTGTAGGCCTGTGGGCCCGCCCTGCCGCCCTGCCGCCCTGCCGCCCTGCCGCCCTGCCGCCCTGCTACCCTACTGGCCCAAATCAGGATCTCTCACCTGACTGGCTAGATAGGTCACACCCCCCCAGGCTGTCCAGCTGCCCAGCCAGAGTGCCTGCCTCAGGGGCCTGCCTACCCAGCCAGCTGCCGGCCACCCCACCTGCATAGATCTGCACCCGGATGCCGTCAGCCAGCATGTCCGGCAGCACGGTGTCAAAGCGGTGCAGCCAGTCACTGGTAAAGTCCTGGTAACTGCACGGCAAACAGCAGCAGCAGCAGCAGCAGCAGGTGGGACGAGGAGCGGCAACATCAGCAGCAGCAGCAGGGGCCCTCCACCCCCCCGACTCCCTGCCCCCTGCCCCCTGCCCTGCCCCCTGCCCTGGCCCCCTGCCCTGCCCCCTGCCCTGGCCCCCTGCCCCCTGCCCTGCCCCCCTGTCCCCTGCCCTGGCCCCCTGCCCCCCCCCCCCGGCCCTGCCCCCTGCCCCCCCCCCCCGGCCCTGCCCCCTGCCCCCCCCCCTGCCCTGGCCCCCTGCCCCCCCCCCCGGCCCTGGCCCCCTGCCCCCCCCCCCCCGGCCCTGCCCCCTGCCCTGTGCCCTGCCCTCCCTGCCAGGCCACGCACACATCCATGTCGCAGCTGACCCAGGGCTTGTCCACCCCCAGCGCCTTCTGAGTAGCCTTGGAGTTGAGGAAGCTGTCGGCAGCGCTGAAGTCTGCAGCCACACCCCAGGGGGAGGCAGGCAGCAGGCAGCAGCACCCTCACCTGCCTGCAGCCCCAAGCCTGGAGCCACACGCCCCTGGCTGCCTGCCTAGGTGGCGGGGGTGTCGCAGCAATGCTGACAGGCAGGGGCAGTGCAGGAGGCGGGGCACGGCCCAGGGGGCCAAAGGGCAGCTACAGCTACAGGTCAGGGTCAGGAAGGGCAGCAGCTGCACCAGGGGGGGGGGGCTGGGGAGGGGGGGGGGGTCCAGCAGCATGGGGAGGGGAGCAGCAGGTCTAGGCACCCCCCAGGCATCAGGGGGGGGGAGCCATGGGGGCATGGCCTGCGCCTGATGTTGTCACGACCCCATCCCCACTGGTCCTGCTGCCCCAGGCTGGCACTGCCCCTGCTGCCCCCCCCCCCCCCACCCTCCGCCCCCCTGCCCCTGGCCCTGGCCTACCATAGCACAGCGGTCCTTCACACTTGCGCAGGATGTCGTACACGTTGATGTCCGGGTTGGCCACCAGGATGGGCTGAAACTGGGTGCTCTGCAGGGGTGAAGGGGGCAGGGGCAAGGGCTGGGTGGGCGCAGGGCCACAGGGGGCAGGGGCAGGGGCGGTCCAAAAGTTGCAAATGAAGCATGGAGTGGAGAGAAACGAGGAGGGGTAGGGCAGGGTAGGTGGCGGGGTGGCGGTGGCATGGCTGGTCATAGGGGGCCCGGGGGGGGGGGGCTGACCTGTGCCAACCTTGTGGTTGCTTCAGTGCCTGTATTGGGTGCCTTGCGGTGTTAGCTTCACTCTTTCCCTTGGCCTTACCAGGCTGGTCTCACTTCCCTCACTCATCTCATGCACCCACCATGCAGTAGTTCACACCCAGGTCACACAGCCAGCTCCAGTTGGTTGAGTCACACAGAGTGGAGGCGATGGAGCAGAGGGGGAACAGGAATGACATCACACTACGGGTCTGCGGGCAGCGGGGCAGTGCAGAGCTGCGGGCATGAATTGAATGCACAGTAGTACTGGATAGTACGGGACAGTACTGGTAGATGGCCTAACCCGCCCCGGCCCGCCCCGCCCCGCCGATGCGCTGCCACCAGTGGCAGCACGCCTGAAGGGTCCCGCCTCCAGCCCCCAGCCCCCAGCCCCCACCATGGAGGAGATGAGGCCGTTCTGCAGCGCGAAGTCTCCATACCTGCGGCCACACAGCCGCTGCAGGTGGCTCCCCCTGATGGCCTCACCCCCCTCACCCATCACCCCTGTCACTCTCCCCCCTTTCCCACCCTCTTTCTTGGCTGCCTTGCCACACTTCTCCTCCGCTGCGCCCCCCGCTGCCCCCCCCCGCTGCCCCCCCCGCTGCCCCGCCCGCTGCCCCGCCCGCTGCCCCCCCGCTGCCCCCCCGCTGCCCCCCCACTGCCCCCCCGCTGCCAGCACTCACGCGTTGAACTGGATGGCGGGGTTAGTTAGGCCGTTGCCAATGGCCAGCCCCTACATGCATCAAGGCCAGCGGGGCAGGGCAGCCAGTGCTGGAGCAGGGGGGAGGGGGAGGGGTGGGGGTAGGGAGAGGCACATGGGAGGGGTGCGGGGGGGTGAGGGGGGCGCTGTACCTTGAAGTTGATGGCTGGCCCCTCCTGGTTCTTGTTGGCCAGGAACACGCGGTGCGCCACAGCCGGCACGTAGTGCCCCGCATAGCTCTCCCCCGTGATGTACAGCGGCAGCTCCTGCAGCTCAGGCCGGGCTACAGCGGGGGCAAGGGGGGCCAGAGGGGGGGGGGCAGTGGCTCAGTGGGGGCAAGCTGGGAGGGCAGTGGGCACAAGGGTGAGGGGGGTGAGGGGGGTGAGGGGGGTGAGGGGAGGCTGTCCTGAGGCATGACTAGGCCCCTCAGGCCTGTGGTCCAGCTTTGTGAAGGCGCTGGGGGTGGGGAAGGGGGCAGCAGGCAGGGGGGGATGCAGGGGGCAGCAGGCAGGGGGTATGGGGCAGCAGGGGCAGTGGGCAAATGTGGGTGTGTTGGGGGAGGGACAGTGGTGTGTGGAGATAGGTTCAAAGTGTGAGGACAGGAGGTCACACCTTGGTAGAAGGCGCGCAGGAAGTCCAGCATGTCCTCCCCCACCATGTCCTCGCCGTACACACGGTCCCGGGGGTCCTGCAGCCAGGTGGCGGTTGAGGTGGTTATGTGGTTAGAGGGGGAGGGGGAGGGGGAGGGGGGAGGGGGAGGGGGAGGGGGAGGGGGAGGGGGAGGGGGAGGGGGAGGGGGAGGGGGAGGGGGAGGGGGAGGGGGAGGGGGAGGGGGAGGGGGAGGGGGAGGGGGAGGGGGAGGGGGAGGGGGAGGGGGGGAGGGGGAGGGGGAGGGGGAGGGGGAGGGGGAGGGGAGGGGGAGGGGGAGGGGGAGGGGGAGGGGGAGGGGGAGGGGGAGGGGGAGGGGGAGGGGGAGGGGGAGGGGGAGGGGGAGGGGGAGGGGGAGGGGGAGGGGGAGGGGGAGGGGGAGGGGGAGGGGGAGGGGGAGGGGGAGGGGGAGGGGGAGGGGGAGGGGGAGGGGGAGGGGGAGGGGGAGGGGGAGGGGGAGGGGGAGGGCACCTACATCACTGTATGAGAAGCCTGTGTTGATGGGCTGGTCCACATAGATCTGCACCCAGCAGCAGAGGTCAGCAACAGCGGGGCAACAAGGCCAGATTGAGGGAGACAGTTGGGCATACAGGGTGGGCGTCGTGGGGGAGCATGTCAGTTGGCTGCTGTGAGTAGGAGGCTGTGCTGGATCAGTCCCGTGGTCAAGCCAGGGTGGATGGTGGGGCGTGGGGGACAGGGGGGGGGTCCTGCTTCTGGGACCTGGATTTGCGGTTGAGCCAGGGGGGGGGGAGTGGTGGGTGTGGTGTGGTGGTGTGGTGGTGTGGTGGTGTGGTGGTGTGAGGGTTCTACTTCTGAGGTTTGCGCAGGCAGGGTGGGTGGGTGTGATGGGTGGGGGGTGTGAGGGTGAGGGGTGTGGCTGTGCGCACCATGTGGTGGTAGGTGTCCCAGCCGAACTCGTTCTCCTCCAGGGTGGCGTTGGCAGTCAGGGTGTAGGGCCCGTTCTCTGCGCCAGCACAGCACACACCCCACTCCAGGTGATCAGGGTTGGGAAGGGAAGGCAGAGCAAGGGGGTGGGGAGGCAGGTTAGAGGGAGGGGTCATGGTCAGGGTGGGTCTGCACCGCAAGGAGCATTGCCCCCCTCCCCCTCCATGGGCTCTGCCCTGCCTGCCGCGCCTGCCCCATAACTTGGCCAGGTCAGGCCAGGCAGCAGCCTGCCAGCCCCCCTCTCCTCTCCACAGGGGACTTCTACAGCTGCCTGCCTGGTATGGTCACTCATACTCACTCATACTCATGCTGGCACTCATACCCGTACCCAGTGCTGAACAAGCCGCTGGATGCTGCAGGACTGGTAGGCACAATGGTGTGACGATAGTGTGACGGTGGTGTGATGGTGGTGTGACTGGTGTGACGGTGGTGTGATGGTGATGTGACGGTGGTGTGACGGTGGTGTGACGGTGGTGTGAGCAGGCCGGCAGGTCAGCTCACCGAACAGGACAGCCAGCTCTGATGAGCAGCCTGGACCTCCTGCAGGGCAGGGCAGCGACAGCAGCAGCAGGGGCAGGGGCAGGGGCAGGCTGGTGCAGAAGAAGCACTGGAGGCTGGTGCAGAAGAAGCACTGGAGGCTGGGCTAAGGGGTGAGGGGGGCAGTGCCTGGGCAGAGGTGGGGCCGCCAGCTGGGCAGCCAGCCAAAGGTGGGCGGACATGGCTGGGCATAGCATAGCTGGGTGTAATTGCGGGTTGAAGACATGTAATCCTTGGCCGGGGGAAGGGGAGGGGAAGGAGGGCAGGGGGAGGGGGAAGGGGGGTGGAGGGGGCGTGGGGGTTTACACCGCATCACTCACCCGTCATCCAGAGCACCACCGGAGCGCTCTCTGGCCTGTGCCTGGCCTCGAAGTAGAACTGCAGCAGGCAGCAGGTGGCTCAGACGCCAGCAGGTGCCATCAGGCGACAATGCCACAGGACGAGGGCGATGGTGGGTTTACACAGTCATGCCCGTCAGCCAGGTCTGGCTGCTAGGCCTTGCCCCATTGCGATCTTGAGTGCAACTTGGGCAAGAATTGGTCTCGCCTGTCATCAGCTGAAATGTGGCCACTGGTGACGCTGCGCCATGGCTGACGCTGCCACCCAGCCCACAGGGCACCCTACCAGACTAGGCAGGTGATACCAGCAGCCGGCAGCAGGTGCGGCAGAGCAGAAAGCCCCTGCTGGGTATGCGGGGGAGGGGCTGGGAGGGGCGGGACCACTCCGGTCAGCTGAGGTCAGGGGGGTTGGTGCCCTTTGCTATTCATCAAGCCCAGCAAGGCTTGCCTAGCCTTGGTCAAAGCTTCACTAAGGGGGTGGTTGGGGTAGTTGGGTTTGGTTACAGTTGACGCTGGTTGGGTCTGGTTGAGTATAGTCAGGCTGTCCTGGGTTAAGGCTGCGGTGTGGGGTGCAGCATCTGTGGCTTGCAAGCACCCAGATATCACCAAGGTCTAATGAGGCGAGCCTGGGCACTGCAAGGCTGGGTGGAGCTTGCTTATCCGGTTGTAAGGCTGTGGAACAGAGGGCTGGGAGGAGGGCTGGGCTCAGGGCTGGGTGCGGGATAGCAGGCTGGGCACAGGGCTGGGTGCAGAGCAGAGGTCTGGTCACAGCTTGTAGTCTAGAGCGCTACCCGGCCAGACTTGGCTGGCACTGGCTGCAGCACCAGCCTGACCCAGGGCCTCAGCAATGGCACTGACAGCAGCAGCCAGGGAGGAGCCTCACATAGAACATCTCCGCAGCATAGGTCCGCGCCAGCTTGAAGTAGCCGGACACCCTGCAGCACAGCAACACTGCAGCCAGCTGTTGAGGTCTCAAGGCACAGGAGCCACACCAGGCTGCTGGCTCAGTGGCGCAAGGCGGCAGCAGCAGCAGCAGCAGCAGCAGCAGCAGCCACCCGTACAACCAGCTGCACTGAATGCTCTCTAGTGCAGTGCAGTGGTGTGGGCCGGGCTGGGGCTGGGGCTGAGGCTGCCTGTGGTGCAGGAGCTGGCATGGTGTGAAGGTGTGGAGGTGTCGATGCAATCAAATAGGTTGGCGGCAAAGGAGTGGTCACCTGGACTGGTCTCACATACCCCAGTCAGCAATTTACCACTTTGGACTAGGAACATCAACCTTTCGACACCCGCCCACGTGGCACATTTTTCTTTGTGAACAAGCTTCACGATTGTGCGGTGGCCCGAGCACAGCAAGGCAGGGTATGCAAGTCCACAGGTCGGGAGCGGCACCGCGATGTGAAAGTTAGCACCTTCGGTGCCTGCTGCTGTTTGCAGGCAAGCACGTGTTGCTCACCGCGTGGGTGGATCCACCACAGGGATGCCGAGCAGGTTCTGTGGCTTGCGTGGCTCCAGCGTAATTCTGTGCTCGCGCAGCCGATCAGTGCGGATCTGTGCAGCTGCTGCCGCTAAGCATAGAGCCAGCACGACGCAAGCCATCCATTTTGCGGCCATTTTTCCCACTAGGGCTTTGATCTGGAGGCCCAAATCAGGCACAGACGGCAACAGAAGGCACACAAGCTGACCAGTCCGCGATCAGTGCAGACGTGCGTTGGTGCGGCAGTGTGCGGGGTGTGAGAAACTTTTGTCCGGCAACTTTCGATCCCTCCAGCCTCCATGCCACTTTAAAACGGAGCAAGAGTTGTGATGGAACACAGGCTGCGATCTCGTCATTGTGAAGGCTATTGCTAGTGTGACTAATGCCCACTTCAGCTCAGCCATTTTGGTGTGTGTGCCTCTAGCTCGAGCTCGTACAGCTCATGGTCACCCCCGCCATTGGCTGCACCCCTGATAACTATCTGACTAATCTTTAAGAGTTTTTCAGCGCTTCTTGCGCAGGGCGGTGCAGCTCACCAGCGCGAGGCTAGCGGGCTGCTCGGGCTGATGTGCACCTTTGCCGGGGCGGGCGAGGGTGTTGTGAATTCTGGTCGCGTTGTGCCGGGACTGGCCTGCTTAGTGGGGCTGTGATCAGCGAATAGCTATCGCGCTCAGCGGCCCAGGTTTTCAAACTTTTGTATTTCTTGGCGGGCGCAGGCCCTGCCATGTGCTAGTGCTAGTGCTAGTGCTGATAAATTGCTTGATAGTGCTGGTATGGCTCGTGCGCTGTCCCTGCGACACAACAGCGTGCGACTCGTGTCACGTAAGACCATGTCAACTTTCCATGAAATGGGTACATTGTCCGGCCGGTAATCTGTCCAACCAGGACGACAAGAGATGGACTACCAGTTCTGTGCGGCTCCTTGTGTGGGCTTCTAACGTGTAATCAGGACGTACACGCGTTGCCTTCATGTGTGGGCCGCGGCTGCTGGCTTCGGTCTCGAGCTGTTACGCTCCAGCGCCTCGGCCTCGCGTTTTTAGGGCGCCTAAAACTACCGGCGCTTCCACTATCTACTACTTAATTAAGAAACCGCTCCCTAGTTGTACATGCAAGAACATCCAACTTGGGAGGCCCTGACTTTCCGCCGTCGCCGTCCTGCCCAGCCATCAAGAACAGGCTGCGGGACCGGCTGCGCTGCTCCTAACTGCTCCTTTCCCGCGTGACATGTCGACTCTGTATCGCTGTATTGTATCGATACAAAAAATACACGTTTTTTTGTGTATTTTCTTGTATTTCCTGTATCGATACACGTATTACCCATCACTGGGTGTGTGAGGATGGTAATGTGAGTTCGATGTGCAGGGGAGTTGTTCGTGGGGGAGGCGAAGTCAGGTCATGTGTCAGGTCATGTGGAACATGTTCAGGTCATGCTCATGTGTAGCGTGCGCTTTGTCCGCCCTTGGTGGCTTGATAGCGGGAGCACCGCACTCCACACGCCTGGCTGGCTTTGGAGCGCCGGTTTCAGTTGTCTCAATGTGTGCATGTGGCCAGGCTTCAAACTGAGCGCAAGTTTGAGACACTGCTGGCTGGACTGCCTTGGCTAAGATGCAGCATGTAACGGAGCTGAGACCAGGGAGGGGATGGGGAGGGGCTGTAGCAGGCCAGGGGGCAGCTGGTTGGTGGCTTTGTTGCGCTGGCACTTGTCGCATGTGCGCACGTACTCCTGGACGGTCTTGTGCATCTGCGGCCAATAGAAGTGACGCTGCAGCCGCTCCAGAGTCTTGGCACGCCCTAGGTGGGCAGCGGTGTGGGCGTCATGAGCTTCATGCAACAGCTGGGCGCGGAGAGGGGAGGAGGGGATGTAGATGCGGGGAGGGGTGGAGGTGGTGTAGAGGCGGCCTACAATGACCTGCAGGTGGGTAGGGCTGGACGGTGAAGGAGGGGAGAGGGCCTGGGACAGGGCTGCTTGGTAAGCCGGGTCTTCGGGCGCATGGCGGTCAAAGGTGGAGAAGAAGGAGGGGTCAGGGTCAACGATGGAGAGGGCGGTGAGTTGGTGGTCAGGGCGACGGGAAAGGGCGTCCGGCACGGTGTGGTGCTTGCCAGCCTTGTGCACAAAGGTGATGTCAAACTCTGCAAGGCGCTGGGTCCACCGCATCTGGCGCCCGGTGAGGTTGGACTGGGTGAGCACATGGGTGGTGGCGCTGTTGTCAGTCTCCACAATGAAGGGACGACCCAGTAGGTAGTGGCGCCAGGTGGTGAGGGCATGGAGCACAGCCAGGAGCTCACGCTCATGGGCTGGGTAGTTGACCTGAGCCGGGTTGAGCTTGCGGCTCTCGTAGGCCACCACGTACTCGGCGCCGGAGGAGTCCTGTTGGGTAAGCACGGCACCAATGGCAAAGAGGGAGGCATCAGTCTTGACAGTGAAGGGGAGGGAGAAGTCAGGGGGACGCACGACGGGGGAGCTGGCCATGGCTGCCTTGATGTCGGCAAAGGCACGCTGCTCAGCCTCGCCCCAACGCCATGGCTGCTCATCACGCAGCAGGTCGGTGAGAGGGAGAACACGGTGGGCATGG
Source organism: Haematococcus lacustris (assembly GCA_030144725.1). NCBI lineage: Eukaryota > Viridiplantae > Chlorophyta > Chlorophyceae > Chlamydomonadales > Haematococcaceae > Haematococcus > Haematococcus lacustris. The sequence continues at coordinate 1,445,494 of JASKMD010000017.1, forward strand.
TGGTGTAGGAGACGCCGGTAGTAGTTGGCGGTGCCGAGGAACGACCGTAGCTGGTGCTTGTCCTGTGGAGCAGGCCAGTCCAGCACAGCCTTGACCTTGGTGGGGTCTGGCTGGATGCCGGCGGCGGAGACGACGTGGCCCAGGAAGTCCACGGTGTCCAGCCAGAATGCGCACTTGGCCAGGTTAGCGCACAGTTGGTGTTGCCGCAAGAGGGAGAGGGTAAGGTGGAGGTGGCGCTCGTGGTCAGCAGCTGACTTGGAGAAGACAAGGATGTCATCTAGGTAGACAAGCACGAAGTCATCTAGGTGGGGCTTGAAGACATCGTTCATGAGCTGCTGGAAGGTGGCTGGGGCATTGCAGAGGCCAAAGGGGAGGACAGTGAACTCATAGTGCCCGTACCGGGTGCGGAAGGCGGTCTTGGGGATGTCGTCCTCAGCCACCCTGATCTGGTGGTACCCAGACCGAAGGTCGATCTTGGAAAAGACCTGGGCACCTGACAGCTGGTCCAGCAGATCATCGATGCGGGGGAGGGGGGTAACGGTTCTTGAGGGTCTGCTGGTTGAGGGCACGGAAGTCCACACAGAGGCGCAGGCTGCCGTCCTTCTTGCGCACGAACAACACAGGGGCAGCAAAGGGGGAGGTGGATGGCCGGATGAAACCCTTGGCCAGGAGGTCGTCCAACTGCTTCTTCAGCTGGTCCAGCTCTGGCTGCGACATGCGGTAGATGGGACGGGGGGAGGGGGCAGGGCCGGTGAGATGGATGGTGTGGTCCACGGAGCGGCGGGGCATGTCCTGGACTGCAGGCAGCTCCTTGGGAAAGACAGAGGGGTACTGCTGCACCAGTGCTGCCGCCTTGGGGTGGAGAGGGGGTGGATCAGGGGCAGGGGTGGAGGTAGAGGGTGAGGAAGAGGGGTTGGGTTGCTGGGTGAGCAGGGCCATGAAGACCTCATCATGCCGCGCTGCCCGGCGGAAGCGTGGCGCCGACAGCAGGTTCAGCTGATCCGCTTGGAGTGGGGTGGGTGGGGGTGGGGTCAGGGTGTGGGTGGAGCCGGCATGCTCTAGGCGTACGACGTTGTTGATCCAGTCCACACCAGGGTTCGACAGTTGGTGATATCTGGTCTAAGGGCGCCCTTAACTGATGTCAGGGTAAACTACGGGGACCCTATACACTGTTCATACCCCGAAAAAGTGGAAGAGGCATGTTAGCACAGCAGCTAATAAGGAGGCTTCAATGGTGTCCTCTGGGACACCACCTGCCTCTGTGCCAAACAAGGCCTCATCCACTTCATCACTCGACTCATGCTCTCACTCATGCTCTTCTTGCGCGCTCTCTTCCCCCCATTGTGAGCCCCCATGAAGGTGCAACATCTAGGCTGAGGGTGTCAATCACACGCAGTATGACAGCTGTGATGTGCTCAGATGTGGCCCCCACCACTTTGACAGCGCATAAGAAAGAGGTGTGGTAGACCATGGCTCCAGATAGCGCACGTAGAGGAGCAAATGGTCCTCAGTTCCCACGTCCGTGCTGCTGTCAGCTAACAAGCTGAATAGGGGCTGGCTCGTACAGCTGCTAGCTGTTGAGTGAGGAGGGTTTGGCTAATAGAGTAAAGGGCGGCATTGAAGTAACGGGTGGCACTGAAGTCATGCGGCATAGCTGGTGCCCCACTGTGAGTGGCAAACTGGAGGTGGGCTGCAAAGGACATGGCTGAGTGGCTCCACAACACCATGAAGAGGGCTGCCAACACCATGCGGCGGTAGGTGCCTTGGACCACTGTTGTTGTTGCAGCCTTCACAGCTGCTTTGATGGAGCTGGCCCCCCCCCCAGCACGCTGTGCCATGCCGATGGCTTTTGAATGGGCCTTGCTCTTGGCGTGTTGGGCCAGCTCCGCCTCACACGTCACAGCCCCACCACCACCACTCGCCTTTGCGAATAAAGATGAGTTGGGCATGTGCTCCGAGCAAGTGGAGCAGTGGGCTTGGGGGGTGCCTCTCTCGTTGCATCCGCCACTGAACCTGCACCATGGGTACTTTGCTTGCAACTCCTTCTGCTTAGCCTCAGTCATTGCAGTCTTGTGGCCTCTGCGGATGCTGGAAGGTGCTGGCTCTTGGTCAATGAGAATAGGATCGTCTGGGCTAAGGCTGGCCACTGGCTGCGGGGTGGACGGAGCCGAAGAGGTTGGGCTGGGCGGGGAAGGGGGCTGGGCTCCTGCCCTGCTGCTGCTACCGTGATGCTGCCCTGCTGCTGATGACGTTGCTGCCCTGCTGTAGCTGCCCTGCTGCTGCTGCTGCTGCCGCTGCTGTCCTGCTGTAGCTTCACTGCCGCTGCTGCTGCCGATGGTGCAGCACTTTAGCAGCAGCATGGCAGCATTTTAGCCCTGCTGCTGCCCTGCTGCTGCTCTGCTGCTGCTGCTGCTGCTGCTGCGCAGCCCTGCTGATGCTGCTACTGCCCTGCTCCTGCTGCTGCTGCCTTGCTGCTGTTGCCCTGCTGATGCAGCTGCTGCCCTGCTGCTGCTACCCTCCTGCTGCTGCTGCCTTGCTGCTGTTGCCCTGCTGATGCAGCTGCTGCCCTGCTGCTGCTACCCTCCTGCTGCTGCAGCCATGCTGCTGCAGCTGCTGCCCTGCTGCTGCTCCACTGCCATTATGCTGCTGCCCTGCTGCTGCTACCGTGATGCTGCCCTGCTGCTGCTGACGTGCAGGACCTGCTGCAGCACTTATTAGGAATGCTAAATGATAATTATCAGACATATTACCCTACCCCAAACCAGTTTAATCCTCCCCGCATTGGGCGCATTGGGCTGACAAAGCCAGTTTCATCGGGAAAGGCGGGATTGCGGGCTGCGTGGTCTGCGCGGTTCAAGAAGTTAACATGAGTTAACATGTGAACGCGGAGATGTCAACGTCGAAGATGTCAACGATGCGATGGTACCCACCAAGCGCCATCTGAATTGTCGTCTGTCGCTGGTCCGACGGAGTCTGCCTTACTTTCTTGCCTGGCTTTCCCATATCTGATAACGCAGCCGTGAGTTAGGTTTGAGATATGTACGGGCGCAACTAAGAATAACAGGCGCCCGTAGATAGCCCGTGAACTCCCCCCCGTAACCCAAATTTTGAAAACCACGGGCCCCCGTACTGGGCCTACGGCCCAGTTACGGGGGCCCTCGCCAAAATGGGTCAAATGTACGGGCCCCGTACGGGGGGTCGAACCCTGGTCCACACACGGGTTCTTGGCTGCCAGCCACGGCTTGCCGAGGACGATGTCAAAGGAGGGGTTGGGGATGTTTGCCATGGAGAGCTGTAAGCGATCGCGGTAGGTACCCATGCGGATGGAGCACGGTGGGAGGGTGTAGGTGGGTAGGGTAGTGTGTTTAGGGCCTGGGAGGAGGAGGCGACGGGGGGAGAGGGTGGTAGCCAAGTGCAGCCCATTGCGCATGAGGTACTGCTGGCTGATGATGTTGCCGGTGGCGCCGCTGTCCACCATGAACCTGGCTGGGTGACCAGCAAAGGTGCCATGGAGGATGATCAGTTCTGAAGATGGGCTGCTGCCACTGGCTGACAGGGAAGTGAGCACGATGGGGGAGGGCGCAGCAGCGGGGGAAGGGGTGGGGGTAGGGGTGGGAGTGGGAGTGGGCGGCGAGGTGTGGGAACGACAAGGAGCAGGAGGGGGACACGGAGGGGCAGGGGGAGAAGGTAAGGACCAGGGAGCGAGAGCATCGGCCGGCGGCTGGTCCTGAACAGCCAGCACGGCAAAGGAGTTGACATGGAGGAAGGCAGGTGCATCAGCATTGGCACGCTGCAACACAGCTGGGCGGGCTGTCCGGCCAGGCTGGGGAGGGCGAGGAGGGCTGCCACCTAGAGCTGCAGGTAGGGGCAGGGAGAACCGCACGACCTTACGAGGTCGTCCCGGTGGCGTGGAGCCAGCCACAGAAGGCTGCTTGAGAATGCTGCCAGCAGGTCTAACATGCTGCAGGGGTAAGGGCATGGGTCTGACAACCTGCAGGGAGGGCCGGCCAGCAATGTCCACCTTACCAGTGTACGGCTGGCAGGTGGAATGCAGACCAGGGTAGGAGGGTGCAGGGGCAGGGAGGAGGAAGTAAGGTGCGCGGTGGGGACGAGCGCACCGGGGAGGACAAGGAGAGGAGGTGGAACAGCAGAGGGGCTGGGAGGGGGTGGTGAGAGGGGGTGGGAGGGGGTGGGAGGGGGTGGTGGGAGGGGGTGGGAGGGGGTGGGAGGGGGTGGTGGAAGGGGGTGGTGGGAGGGTCCGGAAGGCGACGTCTAGCGGCGGTCCCCCTTCCGTGGGCCGCTGCTGACGTTTGGGCGGGGAGGGCGGATGGGGCAGTCCTTCATGGTGTGCCCCATCTTGCGGCAGTAGAAGCACGCTTTGCTGTCCCGCAGAGCCGCACGCTGAGCATCGGAGAGACGAGTGCCACGGTTGCGGCTTGGGCTGGTGTGGAGCATGGCGTCCAGTTCCATGGGCACCGCGGCAGTCTCAGGGCGGGGAGGGCGGGGAGTGGAGGGAGGGCGATAGGAGGAGCGGGAGGCTGAGGTGGAATAGGAGATGGCGTCCACCCGATCCGCGATGGTGGAGGCTTCGGAGAAAGAGGTTGGCTCGCGCAGCTCCAGCTCACGCCGCACTGAGGGCTTGAGGCCCCGAATAAACCGGTCGAGCTGTTCTGCGGGCGAGAGGTCCGTGACCTCCAGGCAGAGCGCTGTGAACTCGCCAAGGTACCGCCGCACGGAGCTCGTTTGGGTGAGAGCTGCCAAGCGATCCCTTGCATGGCGCAGCCGGTTGACAGGCGCGAACTGCCGCTCGAAGGCAGCGACAAAGCACGTCCAGGAGGTGAAAGAGCTGACGCTGCTGCGGTACCACAGGAGAGCATGGCCGGAGAGGAGGGTGGCGACGTAGACGATCCGTTGGGCGTCCGTCAGCTCGGAGATTGTGAAAAAGAGATCCACTGCGAATAGCCAAGCCGCCACGTCCGTGGTACGGCTTCCAGAGAAAGTGGCGGGTGGATTGGCACGGGGCATACGCTGCTGTGGGGCAGGAGCGGGAGTAGGAGGAGGAGCAGGAGCAGGAGCAGGCGCGGGCGCCGCCGGAGTGGTTTGCTGCAGGGACAGTTGCGCGAGCTGCTGTTCCAGCCGCTGGATTGTGGCCTGCTGCTCCGAAAATACGCGTTGCATCTGAGCGATCTCTTCCGCGTTCATGGCGGCGCGGGACTAGCGGTGAGAATGCGGAGTGGGAGAGAGGAACGGTGGAGTGGGAGAGACGAGGGAAGAGCACTGCGGTTCCCGAGAGAGAAGGCACCAATATAACGGAGCTGAGACCAGGGAGCCTGTGAGGGCGGGAGAGCGAGACAGGACCCGGGGTCAGATAGAGTTCTGAGCCAAGGTTACAACATAGCAGAGATGACCAACAGAGCACGGCTTACCTGTGAGGGCGGGAGAGCGAGACAGGACCCGGGGTCAGATAGAGTTCTGAGCCAAGGTGCCTGTCTCTGCCCTCACAGAGCCTTAAGTACTCAAAACCATTCACATTCTTAGTCATCCACGTGTAAAGGGAAAAGGTGTACGTAAACTGTGAACTTCTGTGCTCGGTGCATCCGCCTAGGTTCGGAGCACCTTGCACAGAGAACAACAGAAGCATCCACTGTAAGAAAAGAACAAGTACTCAGTTCGCTAAAGATCAGACATGCAAGTCAGTTTAAAAGATGCAAGCCGCCCATGCTGCGCATGTCCACTACACAGCATGTCCCGACATGACAGACAGCATGCTGGTCTTACAGGCTAAGCAAAGTTATTAGGGCTGCTTTCCAAAGCTGGGCAGGCAGCTGACCTCAGAGCCAGGGTCCAGCACTCCCCCGCCAGGGATAAGCACAGCAAGCGCACCAAGGCTGAGCATCCAGCTGAGTCCATCCAGCCCACCAAGGGCACAGGCAAGGCCCAGGGCAAGGCTGCCAAAGCCAAGCCAGCACCACAGCCAGGCATGTGGCTGAACAGAGATTGCAATGCAGCATTAGACATGCAGCGCATTGGGGTGAGCAGGTGGCGCCCACTGGAGCTGTGCTACTGGCCAGAGCAGGCAGCTCTGCCGGTTAAGGGCAAGGAGTACCCTGGCCTGAGGTACAAGCGGCTGCGATACCAGCCATCCAAGGACCAGGAGCAGCAGCAGCAGCCTACTGTGGCACAGCAGTGTGTGTCCCATAGTGTGAGTCTCAGGGTCAGGCAATGGTGTAGGTGGTAGGCGCCCATGCCATGTGCCATGTGCATGGGAACATAACGCCACACAGCCCAATTACACCATCCTGAGTGGTCCTTGGTGGTCCCTAGTGGTCCGACTAGAATGGAGGCCCTAGTGAGGTACGAGGGGCTGATTTCCGATTGGCTTTTGTGATTGTGATGCGGTTTTGTGACCGGCAGACAGCTTTACGAGAGCCAAAGCAGCCAGTCATTTATATGATGCTACAACGGATATCGGAGCAAAAGCGGGTGCATTCAGCGCATCCGCGTTTGATCAGTGAAATGAAATTAACGGGCCGCTTCCTCGTTTCGCCAACAAGACGTCCCGCTTGTCGCAACGGGGCTGTTAGCTTGTTCCAGTCTTGCTCTTTGTGCTCGTGGTAAATCATTTTTCTGTGCCCGCTTTGTGTTGACCAGCCGCGTAGTACATCCGGTGTTGCGACAGGGGTTCTGTGATGTGTTTGGTTACCGCGACACGCGCGTCTGCGCTGCTGGCGCAGTAAGAGCCAGCTGTTCTTACCCCAATGCCCTCGGTAACCCAGTCTCTCCTGTCCCGAGAGTGCGGTGGGCTATTTGGTAAGCATTGAGCAATCATCGCGCTTTCAGCGACAGCTGGTTTGAATAAGCGAATTCTTCGCGCCACAATCTTGCCCACAGGCCTCCGACTGTCTGGTGCTCTGGCTTACAGTGCCTCATGTACATCCAGTACCATCATCAATGCCTCCGGCCCTGAGCCCTCTCCACCCATAACCGCACAGTTCGCTCAGGTGTCTGTGGGACTCTTTAGCGACCCACCATAGGCAACGACCCGCATCTCATCCTGCGCTGCACATTATCCTCTCGTGCAGGACCCATCATCAGGCAAATTGCTAGCTATTGCAGACCAGGAGGGGTTCGTGACCATACTCCAGACGGACCGCATCCTGCCATACAGCGTCCGCCTTGACCCTGGCGGGCAACGGCCCCGTGCTGCCTGGGAGGCGCACAAGAATCTTGTGCACGACCTGTGTTGGGCCAAGGTGCGCAAGAGGACCCACCAGCACCCGATTTGTCATGGCGATGGCAAATCGCCACCTGGCCCGCCCAGCAAACAGCCTGTTAGACTTGCTTTTGCTGGCGCCCGCAGGCAGACAGCCGGCTGTACACAGCATCAGGGGACTCCACGGTGGCGGTATGGGACACCAGCTGTGCCACACGGCTTGCAACAGGCGTGGAGCACCAGCTCAGCGTGAAGTGCCTGACGACATTTGGGCCCGGGGGGGACGTGTTTGCATCAGGTCTGTGCAGATCTTGAGCAGCCAGGCCACATGCAGCCTACAGCGCCAACGGGGTCCAACAAGAGTGCACATACCCGAATACATGCCCTCAACACACATGCTGGGCCTTATTAGTGACTGATGTCGTGGCTTGCTTTGCGTGTCTAGCTGTGCACAGCTTGCCTATCTGCAGTCATGTGATCAGCTGCCATCAGTTCAGGTTGTGAAAATGCTGGCTGTGTAGCTAGTGCATGCTGTCAAGTGCAGCAGGAACCAGCGTCTAGCTAGAGACCTCTGTGCAGCAGATGCAGAGGCGGTCGATGTGGCAGAGAGCATGCTGTTAAGTGTCAGGGTGATGGCTGGGGCACTGCGGTGCAGATGCAGGTTTGAGCAGCATCCCAGAGTGTGACTTGTGCATGTATGGTGGTGTGACCTGCACAGGGTCCCGGGACGGCAGCATCCTGGTGTGGGATGTGCGGTTGCCTGGGCGGCGCGCGCGCATGGCTGACGGCAGCAGTGCCTCCACCCTGGCCTGTGTGTGGAAGGCAGAGGTGAGTGGGCCTGGATTCAGGGCTTGAATTTTGGAAGGCAGAGGTGAGTGGACCAGTGGTGACCAGCAGGCAGGGTAAACAGCAGCAGGTAGGCCCCTTCCGACGAGGCAACTGCAGGCTGCGGGCTGGGCTTCACCTCAAATTGCTATAGACCCACGGTAATAGACCCTGAACTGACATCCCAACTGCCACCTGCCCTACCACGCAGGGCGCACACAAAGTGGTTGGTGCCACCCCCTCCAGAGGCAATGCAGGCCGTGGCCGCACCCCTGTGCGCTCAGCTTCTCAGCAGCAGGGTGTGACCAGTGTGGTTTGGCTGCCGCACACCAGCTTCCTCCTAGCTTCCGCTGGGGAGCGCTGCAGCCTGGTGAAGTACTGGGACCTGCGCTGCACCGCCAGCTGCCCGGTGGACGGCCTGTGCACAGCCGCCTCAACAGGCTCTGGGCAGCTGGCAGCAGCTGGATCCCTTGGGCTGGAGCGGTCAGGCAGCCTGGGCAGGGCCAGCAGCGGGGAGACCCCCTCAGGCTCCAGTGGGCACCCAGGCACTAAGCGGACCCGGGGGGGCACCCCCAGGTCTCAGGGCAGCCAGCCTGCTGGGCTGCAGGACCTGCTGTTCAGCTTCCTGGGCTGCAGGGGGCCGGGGGCAGGGGATGGGGGGGCAGGTGGAACCCCTGCCACTGGAGCTGTAAGCCAGGGCATCCTGTCGCTGTCGGTCACACCGCAGGGTGAGTGAGAGGCTGTGATGGCAAAGGGAGGGGGCAGGTTGAACGAAGAGAAGGAGTGATGTGAATCAAGGCTAGTGGGGGAGGCAGCTGGCTGTTGTGTATTTATGGGTGTGGGTTATGTACTTCAGCACCAACTCCTCCCTCCCACCGCCCCACATCCTGCCCCTTGCCCCACCCTGCCCCTTGCCCCACCCTGCCTGGCCCACCCCCATTGCCTTGCCTGGCTGCAGGTGACAGGCTGCTGGTGCACTGCGCCTCCGGCCCCCACCTGCTGTTCAGCGCCCGGGCACCCCAGTCAGGCGCCCTGGCCACCTTCCACTACCCCCCCAGTGCCCACCCGGCCAACAACCGCCACAAATGGTGGGTGGCCCAGCAAGGCCCTGCCTGGCAGGCCCAGGCCTGGCGGGGCAGCCCTGCCCTGGCTAGACACTACATGGCAGTGATCATGGCCACAGCTGCTGCATGCCCTGTTAGCTGTGCACTTGTGCTGCTACACCTCAGCCCACCGCTGTGCTCCCACTAGGCCCAGTGCCCAAGGCAGCATGTACGCAGCGTGGCACAGCAGCCCCCTGCCCGCAGCCTTGCCAGCACCCTAACGCCCCAGGGTTGCCCGCCCTCACCACTGCCCAGGTTCATCAGGACCGCCTTCAGCCCAGACGGCACAGCCTTTCTAGCAGGGGCGGCAGACAGTGCGGCTTACGTGTGGCAGGTGAGGTCTGGTGTGGGTTAGGGTTAGGGTTAGGGTAACCCTAACCCCTTGTGGCAGGTGAGGCCTGGTGTGGGGGCAGGGCAGGGCAGGGCAGGGGGGCCTGGCTGCTGTCCCACTGCCTTGGAAATTCCTAGGGTGCAGACTGGATGGCGTATTAGGGCTGTCTTGGCTGTCTTGCTCGCTGCTGCCCTCCCACCACTGCTGTCTTGGCTGTCTGCCAGGCACCCAGCTGCCATACAACAAGGCAGCGAGGGGCAGGGTACCAGGAGCCTTTCCAGCTGCTCTGCACACATGAGGTGCCATCTCAGTTGTATATATGCATCCAATCGTCAACCAATGTCCTGCACCACCCCTCACTCCAAGCCACCCCGCCCTAAGCAGGCCAACCCTAACCCTCAGCCTAACCCTAGCCAGGCCTCACACGCAGGGACTGGGCCCCCCTCAGCACCTGCCCTGCCCTGCTGCTTGTAGGTGGACTGCCCCCAGCGCCCCCCCCTGGCCCTGGGGGGTCATGATGGCTGTGTGGGCCCTGTGGCCTGGTGCCCCTCAGACCCCTGCCAGCTGGCCACTGGCTGTGACAGCGGCAGCCTGAGACTATGGCGCCTCAGCCCTGAACTGGCTTCCCCCCTTGACCTGGATGCTGACTTGCAGGGGGGGGGCTCGGGGGGCGGCAGCCAGATGCAGCCAGACCCAGACCAGGGGTGCCCTGATGTGGGGGGCAAGGGGGGAGGAGCAGCAGCAGCAGGGACGTCGGCAGCAGGGGGCCAAGGGGCAGGGCTGCAGCCGGAGGGCGCCCCCCCTGGGTCGCAGCTCCTTGGAGGGCCAGGCCAGTCATCCCAGGACCCCGTCACTCCACATCACACCCCATGTCACACCACACATCACACCTCAGAGTGTGACGACCCAGTGGTGACGGCACACATCACAGCACTGAGCGGGGTGTCTCTGCAGCTGTCCCAACACCCCTCCACCCAGCAGCAGCAGCTGCCTAGCAGCTGTGGGGCCGAGGGTGTGGGCAAAGAAGTGCCAGCTGCGCCGCTTGCCAAGGGAGGGGTTGCAGGCAGCTTAGGCTGCTGGCTCTCAGGCTCCCCTGAAGACTCAGCAGCTGAGCCTCTAGGGGAAGACAGCAAGCACAAAGAGGCGGCAGGGGCAACCAACATCGCAGACGTAGCAGCAGGAACAACAGGAGCAGGCTGGGCAGCAGCACCACCGGCAGCACCCACCACCTCTCTCAGAGCATCAGCACGGGCAGTAGCACCCACCCCCTCTGTCACAGCAGCAGGTCCCTTCTTGAGCTCATCTGCTGTGCCGCAGAGCTCTGCCTCCTCAGCCCTGGGGACGGCACCAGGGGGCACCCCACCTCCACCCCCCCCCGCCCTGCCCCCTGCCCCACTTGCAGTCGCTGCTCACCCCCTGGCCACTTCCCCTGCCGCTATTGCCATGCGGGCAGCAGCAGCAAGGGCAGCCATGGCACGGGCTGCTGCAGCTCAAGCCAATGCTGCAGCCAGGCTCCCTGCTCCCCCACCACCAGCTGCCTGCCCCTCCTCCAGCCCCTCCACGGCCCCCCCCACCCGCCAAACCTCCTCCCCTGCTGCCCCCCCACGCCACCTCAGCTTTTCCTCCCTCCCCCCCCTCCCGCCCCAACGGCCCTGCCCCAATTCTGCTTCATCCTCCCCTTCCCCACGCTCACCCACCTCTACCACCACCCACATGGCCTTTGAGGAACCCCCTGCTGACTTTGATTTTGATGCTGACTTTGACGACAAAGAAAACAAGCAGCCAGAGCACCCCCTCGCCCCCTTTCCCTTGACTACCCAGTTCAACAGAGCCGGAGCAGGGGCAGGGGGCACCCCCTCAGCCTCCCCCAGCCCCCGGCCCAGCCCTCGGGCCAGGCAGACCCCAGGCAGGACCCAGCCCAGCAGCCCGTCCCCCTCAGCCCTGCCAGCAGGGGCTGTCAGCAGCGGCGGCAGCAGGGGCCCGGCAGTCAGTGACTCCAGCTGGGTCAGCCCCAGCCCTGCCCTAGGGTACCCCCAGCAGCAGCCACGCAGCGGGGGGGCCGTCAGCGGGGTATCCAGCCGCAGCCCCTCACCTACCCAAGGCCGTGCAGCCGCTCACATGGCAGCCCTGGGCAATGGTTGGGTGCCGAGCCCAGCCGGGGCAGCTGGCATCTCTGGTGTCAATGGGGCGCTGCTGTCAGGGCCAGCTGCTGGGGCCAGCACTGCGGCCACCAACTCCCCCATCTCCCCCACCACCCAGACAGGCCCAGCCTCCGTCCTGCCAGCCCCCTCCGCCCTCACCCTGGCTGTACCACCGCCTGCCCTCCCCCCTGCCGCCCACCCCAGCCGGGCCGCCCGTCAGGTGCTAGGGCAGGTGCCTGGCCCCCCGTTGGCCCCAAGCCCAGGGGGGCTGGGCAGCACCAGCCCTGCCAGCCTGGCCGCCGCCCTCCTGCCCCCGGCCCCTGAGCTGCACAGCCCCCGCTACCGCCCCGGCACGCTGGCCACCGCCCCCCAGCTGCTCTCCAGCCTCATGTCCAGCCCCAGGCCCCAGGCCCTGGCAGCAGGCGGGGGAGGGCTGGCGTCCCTGATGCCATGCAGTCCACGGTGGGTCATGCAGCTGCGGGCTGGTCTGCTGGTGGCTGGTCTGCTGCAGGCTCTGGGTGATGGTACTGCTGCCGCCGCTGCCGCTGCTGCTGCTGCTGCTGCTTGCTCGTCATGCTTGTGCCCCTGTCTTGTTCACCCTTGCCCTCCCCCTGTGGACCTGTGCACCCTAGCTGCTAGTGAGGCCCCCCTCCCTGACACCTACTGCCTGCTGCTGCCCCAGGTACGTTGATGCCCCCCGCCGCAACTCGCTGCCTGGGCCTTCCTTCCTGTCCAGCCCAAGGCCGGCCGGCCCTCCTTCAGCTGCAGGCGGGGCACCTCTGGCCGGCCAGCTAAGCCTCCCCAGCCCTAGGTCATCATGGACAGCCCATGCATGGGGGAGTAGCAGCAGGGGGCACCTGGGGGCCCACCTAGGGGGCTTGGGTAGCCCCCTGCTGTCAGGGGTCCATCTCAGCCCACGGCCTGCTGGCATGCCCCGGCTGCTGCCTCCCCCCTTCCCCTCCCCCTCCCCCCTAGGCAGTCTTGCTGCAGCAGCTCCAGGAGGGGGGGTGGGCAGGGCTGCTGACCTGCTGACGGGGACAACAGCCCGAGTCCAGACTGCCCTGGGTCCTGCGGGGGAGAGGTCAGGGGCTGCTGGGCTACCAACCGGTGCAGCTGCAGAGCTGGGGCAGGCAGCAGCAGCTCAGGGCGGAGAGGAGAAGGGGCAGGCAGGTGTGAGCAGGCAGGGGGGTGGCCCTGGGATGCCCTCCTTGCCCACCACAGCAGCAGCTTGCACAAGGTCCACGCAGCAGCCAGCCACAGGGACAACCCCTGCCTTGGGACTGGCAACAGGCTCCCATACAGAAGGCACCACCACCACCCTACCACCTGCTACCTTGGACTCCAGCAAGTCGAGGTTGCCGTGCGCAGTAGGGGGTGCAACTCCAGCCCAGGCCACCGCTCCTGCTGCTGCTGCTGCTGCTGCTGCCCCAGATCCATCCCAGCCTGCTACCCCTGGCCCTGCTACCCCCCTAGCCCCAGCTTCCCTTCCTGCACCCGGTGCCGTGCCCAGTTTGCCTGACCTGGTCCTGCCTGCTGGCCTGTCAGCCGAGTTTGGTGCCGGCTCCTCTGCAGTGCTGCTGAGCTTGCAATCCCAAAGCCTGTTCAGCCCCCGGTACCTGGCCCCTGCTGCTGTGGTGGGGGCTCCAGGGCAGGGGCTGCTGCCAACACTCAGCCATAGATCCAAGTGCTGGGGCAGCAAGGGGAGGAGCAGGCATCCTGCCCCATCACAGCAGCAGCAGCAACAAGGGCAGCAGGAGGGTGAAATCCATGGGCAGCAGCAGGGTGGCAAGGAGGAAGGGCAGCAGCGGGGGCAGGAGCAGCAGAGAGGTCAGCAGCAGGGGCACCAGGATCAGGATTTAGGCATTCAGTATGCAGCAGCTGCCATTGCAGCTCCAGGTAGTTTGGACAGCAAACTCCCTTCCCACTCAGAGGAACCTGCAGGAACAGGGCATAGTTTGGAAGCACCAGGTGCGCCAGGGGCAGTCAGTGTGGCAGGAGGTCCAGCAGCAGCAGCAGCAGCAACAGGTAGTGATGAGTCAGGGCACACTGCCCCCAACACATCAGGGGCAGGCAGGCAGTGGGCAGCAGCCGCAGCAGCAGAGGGCGGTTTGGGGTTGGGTGCCGGCTCCAGCCAGAAAGCTGCCCCTGCAGCTGCTAGTATCCAGAGCGAGAAATATCACACAGAAGCAGTGACCGTCACAATGCATGCAGCAGCGGTTGTGGCGGTTGAGCAGGTGGTGAGCAAGCTGCCAGGGTCAGACATGCACACAGCGGCAGAGCTGGGGTCAGAGCAGCAGGCGGTAGGTCTGCGTAGGCAGCAGCAACAGAGCAGCAGCAGCAGCCAGGGCAGTGGGCAGCGCCCATCACGCAAGAGAGCCCGCCCAACATCCATCCTGCAGTACATACACACCCACAGCCATGCACCCCTGGTGGCTGGGGGCGGTGCAGCCGGGGCAGGGGGCGGTGCAGGAGTACAGGGCGATGCAGGAGCATGGGTCATGGGGGGTGCAGGGGTGGGGGTGGGTGCCAGCTCTTCACTGGGGCCGGGGGCAGCCTGTGCCTCTGGAGCAGTGGCCTGGGTGGGTTTGGCAGCAAGGGTGGGGGCAGCAGCAGGCAGCGCATCAAGGGTGGGGGCAGAGCTTGATGCTGAGGGGGCCTCGGGAGTGAAGGCAGAAGTAGGGGCAGGCTCAGGGTCAGTGGCAGGGGTGGGGGGCAGTGCTGGTGCACCGAGAGGGGCAGGGGCCTCACACAGCACAACAGAGGGCCATGCTCTACCTGTGGCTGGGGCGGCGGCAGCAACAGCACCCACGCCTGTTGATCAAGCACCCCCCCTGTCTCTCTTCGACCACCTGATAGCTCAACCACCCCAACCACCCCAACCACCTCAACAACCTGAGCCGCTCCAAGCTCCCAACCCGGCTGATGACAGGCAGGTGGCGCGGCCACTGTCACGTTTCTTCCCCTCCCTGCCGCGTGCCCCTCCCAAGCTGCCTTGGCTGGCACCACCTCGGCAGCGAGCAGAGCTGTTAGAGCAGTTGGGGGGTACGGCCCCGGCACCCTCTCCTGCTGACCTGCTGGGGGAGCCCAAGCCAGACCAAGCATTGGCAGCGGGGGGGGAGACAGGAGGCAGGAGGGCAGCAGGTGGGGCGGGGGGTGACCCAGCCTTCACTGCAGCAGACTGGCCACCAGCAGCCAGCAGCACAGCCGGCCTCTGTCATGCCCACCCACCCTCTACCATGGCTGCCAAGGCCTGCAATGTCAGCGGCAGTAGGGGCCCGCCCCTGGATCACCAACACGCCTGGTCACTGCAGCCGCCTGACTCGCCCCTCTCCCTCACACCCCCAGCTGCTCTGGGCACTGACTTCCATGCTCCCCCTAGCCCCCCCTCCCCCCCTGACCTGCCTGGCCTAGCCCCCCCCAGCATGGTCCTCACCCCATCTGCTGCCCACCGCCTGCCCTGCCCCCCCCCTGCCAGCCCCAGCAGCAGCAGTGGCATCGAGGGGGTGGGCAGTGGGGGCCGCAGCGGGGGGGGGGAGTGCGGCAGCCCAGGGGGCAGCAGGTGCTCCACCCCGACCTCCTCCCAGCAGCCCCCCTCACCAGCCAGGGCCCAGGGGGGGCTGCTGGGCCTATCCTCAGTCGTGCAGGGCTGCCTCGGCTCCTGGGAGGGAAGCTGGCGAGCAGCTGCTGAGGTAGCTATGACCCGCACCCCCCCCAGTGCTGAAAGGGACAGGGGGGTCCCGGCTGCCCTGCAGCAGCAGGCGCCAGCCCTCTCTTCACCCCCCCCAGCCCCCCCTGGAGTGCTAGGGCAGACCAGGCAGGGCAGCAAGGGTGGGGGCATGGAGGCCTCCCCCCCCCACCCCTCCTCCCCAGCCAAGACTGTTCTGGGGGCCAGGTCAGCTGCCTCAAACTGGCCCCTCACTAGCCTCCCACCACCCAGCTGCCTGCCTCCCCCCCCCGCCACAGCCAGCTGCGCCGCAACACAAGCAGGCCCCCTCCCAGCTGCTGCTGCTGCTGCTGCTTGGGGAGGGGGGCCTCCGCCCTTGGTGCAGCGCACCACTGCAGCCCTGGGGCGAGGAGCAGGGGGGGGGTGGCCCATGCCCTGCGCCAGCACCCTCACCCCCTGCAGCCAGGCACTGCCAGGGGGCCGCTGGGGCTCCCGGCCTGCTGCGGCTGCTGCTCCTAGTGCTGGGGGGGAGGGCAGGCGGGGGGGGGAGGCGGATGACGACAGCGCCTACAGCCCCACCATTGCCACGCCTGTTGATCAGCTGGCCAACATGACCCCCTTTGGGCGGTCACCCTTTGCGTGCTTCACTGCAGCGACTGGCAGTGATGGGTCGTTCAGGGCTCCAGGGGGGAGCGTGCGCAGCACTGCAGGTAAGGGCCAGGGCTGCGGCAGCTAGGACTCTGCCCTGCTGCTCCTGCTGCTGCTGGGTTACAGCAACCTCCCTGCTGCTGGATGGCGCTCTTGCATGCTTCCTCTTGGGCTTATATAGGCTGTATGCTACACTATTGCCCCAAGCCGTGCTGCTGCTGCTGCTGCTGCTTCTTAGAACCGACTTGCCTGATGTTTGGCGTCCCTGTCGCTGCCCGTCACTGACCTTGCTGCTGCTGCGGCTGCGGCTGCTGCTGTCACTGCCTGGCTGCAGCCCGCCAGGCCTCCCCCTTTGCCTCCATCCTGCACACCGCCCGTGGCCCAGGGCTTTTCTCCCCCGCCGCCACCACCCTAACCACCCTAACTGCCGCAACCAACAGCCTCCCCCCCGGCCTCCGCAGCTGTGGTGCCTCCATCCCCCGCCCCTTTGCCTGGGCAGCTGGTGCGGGCAGCCTAGCAGGGGCAGGGGCTGGGGGGGTGGCCTGCCCCAGCCCCTGCCCCTGCCCCAGCCCCTCCCCCAGTGGGCCCCGCGGAGCAGCAGGGGGAGGGGGCCCCCCTGCAGCCCCCCCCGGCCGCACGTTTGCCTGGGCAGGGGGACCCTCAGGGGGGGCGCCTCTGGGGGTGCGGGCTTCAGCAGGGGGGTCGGCCAGGGCCTTTGGCTGGGCTGCCCAGGGCGGTCAGGCCGTCAGTGCTGCCACTGGCCAGGCGGTGGTGGCAGCTGCAGCCACCTCTGAGTCTGGGGTGTGGCGGGGTGGAGGGGGCATGGCAGCAGCAGGGGGAGGGTGGGGGCTGACAGCAGCAGGGGCCACCTCCAAGCCTGGCTTTGCAAAAGTGGGGGGGGAGGAGGGGAGGGGGCAGGTCTGGGGCTCAAAGCTGTGTATGGCAGTGCTGGGGACGGTGGGTGGACAGCTGGGTGGTGCGGGGGGCCAGGAGGACTGCCAGCTGCCTGACTCCCCCCCACACAGCACTGCCCCGTCAAAGGCTGTGGGGTGCAGGGGGCGGGGGACAGCAGGCCCCTCCCTGCAAGCTGCTGGGGGCTGTGCATCAGGGCAGGGGTCCCCGGCCCCCCCGGCCACTGCTAGTCCTGCTCCTGTCTTCCCTGCAGCTGGGATCAGGCAGGGGGTCAGGTCCTTCTCCTCCACCCACGCCCCCCCCCTTCTGCAGCAGCAGCCAAGGCCTGACCCCCATCCTAGAGGGCAGCAGCAGCAGCAGCAGCCTGCACCAGGGGGGGGACCTGTGACTGTGCCTTTGGACTTGGGCAGCTTGGGGCAGTCAGGGGCTGTCCACCCCTCTGGCAGCACCACCACCATCCAGTTTGACCCGCAAGCCCCCCGCCTGAACCTCCCTGCCTCTGCCTCACGCCCCACATGCCAGCAACCCCAACCACATGCCCACATGGACCCACCCTGCCCCATGCACATGGACAAGCCCTTCGGCCCCTCCACCTCCCAAACCTCGCCTGCTGCTCCTCTTCCCTCCCTCCCCACAACTGCCCCAACGGCTGGCGAGGGGGGGAGGCAAGGATCACCACCCCTACCCAGCCTGCTGAGCCAAGCCCCCCACGCCTGCAGCACCACTCTCATTGCCTCTATTGCCGCCAGTGCCAGCGCTGCTGGGGCTGGGGCTGGGGCCAGAGCCACTGCCAGTGGGGCAGCCAGCGTGGCAGCCAGGGGCCCTCTGCTGGCTGGCCAGGGGCAGGTCGGTGCTGGACAGCCAGCGGCAGGGCGGGGTGAGGGACAGTGTATGCACTGGGGCTCAGGGCAGGCTGGGTGTGAAGTGGATCAGCCTAAGGCGGGGGCTCAGGGCCGTGTGAGACGCAGCCGTCAGGGCAACGGTGTCGGCCAGCAGAGCAGTTTTGAGCTTCCGTTGATGCAGGTGCTGGAGGGGGAGACTGGGGCAGGGCAGGCAGCAGAGGGCGAGGAGCAGGAGGAGGAAGGGGTGGCCACCCCAGGGGAGGGCCCAGCTGCCAAGCGTGCCCGTCATGCAGTGGAGCCCAGCCCCAGCCCTGGCACCAGCAGCAGCCAGCAGCAGCTAGAAGTGGGAGTGTGATCAGATGAGTGTGACTGGATGGGTGTGACCTAGTGTGATGGCCCATGCAGCAGGGATGCGGCATGTACCATGCTCAACAACCACATGCCAGGCTGGTACTGTAGAGTGATGGCCCATGTTGCGTGACAACACGTGTTGCGTCAAGGTCACTTGGACACGGCTCAGCATCACGCTGCCGGCAGCTGATGAGACGACCTGGCAGTGCTACGAAAGTTGCAGGCAGGCCTGGGCCTTTAGGGCTGGAGGGGCAACTGCCCTGACTCATGCAGCTCCGCACCCAGGAGGCAAGGAGGACATTGAGCATATGTGTCTGCACTGGTTGCTGGCCATGCCATAGGAAAGCAATGCTGCACACCTGGCTGCCTATAACCTGTTTCTGCCTACAACCAATTTGTTCAAGCGTGATGCCGTTAATTTTAGGGGGAACCTAATGGCCAGGGAAAGGAACATGCCATAGGGATGGGGTTTGTAGCTGTTAAGGATGCGTCTTCTCATGTTGGATAAGTTGGCGTTTACACTGCCAGCAACTGGGGTTGTTATGTTATTGGGCTGCAATACCTGCTTTGAGCCTTGGGTACGCGGCTGCATGGGTGGGTGAGGGCTAACAAGTTTAATCCCTACAGCCCTCATGCAACACCAAAATAAAGCATGAGTTGTAATCAAACACAGGTTGCGAGATCGCTGTTGTAAAGGCTACTGACGGTGTGCCTAATGCCCACTCCAGCTCAGCCTTCTGGTGTGTGTGCCTCCAGGTCTACTACTAGCAAGAGCCCTACCCTACCCTATAGCTCTTACTCACACACATCCCCTTTGTGAGGGGTTTTGGTATCTTGTTTGCTTGATGATGATGTGGCTTACACCGCTTAAGCCGTCAGCCGTTAGGCTGCTAGGCCGCCCTCCCCCTCTAGGGGTTCGGGACTTTCTGTAACGCATTTCATAGCAAGGTGCACAAACAAAGGTGCACATGGGCTCAACATGAAGTCATGCAAGTTCTCATTATTGTTCTGTAAAGTCATGGCAAACTCCGGCTGCTCCCTGATGGAACTCGTGGCAGTGCACTCAAAGATGAAATGCATGGCGTCATCCACTACCCCCTCTGTGCATCTGGTGCATGTGCGATCAATGAAAGTTACCCCCTCAAACCGAGCCTTCTCCACCCCCAGACCGCTGTTGCCTAACCTGAACCTAGTCAAGCTCGTGCGAACTTCTGTAGAGAGCTGTCTGTTCAGTAGGTGTGGTGCCATGTGATTGATGCCAATGCCGTCCCCATGCTTGAACCATGCAGCATACGAGCATCTCTCCCGATGCACCGTCTCAGGCAGTCTAGGGTCTCCCTCAAACCCAACCCAACGCCTCCCCCACCTCTCGAGCCACTTGACTTCCATAGCCTTGGTGCCTAGGACCATGTCCGGGCTCAGGGTAAACTCATCCCCCATCAGCTCTCTGGCGGCCAGCTGGAACTGAGCACTCCAACTGGCCTGGCAACTCCTCCCTAATTCCACATCTGCCTTAATGACCCTCATTAACAGGTCACTGTGGGATAGTTTGGCAGTGTTCCAGAACTTGCATGCAGCCCTAAACCAGTAAAGCTGGAGGGGCAGCTGCCCCAACTCATGCAGCACCATCAGCCCTGACACTGAGCTACGAACCCTGGCAGCAAACCTGAGAAAGCTGAGCATGCGTGCTCTTGTTTGCTTGGATTGTCTTGCTGTAGCTGGCTATCGCCGCCACTTGCGCCGCCACTTACGCAGCAGGGCCTTGTCACGCAAGTACACCCACTCCTGGCCTGGCCGGCCTGGCTTTGGCATGGCTGGGCGGCCATCCCAGTAGCACAGCTCAGTGCGGCGTGGGCCTGGGCCGACTGCACAGCGGCGGATGTTCAGCGCGGCTGAGACGTCCCTACACATGGTGTGGGAAATGCATGAAGTCAAGTCATGTGCCATGTCATGTGTGACCTCATGTGGGATATGTTGCAGCCATGTACATGTGCACTGTCTGGTCATTGCTTACCTGATGTTGTTGCTTGTTGAGCTCATCAAGCCCCTCACTTGGGAACGCTTCGCCTCGCTGTACACTGGCCGCAGCCACCTGCATGGGCACATGGGTAGGGTGCGTCAATATATATTAGATCTATATTAGACGACCTAATATAATACGGGTCTAATACGCACCTAATATTAGACGGCAAGAGCAGGTTCCCACCGGGGTTCAAATCGCAGGGATCTCAGTAGGTTGTTCATTTGCGCCAAGCGGTGTGTTTCGCCTGTGAGGCTTGCTCAACCCATAATCAACGGTTGTTGACATTGCACGTGCATCTGAAGGCCATGCTGGGCGATGGATGGGTGGCAGATGGGTGGGTGGCAGTGATTATTCTCGTAGCGTGCCGCAGCTATCGTATTGTTACTATCGGGCTGTGAGGTCCCAAAGATCGCGGCGTACGCTGATGTCCGCTGTGACAGTCTTCATAAAGTTGTTAAAGGAGTTAAAGTTGTCCTCATCAATGCGCCACTTGCCAACGAGTGCCGTATACAGTGTGCATCGCAGCGGTTGCTGCCTCTCAGTTTGAGTCATATATTTTACTCAAATGGCGCCCTCATTGTCCACTGCACGCGGGCATCGCTTGCAGAATGCTTTGACGATGCCCTCCACGAACTCAAGGTCCCAAGTTGCGGTGAACTTGCGAGCTTGGACATTCAACATCACCACAGACGTGTCAGTCTTCTTGCCATTGTACTTCTGTTCTCTGATTGCTTGGCTGCCAATGCAGCTGCCGGCCTGCCTGCCGGCTGGAAGTGACAATGTGACGCGCTTGCAATTGCGACCAGTGCGCTAGGGTCGCACGGCTGCACTCACAGCGCCCAGGATCAAACATCGCCATCTAATACGCATATTAGATCTAATACCGGCCGGCACTAATATAATATAATCTAATACCTAATATTAGGCGGGGGGAGCCGCGCCCTACACATGGGGCAATGCACATTTGTAAGATTTTTCCTAACCTTCCCAATCTTGACCCTACCCAGCCACCTTGACTCCACCACCTCCCAGCACTACCCTGACCCTCTCCCACTGACCCTCTCACCTGAAGGACTCAGGCACCTGCCCAGGGAGGGCCTCACTGGGGTGGCTGTAGGCTGAGCTGACCCGGCTGGTGCGGAACTCCTCCACCAGCAGCACACGCCCTGCCCCGAATTGCTTCACTGCCTCCTTCCGCATCTAGCTGACTGGGACACCCCTGCAGCCAATGCTGCCGCTGCCGCTGAAGCTAGCTGCCCCATAGGCCAGGGCCAGGATGCGGTCCGGCCACCGCTTTTGTGCCTGCTTCTTGACCTGCATCCACACATGGTACAGCTCACAGTGGCACACATGTGTAAGGTCGGGTATACCAGCAGCAACAGAGGCAGCAACAGGAGCGACAGCAGCTGGCCAGGTGAGCTGACTGTGGTTGGCTGCTGCCTAGCTTGTGGCTAGCTGCTACTGGGCCTTACCTTGGCCCAGAACGAAGCCACCACGCGCATCTTGCCACAGTACAGCCTGAACTCGGCGTTGGCCCAGCGCTTCTTTGAGACCTCGGCCCACATGGCGTCGTACGTCGCCAGGACTGTGTTGGCGAACCGCCGGTACGAGGCCAGCGAGCTGGGCTTGCTGCTGACCCGCGACAGGGCTGTGAGCTGCGGCTTCACCTTGGCCACGGACCTAGTGCCGCACGGACACCACTGTGCCGGCAGCGCTGCGCTCCTCGTGCGCTACAGTGGCCATGTTGGTTTTGCCAGGGTCCACGCCAAGCCACTCCGCGTGAAGATGGGCCAGTGGGTTGACTGCGCCCAAGCCCAGTGGAGCTGCAGGCTTGGGCCGCAGGAACATCACGCTGATGGCGACTCCATCGGTGTGCACGGTTTGCGCGAAGTTGTGCTTGGGGCTAGCGAGCTTCTGGCGGCGAGGGTCAGGCAGCAATGCATCCCATCGGTTGGCCACCTGTAGCCACCATATGCACATACCAAGGCACTTCATTAGCTTGTGTGGGCTCACAAGGCAGGCACAAGGCAGCTGACTGCAGGCTCACAAAGCATGTGACAGCACACATGGCAGCTGACGGAGCACCAGAGGACGGGCTAGCACCTGACTGCAAGGAGCACTCACGTGGCTGTCTTTGGGCCCTGCAATGAAGTTGCCCGGCACTGCTGGGTCAGGTAGGGCACCGTTCCTGAACTTCTCATTTTGGTCAGCAAATGTTCAAACTTTTAGAAACTTATGCCCACCGATTTTCACGTTGAGAAGCCACACAAGGAACGTTGAGAAGCCACACAAGGAATCAGTTGAGAATGGCAGTCCATCATCCGACGTCCTGGTTGGACAGTGATATGGACAGCAAAAACAGGGCCGCCAGGAACTGCGGCAGCGTCTCCAGGTACGCGCGGAGCAGCGTGGAGGAGTTGGCCATCTTACCCATCGTGATCCACGCTGATCCCAAATCTTCGCCGGGCTGAACGGATGCGCCAAGACACGCGCGTCGTCGTCCAGGGCCACGACCGCAGTCGCTATCATACCCCGCGCGGCCCGCATGCACGCCAGGTGGTGCGCGCGTCGTGCCCCACAGAGGCCATGCTGACCCGCCCCGCCGAGCCGGCGGAGCGTTTCTGGCAGCAGCTCGACTGCTAACAGCTCAAACATGGAACGCAGGTCCAAGGAGATGGACGACTCCGCGACCTGCTGGAACCGGCTCCCGATCTCGTCATACGGCGCGTCCGACACCGGTCGGGGCATGAGCGGGCGAAGCATCTTGCTGACGCCGACCGTGACACATGCCGTTCGCAGGGCGGCGCGGGGAGCGGAGGAGACCGTCGACCTGGGCATCCCGGCGGCGCCGCGCCCCCACCCCCCCGGCCGCGACCGTGCGCAGAGCCGCGACACCGGCGCCGTCCAGAAACACCCCCCGCGGTGGCCACGCGCCTTGTAAATGTGGCGACGACGTTGCGCATGTGTTGGGTGGCACACAGGGACAGGGGCACAACATGTTCGAGATGGTGTTCATGTTCGCCACGTACGGCCTGACCGCATTCTCCTACGATCCGACGAGGAGGTGATGGAAATGATGGCGGCGGCGATCCGCCATGCCATCTCGGAAAAGATCAGGCTGCATTCCTGATATCGCTTCCGGGCTGGCACTTTGTACACTTTCGCACAGTTACAGTCAACGCAACGTCAACTGCGCACACGTCCCATCGCCTCGGCTTCGATCAGGCCGGCCTCCACCTCCGCAACAGCCCGGGCGCACAGGGCCGCCCTGTCCCGGTCGATCGCCGGCCAGAGGTGCGTGTGTAGCCGGCGGGAGACGAGCACCATCACGCGCTCGATGTGGGCCTGCGCGCACGCGGGCGAGATGTGATAATGGTATGGCCCATCGTCGCCCGGCACCCAACCTTCCCGCGCTCACCAGGGCGACGGCGTCCGCCTCGAGGATCTCCTCTGGGCTGGGCTGGGCTCCCCACACCACGCACGCCACCCGCCTCACCCGCTCCACGACGCCGAGCAGAAGCTCCAGCTCAGGCGCGTGCTGGGCCACACCACTTTCCTGCGCAGGGCAGGGCGAACCGCAATGACCGGGCTGGCTGAACACCTCCCGCTGGCCCACCCCGGGCCCGCCGTTCTGCCCTCGAACGAGCCCGCACCTTGATCGCTCGCACCCGGTCGTCCACGGTCATCATGGGACGACACATCTCCGCAAGGAGGTGCTCGAACGCCTCTGCGACCCGGATCGACTTGCCAAGCTTGTTGAGCTCCTGCGTCAGGGGGGGTGGGGGGGTGAGTCTGTTCGACGCTTTGACACGCCCGCGCCCCCCCCCACACACGTACACGCGCCCGTCAGGAGGAGCACCGTCTCACCGCCAAGACGTCATCTTCCTCGTCGTCGTGCCCTTCGGTCGCATCGGGCGCGGCGTTGTCGGCGGCAGCCACAGGCGGGGGCGGCGTCGCGGCGTCCCGCGATGATGGCCCGAGGGGCGCCGGCCCGTCACCGGATGCGCGCCGACGCGCACCATCGGCATGGCCCGCCGCCCGTGATGGCGAAGCCATGCCGACCGGGACGACGACGGAGTCCGCGCGGCCCCGCGCAGCAGCGTCGAAACACGGCGTTTTCTGCAGGCACACATGGGCTCGGCGCGTCACGCCACGTCCGCGGGTCCGAGAGCCTGGCCGCGAACATGCACCGACCTGTGGCGTCGCGGTGTAGGACTCTTCCTCCTCCTCCTCCTCCTCCTCCTTCCTCAGGATCGTGCGCGCGGCAGAGGACGGCGAGGCCACGGCGCCCTGCGGGTGATCCATCGCGTCAGCAGGCTAGGAGGAGGCAAAGGCAGGTAGAGACAGATAGATAGGGTGGTGCTCACTTCGCCATCAGGCCGCCTCCTCCTCTTCTTCTCCTTGGCCGCAGCGTCATCGACGACCGTCCAGCCGTGGGTGGCCGGATTGGCGGGGCTCGCATGGGTCGGCGGGATGCCGTGGCAGACACTGACTTGCGGCGTCACGGTGTAAGACGCCTCCCCCTCCCCGTCCCCTTGCGCCTGCTTGGCTCGCTTGTAAGTCAGGCGCTTGTACTCCGCCGACAGCGTGTCCAGCTGTTGTCGCATGCTCCCGCGCGCCAGCACCGCGGCCGCCATTCTGCGGCCGCGCTCCCACCGCTGCTCCCCTTCATGGCCGCGCTCAAAACGCTGCCCCCACTCGTCCGCCTCACTCAGCATGTCGCGCTCGAGCTGGTCCACAACCCGCACTCGGACGTCCACAGCGTCACGGAGCCTATCATTCTCCCACCGTTCCACGGCTTGCGCGAACTGGGAGTAGCCTTTAATGTATGGGCGCTCATGGAAGTTAAGGATGTCCAGTCTCATGTCGACGTGGCAAGAGGACTGGTAGTGCTTGATGACGCGTTGTTCATGGAAGTAGTTGCTCGCCCTGGAGTGGTCCGGAGTGATCCAGCTGATGGTATGGGGGTCTAGAAGCTGCGCGTGGCGATTGAGCGAGCATCGTCGGGGGGAGACCCCCGTGGCAGCGCAGCGCACGTGGCTCTTCTGCGCACCTGGAGGACGCGAGGGTGAGTGTTTCTGAAGTAGGTCTTCTGGTAATCAGTCAGCTCGGAACCAAATCCTGCGGACGCGATGAGCTGCTGTCAGCACGGCTGGGGCGTGCGTTTGCGGGCCACCGAGCAAGACAAGCTTACGTTCGGTCACCATGAAGACTTTTCGGGGTTGTGCCACAGTGCTGTGTATTACGTTGGGTGTCTCTGTTCAGCCTTAAGAAGAAACGCTCGAAGCGGTTGGTGGTTGCATGAGCAAGTTCTTGATCCCTTTCTCCATAATACATGTGTCACATACCTCGCTACACCCCGCTACATCACTACAAGATGAGCTGCAAAACGCTACGTCACTGCCATGTGCGCCATGTGCGCCACGCAGCGATGAGTTGAGATGGCAAGACCTGGGCTCTGTTCGCACTCGCAACCTGTATAACTAACAACCTAACGGGTTTTGCGCTTTCATGCACCCATTGAACCCGTCGAACATTAGCAGTTGTTCGACAAGTTGGTCTTCACTGCTCGCTGATGCTCTTGCGCTTCTTTTAGCCTCTTGACCACCGACACGGGGAGCGCCCACGTGGGGTCCACGCCTTGCAAGCCTGGGTAGCCCATAAGCGAGAGGGCCGCGATGCCGAAAAAGGTATGATACACATCTGCCATGTCTTCCGGCCTATCGCTGATTCCGCCGTCGTCTTCATCCTGTTGACACAGTCAGCCATCTGCCTTACAGGCCACGGTAACGACGACACATTTGGCATGTTTCAGCCGAAGCAAGAACACACCTGCGATCGTCCACCACAGCTAGCGCACCTGGCAATGAAGTATGAAGCGCGTCAGGGCCGTCTGGTCGATCCAATGCAAGCGGCCCAGTATGCTTAGGCAGGACAGACACCACCAGGAGTAGCACACCTGCCAGGCAACGTCGCAACAAGCATTGCGCTGTTTTGCAGACATGCAGGTGGCACTGAATTGCATAACACATCTTAACAAATGTTGTGCGATGGCAACGACTCAGCTGCGAGCACCTGCGCACTGCATGTCTGGCCCACACAACAGAAATTGCGGCGCACTATAGGGGCCCAAGGTGCAAACTGCTTTCCCCTGGAGCAAGCTGGGCCCTGCCAGCTGACCTTAGACGTGGCCAAGACCTCACAGGCCTCCCATCCCCACCCCCCTGCCTGTGACCACCACATTTGCTCACAACCGAAAGACAGGCAATGCGCCACACGCACGGTTAGTATGGCAGCTGGCTGTGTGGCCCCTGCCCGGTGCCCGCTGCTGCCCTGCTTCCTTGCAGCCATCTCACGTCTTGCAGCTTCTCGGGCCGTCCGTTCAGTCCCCCACTGGGGGTCTGCCTCTCACACAACCTGCAGCAGCCAGTCACACATGCAGTGTGCCGAGAAAACATGACCTCAGCTCTTGGCAGTTACGATGATGATGATAATGATGATAATGATGATAATGACGGGGATAGGAGTTTGCCTGAGATTGATGCCGAAGTGCTAGTTGGAGTCCAGGTTGACTTACTAGGGTCACATGCTGCCCCAGCTGCTGCTACTGCTGCTATTGCTGCTCCGTTAGGCTCGCCCCTGTCAGCCAGGCCTGGCAAGGTATTGGTGAACACTGCTCAAGGCTGGTTGGCTATCCTCCCCTTGAGGTGACCATAGGGTGCTCCCTGACCTCCCCTCCCTTGCCCCCCACACCTCACCACCCCCCCTACCCTCTCCCCCGCTGGCCCCCACCACTCCACCATCCTCCACCACCCTCTACAAGGTGCTTGGGGCTGCCGCGGCCTGCAGAAGCCCCACTCCCTGCCTCCTCATCAGTGGACCTCCCAGGCCTGCCATTAGGGGTGGTAGCTGTACAGGTGGTGGTGGTGGCCATGGTGGCTGTGGTGGTGCAAAGGGCAGCAAGGGGGTGGGCTGCCGCCCTGACCTGGCATCACACCAAGGCAGAGCAATGTGGCAGATGTTTACACACGAACTCAGATGTATGTATCTACAAATGCCAGGAGCTGAAAGGCTGTAGCTGTTGTGACAGCTAGACCACTCTCCTCCCCTGCCCCCCATACCCACCACCCTGCAACGCCCTCTTCTCCCCCTTTCCCCCCCCTCACCACCAGCAGAACAGGTCGCTGTCAACCAGGTCCAGGCGGCCCAGCAGGGACAAGCTGCCGATGCAGGTGAATACCTGGCCAGCATGCGACTCGTTGCCTGGGGCCAGCAGATCCACACCGGGACCCACTCAGCACAGGCCCGGCCTGATGGCTCTGATGGCTCTGATGGCTGGCTGCCAGCGCTTAGGTGCAAGGTTCAGGACCTGGCCCTCACAGCTGCCGGCCCCTGCCCCTGCCGCTGCCCCTGCCCCTGCCCCTGCCCCTGCCGCTGCTGTTGAACCAGAGGTATAAGTGCCCTGCGCCCTTGCCTGCTGCAGGCATCCCCTCATCTCAGTGTGCCCCCTCCTCCCCCTCCTCCCCCTCCTCTCCCTCCTTCCCCTCCCCTCCCCCTCACCCCACCAGGCGTGCACCCGAAGCCTCCATCGAAGTTCTTGCAGAGCACAATGAAGCGCAGCGCCGCCTCCAGGTCCAGCGCCTGGCGGCAGTCCAGCAGGCTGGCGCACAGCAGGGCGCAGTAGGTGAACCGCGTGTCCACCTCCCCCCACTGGTCGCCCATGAAGGAGCCGTCGGGAAGCTGCAGACCCGCCAGGTCTGTGCAGGGGCCAGGCGCAGGGCAGCAGGGCAGCAGGGCCGCTGGACCCTGGGTGCTGGCAGGAGCCTGGCTGGGCCTCAATGGCGTTGACCTCAGTGGCAGTGCCCCTGGGTGGGTATGCTGGCCAACACACTCCTCACTGCACGGCTGTGCGCAGCTGGGTCCAGCATCACGCTGCACACGCCACAGTGGCCTAGGACTCTGCTGCTGCTGATCCTCCTCCTCCTGCTGCTGCTGCTACTGATGATGATGATCCACTTCCTGCTGCGGCTGCGGCTGCTGCCCTCGCTGCTGCTGCCTCTCCTCCTCCTGCTGCTGCTTCTACTTCCTTCGCCCCAGCCCAAAGCCTGCAGCCCTGCCTCCTTGTCCCTGTCATCATCCCAGCACAGCCTGCACAGCCCACAGCTGGAGACTGAGAGCTGGGAGCCTGTCAGGCTGCCCCTGTGATGCCAGCGCAGTGATACTGCAGGGGATGTGGGGAGCAGTGTCAGCCCAGCAGCTGGCAGACCAGGCCAGTGGCAGACTGCTAGCCAGACTACGACTGCCAGCAGGCATAGCAGGTAAGCCCTGGCGCACAATCCTTTACCCTCGCTGCGCCTGGCCCATCAAACCCTCCCCAAGCCCTCCCCAAGCCCTCCCCACACATCCTCACACATCCTCACACATCCCCACACATCCTTCAACCTCACTGCCTTTGGCCCCTGTCAGCTCATCAAGCCTTCCCCACACAAGATAGAGGGGAGGGAGAAGAGGGAGGGTGCGGGGGAGAGAGTGAGATTCTAGAAGGAGTGAGAGGGGGCCAAGGGGGAGATCACACTGACCACAGTCGTATCCACAGCCTCTCAAGCCTTCGCTCATCCTGTCTCACTCTAACACTCCCGAACATCACACATCCAGCCTCACCCCTAGCATGCAGGCCTGACCTACAACCCCCAGCCATGCTGTGCAGGCTAAGCAGCACCGCGGGACCCACAGGCAGCGATGCGCTGGGCGTCTACCAGGTGCAGCTTGTCGTACAGGGCCAGGATTTGCACCGCGCTAAGGGTGTACAGCAGGTGCGGGTCGTTGCGGCTGCTGCCACCAAACCCTCCGCACTCATGCTGGCAGCTCAGCACCCAGCTGGTGATGGCTGCCTCGTCCATGTCCTCTAGCTTGCCCAGCAGGGACATGGCGGTCAGCCCCCAATACATGCCACTCATCCAGAAATGTTCCGTGGCAACGAACTCAATCTTGTCCGTGTTCTGCGCGGCGCAAAGAGGTCAGGGGAGGAACAACGCAGACGACGGTCAGTGTCTAGGACGCACCTCCCATATCTTGGAAAATGACCGGATGTACTCCGCATGCTTGTCGACTAGCAGCTGCGCCCGGCAGCCCAAGTCGTCCGGGGTGATGTCGCCCATGGTCTGATGTCGCCCATGATCAGAGGTGGCCATGGCCATGTGCAAACCATCGACACAAAAAGGCTGGTCAATGACGGCAGGCAGGCAGGTCAGATAGCATGGCGGCACACTACAGCTGGACTCATGCAATGCTTACAACTAAAAATGCTGCGGGTTGCGCAAAGTGATCATATTGATTAGATAATCGCGGCGTTACTGGCTTGCGGCTTGCTTTCGTGCTTGGAGCAGTACTGACGAAACACACAGACACACACCGATGGCGCTGGAACGCAGTTGGGTCACAATAGGGCGCGACTGTCAGTATTGATACCATCCAGGGCAACCCATCTCGGTCAGGATGTCCCAACATGGGATTGGTAATCTTCATGCAAGTACTCGCACCAGAGTGCACCGATTCCGGTAGCGTTTGTTGCATTGGCACCTGCGAATTACTCCGCATCTACTGGCAAGCGGCGCGTTAATCCTTGCATCAGAGTCCGTGCCGGCGCAAGCGAGCACGGACACACCTCAGCTGCTCACTATTGATTGTTCTAGTGGTGAGTAGTGGCACCAATGAGCGAACTCCGCCTGGCATCCAGCCGGAAGTACAATCACAGCACAGCCCGCCAGGCTCGCTCCGCGAGCCTTTTGTTGGTGCAGGCGGTGTTGGAGGGCCATCGTGGGGCTAGTAATGACTCGACATTGCAGCGAGGTGCCAATGGATAGAGGTTTCTCTAGCCAGCCACACAGAAAAAGGGACCCCCTTGCACAAATCGGCATGTTGTGAGCTGACCACTCTGAGTTATTAGAATTTCGAGTCATTACTCTGTTCGTAACTCTACGACACAGCTGCTGGAATAGAAAGCACGGCAATCCATTAACCAGGGCCGCCTCCTCACCCTTTGGCGTGACCCGACTCTGCCTTGCAGAATTGACTAGCCTACTCCGACCGCCTGGACCCTGCCCCCTCGCACCCCCTTGCAGCCCCACCACCTCCCAGCCCCCGCAGAAGCCTCCCACCCCCTCCCACCCCCTCACTGCCCCCTCACTGCCCCGCCGATCCTTCCCACCCCCTCCCACCCCTTCCCACCCCTTCCCAGCCCCTCCCACCCCCGCCACCCCCTCCCACCCCCTCCCACCCATGCCCACCCCTTCCCACCCCCTCCCAGCCCCTCTCAATGTCGCCCCCTGGCCCTAGCAAGTCATTGCAAGACGCAAACCCATGAGTCCCAGCCGGCAGCGTGCTCATCTTGCAGCACTTGAAAAGTCACCAAGGGCTGCTCATCTGCACAGTCCTAATGGCCTCAAAGCTACAGCAAGGAGGGCTAACGACATTGCCCAGGAGGTGCAGGCAGAGAATGAGCTGCTGATGACCGAGGCTCAGTTGCTACATGCTATTGAGGAGGGCGGGCGGGAGGGATCGGACCCAACATGTCGAGCAAGGTAACGTAGCAATGGCCCACACACCTTGAGTGGCCTTACCGAGTGGCCAGGTAGTAGGTACTACTCACGTAGCGGTCAAGCAATGCAGCAGCCTTGTATACTTCCGAGCATGGGTTGATGGGCGTCGTTACATCGGTTTGGCGTGCCATGTGCAATGTTTTGACTGCGGCGACTGTCCCTGACTGTTTGCAGATGCTACTGGGCCACGTCGGTCGCGGCGGTCGGTCGCGGCGAGGCCCGCATGAGCAAAACTGGCATGCATTTGAATGTCAAGATTTGAGCC
Source organism: Haematococcus lacustris (assembly GCA_030144725.1). Lineage (NCBI taxonomy): Eukaryota > Viridiplantae > Chlorophyta > Chlorophyceae > Chlamydomonadales > Haematococcaceae > Haematococcus > Haematococcus lacustris. Next base: position 1,476,410 of record JASKMD010000017.1, read on the forward strand.
GCCTTAGCACTCAGCACACTGCACAATATTTAATGTTACATGTTTCACCGCATAGCTGACGGAGTCCTCTATCCAGGCATGTGCAAAACATAAATAGAAACCACGTGGCTGAGACGCGGCGTCGTTTTGATTACCAGGGGTCGGTTTCCTATCATTTCCTGTCATTTTTTGTTAGTTGGGGTCGCCTGAATCTCGGATCGTGGGCTGCCTTGCTGTGGGTGGTGTGAAGGCCAGGTTGGTGGACAGCGGATGGGTGGGGGGTGGGGGGAGAGGCGCCCTTGAGTTAATGAAGTGGAAGCAAACAACCAGCAAATAACAAGGACCCACCCGCCGCTGGCCATGGCATCTACATGCACTGGATGCAGGTAAGGCCTGCTGCTGCTGCTGCTGCTGCTACGGCTGCTACCGTTGTTGCTGCTGCTAGCTTCCATGTCCTCAATCAGCCAAGCGCCTCTGACAGTGGGCGTGTCAAGGACTAGGATCCGTTGCAGGCTGGTGGCCCGGGTCCTGCTCTGTCCCCCGGCCTGGTGTGCTATGCCTTGTGTGAGCGCTGCTCCAGGGCCAGGGCCAGCGTCAAAAGTATGTGAAGGCCCTGCCTCTGCATCTGTCCTCTGGATCATGACAGGCAGCTGGCCACTGCTTGATTGCCCTGACCCTGACCCTGACCCTGACCCTGACCCTAACCCTGACCTCAGAGCCAGGGTCCAGCACTCCCCCGCCAGCCAAGCGCAGCAAGCGCACCAAGGCTGAGCAGGCAGCTAAGCCCACCCAGCCCACCAAGGGCAAAGGCAAGGCCCAGGGCAAGGCTGCCAAAGCCAAGCCAGCACCACAGCCAGGCATGTGACTGGACAGGGACTGCAATGCAGCATTAGACATGCAACGCATTGGGGGGAGCAGGTGGCGCCCACTGGAGCTGTGCTACTGGCCAGAGCAGGCAGCTCTGCCGGTGAAGGCAAGGAGTACCCTGGCCTGGGGTACAAGCGGCTGCGAGACCAGCCACTCAAGGACCAGGAGCAGCCGCAGCAGCCTGCTGTGGCACAGCAGTGTGTGTCCCCCTTTGAGCTGTCATCAGCTCACAATCAATGCATGCAGGTCATGCCAACTCTAGACTGTAGCCTTGTCACGGGGTCAGGCAATCGTGTAGGTGGTATACGCCCATGCCATGTGCATGGGAACATAACTCTACACAGCCCCTTAACACCATCCTGAGTGGTTCCTGGTGGTCTCAAAGGGTCCTCAGTGGCCCGACTAAAATGGAGGCCCTAGTAAGGGACGAGGGGGCGGGTAAAGTAAGTGCTGATTTCCATACTGTCCGTCACCACCAGCTGGCCCTTGTCCCCTGCAACTGGGCTAGGCATTAGCAACTTCCACCATTTGCTCCCTCATCCGACCTACGATAGTCATCAAAGTTGGAGGGGCGCGGGACCCCAAGGAGGCAGCTTCCTCGCAGGTTTACAGCCTAGCTTTAAGGTCACTCACAAAACTTCCCCATGCAGTTCCTGAGAAGTTCTTCCGAGATAGTAGTAGCCTTACACGATCCAGCCGCCACTGCTGGTACCGGCTGCTCAGCTCACGAGACGCTTTCATCTGGACGTTGCGAAGCTTAGCGCCAACCGGCAATTGCCTAGCGAATGCGGTAGCCCAATGGTGCTAAAGTGGAGTCTATGGGCTTGCTTTGGCAAAGAGGAGTCGAAAGGCAAGCCCCGAAAAGATTTTCGCAACACACCGCGCGTTTGCGCGATGGAAGTACAAGCTGCACGTATGCCACCTGCAGGCCTTCATCTCAATGCATCTGACATCCACGATGCCAGCGGCCCAGGCGGTGTGCTGTGTCGATTGCAAAGCACGAACGAATTGCAACGCAGTAGCACCGAGTTGGTACTCAGCTCCGTGTGTGCGTCCGATGAACCGTCGAACTTGCGCCAAAATTCTTATGGCAGTGACGAATCAGCGCAGCGACACGCAGCCGGCTATTCGTCGTTAGCCGTGGACCTCGACCTTCCAGCCAACCCCACATCCCCACTTCGCCAAGCGGCGGCAGGTGGGGCGCCCTACGCAACCGCAGTTGCCTAATCTTATCGGCTTAATGTCGGTCCTTTCACACGTCATGTGCACTCGCAGACTTACAGAGGCAGGCGCTGCGCGAGCTGAGCATCAACACGTTCCTTCTGAGCACCACCAGCAATGCAGGAGCCCCGCACAAGCAGGCACTGTCTGATAAGTGGCTGGGTGCTCACCCCGCTTCTGAGCCCGCGCTGCCAGCTGCACCCTGCACCCAGCATTGCAGAGCAGGCTGTCGCTGCAGGGATGCAACCTCCACACCTGTGATGCCAGCACAGCTGAGCACCTTCCCCATCCTGGCCCACATCTCCCTCACACCCTGCCATGCCGCAGCGGCTCCAGTGCCCCTGGCTGCCAATAGCATAGACATGGGCAACTGTCCGACCACCAGCCCCACTGCTCATCAAGGCTCGTCACTCAGGCAGCCCATCCCATTGGGGTCATTCAGCTCCCCTTCAGACCGTCAACAAAACCGCAGCCCCTCGCAGCCTATGACAGTGTTCTCTGGCTTCTTGCAAGCACAGGCAACCAGCCACGGCATCAGGCGGCTGAAACAGCGACGTTCCAGCCTCCTGTCCAGCAACAGCAAGGACTACCCGTCGACGGAGACGCCTCGGATCGCTGGAGCGGAGGTTGCTGCGCGTGACGAGCAGCCTTCTGCAGGCAGTCAGGAGCACACCAGTAAGCACGGCAGCGTGGCACACGGTCGGCACGAGAGGAACATAGCAGAGGCTGCTTCGTCGCCACCAATGGTAGCAGCCAGGACGCGCAGCTGCCTGTCAGTCAGCTCGCGTAATAAGCAGCAGCAGCAGCAGCAGCAGCACGAGCCCCCGAGGTTGGCTCAGCCCGCGTTTCTTGCGCGCCTTGCCAGCGCTGCCGAGTGTGGACAAAAGCAACCGCTGGGTGGCAGCACTCCGCGTGGTGGTGAGCAGAACTGGGCCCCGCTGACTGCGACAGATTGGGTCAGCGGTTCGCAGCAGGGCACCGCGCGGGCCGATGGTGCCCGCGGCTCGTGCTGCCAGCTGCCCATTTTGCTAAATGAGGGCACCTCAATGCCTAACCACAGCGATGTGCACAAAGCCACGAGCCGCGCACAGTGTTCAGTGTGTCGGGCCCAGACATTGCGTCTCAGCGACGCCCGCCGCAACGGCGAGCTCCTTACCGCCGTCCAACAACTTTCAGCCAACTGCAGCTGTCGCAACATGCAAGCCATGACGTCGTCATGTCTACTGTCGCGATCTCCGAGCCAGCAACAGTCCGTCATGTTCAGCATGCTGCCTGACGGCTCCTGGATGCCCAGCAGCAGCCAGACGCCCATCTCGGCTCTCCTTGGCCCTCTCCCACCAGCTTCCCCTGATGGCCGGCTGCCAGGCTGCCCCGCCTCACCCCCACAGTCCTCTCTGCTGTCCTGCCTCGACGGCTTGCAGCTGCAGCTGCAGTTCAACCTGGACTCTCACCAGGACCCAAGGGGGGTGCACTCCTCCCACGCCTTCCCCTCCTCCCAGGCCAGCCCGCATGCACTGAACCAGCACCACCTGCCCACCTTCAGTGAAACAGGGGATGGCCCAGGCGCGGTACCACACGCTTGGCAGCGCAGCCGCACCCAGCTGCGCTTCTCGCCAAACCCCAGCAGCATGAGCCACAGCAGCAGCTTAGGCCTCCTGCACTTCCCCCAGCAGCCGCCTGAACCCCTGGCCAGCGTGCAAGTACAGCCACTGGCAGCAGTGGCGGAGCAGCTGAGTGGGCTGGCCTGGCTGGGGGCTGGTGCTGATGGTGCGGTGTACCGTACGTGCTGGAGAGGTGGGTGGCTTAATGCGTGACCCCTTTGTGACACCCCCTGTGTGTGACACCCTCCGTGTGTGACATATCTGCATCCGTGTGTGTGACACCCCTATGTGTAACACTCAAGTGTGTGACCCCTGTGTAAACCCCCCTGTGTGTGACCCCTATGTGTGACCCCTGTGTGACCCCTGTGTGACCCCCCTGTGTATGACACCCCCCGCTGGGTGTGCCTGCAGGTGTTCCAGCCGCGGTGAAGTTCAGCGTGCACAGCAGTGCCCAGCACTTGCAGCGTGGGGCGCAGGAGGCGGCGCTGAGCCGTGCCATCTCCCACCCCTACCTGGTGCAGACCTACCTCAGCTGCGTGGTGTTGCTGGCTCCGCATGACTTCGCGGCGCCGGAGCGACGGGTGCGTGCGGTAAAGGGACACTGTGAGGAGGCGAGGGCGTCCGCAGAGGCTGCCTGCCTGCCCCTCCTGCAACACGCCTCGTGCCTACCACCCCCATCTCAGCCGCCACCTGCCTACCTGCCCGGCCTACTCTGCTGCCACCTGCTTGCTTGCCACCCCCATCCCACCCACACCCTGCCTGCCCGCACCTGCCCTGCTGCCGGCCCCTGCCTACCACCCCCCATCTCAGCCGCCCCCTGCCTGCCTGCAGCAGTCCAGCGGGCTCAGCTGCCGCCTCCCTAGCGCGCCCAGCAGCCAGGCGCTGTTCAGCCCCAGCAGCCAGGTGGGCCCTGCAAGCCTGCTTGTCAGCCAGGGCTGCCTGGGTACTCCAACTGACCTCACACCAGGCCTGACACCAGGAGGCCACCAGAGGGCAGGCCACTGACCTGGCCTGACAGGTGCCCACTGGGGGGGGCCCTGGGTGCACCTTGGCAGCAGGGGGCCATGCGAGGCTCCTCCCCACTGACCTGCTCCAACAGACGAAACTCTAGGAAGGACTGTAGTGCACCTTGGCAGCAGGGGGCCATGCGGGCCGCGCCATTGCTGCCATAGCAGGCGTGCCGCGCCCCCGTGACTCAAAATAAGAATGAAAAAAGACAGAAAGGAAACAAGACATAAGAAAAAGGGCAAAAAGGGTGGACAAATGTTGGGCGGGCTGAAGAGAGGAGAGTAGCCTCGGGGCATGCCCTTGCTCCCCTCCCACTTATTGCTTACATAGGCGAAGGTCGTGGTGGCTGTGCTCGTCACTTGTTGCAGGGAGGCGGCGCACATGGCAGGCGGGCAGTGTGCATGCCGCCGAGTTTGGAGGGGGGCAGGGGGGAGGGGGCCAGGGGGGAGGGGGCCAGGGGGGAGGGTGGGCGACGTACCTCTTTGGCCGGGGAGGATGGCTGCCCCAGCGCTGAGCTGCAGCAGCTGCTGCAGCATCTTAAGGCGCAGCCGGGGATGTTCCTGTCCTGTATTGTCATGGAGTGGGCTGACAAGTAGGTGGCTACTAGCCACCTGGAAGCTCCAAACTGCCTTCAACCACCCATGTCTTCACCATCAGAGCCACCATGACGCCAGCTTCCACCACCACCTCCCAACAAACGAGTTACCCCTTCCCCTTCCCCTTCCCCTTCCCCTTCCCCTTCCCCTTCCCCTTCCCCTTCCCCATATCTTCCATGCAGTACACACCATGCTTTGCCAACCGCGAGCAAAGTGTTTTGACCTAAGCCAAGTCAGTCGAAGCTATGACACTTTTGATATTACTATGCAACTGGGCAAACAAGGCAAAAACGGGTACACACATGGGCCTCACAGTACAGTACAGTACAGTACAGTACAGTACAGTACAGTACAGTACAGTACAGTACAGTACAGTACAGGGTAGAGCAAGGCAGTACAGGGCAGTACCCAGCTGGCAACGCAGGCAACACATCTGCGACTCTGCACAAGGCCGGGCCCACTGTGCTGAAGCCGGCATAGTCTGTTACCCACCCGTTGCCAATCTAGGCCCCTCCCGCCACGGTGTCCTAATCAAGCACCCCTTGCCCCGCAGGGAGTCCTTGGAGGAAAGCATCCAGCGGGGCGTGTTCAACACGGCTCCACTGTCCCCCAGCAGCAGCCCCAGGGCACTCACCCTCACCTCCCTGCCCTCCCCCAACAGCCCGCTCACACCTCACGGCCACCCCCCCTCCCCCTTCCCATCCCCCTCCCATCGCCCATCCTGTGTGGTCACCAGGCCCTCCAGCCAGGCCCTAGACAGCCTCCCCAGCACTCAGCTGCTGCCGCTCCCCCCCACCCCCACCCCCACCACCCCTTCCAGCAGACAATCTGCTCTGGGGTGTAAGGAGGAGGAGCCGCCCCCCCGCACCTCTATGCCCCGCACCTCTGCCCTCATTCTACAAACGGCCTTCCCCCCAGCCTCCCCTGCCCACCCCTCCCTGACGCCCCTCCCAGCTCTCCCCTACCAGCCCCCACCCCACCCCCCGCCCCCCCCTTGGCACTCCCCCACCCCCCACCCCCCGCCCCTCCTCTGCCCCCCCTCCCCCTCCCCCCCCGTCAGCACCGGCACCCTACCCCCAGGCCCTGGTAGCCCAGCTGCTGCTCCCCTCCCCCTCCCCTCCCTCAGCAGGCAGGGCACTGGGGGTGTTGGCGGCCCAGGGCCTGGGGTGGTGGTCGACAGGGACGGCGGCAGCCTGGAAGCGCACAGCAGGAGGGCGGGTGCGGGGCGGCGTGACCCGCAGCAGGCTCTGAGGGCGCTGCTGCGGACCCTCAAGGAGGTGGCCCTAGGGCTGCACTACCTGCACTATGACGGCATCGTGCACGGAGGTGGGCAGCGGCCTGCCGGGCGCTGTGCTAGGCCCGACCTGCGGCTGGCAGCAGGGCAAGGGAAAAGGTGGTTTTCAGCTGCCCGCCCGCCCTGCCTACTTACTTACCTACTGACCGCCCGCCCGCCCGCGCCCGCCCGCCCGCCCCGCGCAAAACCCTGCCCACCCGCCCCTGCCTGCCTTCCCGCCTGCCTGCTTGGTCAGCTGGGCTGTTGTCTGACGCCTTTGCAGATCTAAAGCCACAGAACGTGCTGCTGAAGACCAGTCGAACAGACCGAAGGTGGGTGGCCACTGCCGCCCTTGCAGCTGCCCCACACAGCCTACAAACGCCACCGCTGCCCCACACAGGGCTGCTGCAGCCACTGGGGGTGGGAGGGGTGGTGGTGGGGTAGTTGCAGACGGGAAGCCGCGGTGAGGCTGGAGAAGTGGGCCTGAGGCGGGGAAGGGGACGGGTGGCGGTAGGGTGATTGGCAGAAGATGGCCTTGTTGTGGTAGTAAATGGGTGCCTGTGGTGGGAAGGGGTGCCTGTAGGGGTGCCTATAGGGTCGTGGGGGGTGGGGGGCCTTGAAGGGGTGGGAGAAGGGTGGCTGCGGTGGGGGTGAAGAGGGGTGGTGATGGTGTGGTTAGGGATGGGTAAGCGTGATGGGGAGGAGGAGGGATGGCTGTTGGTGGGATGGGAAGGAGTGGATGAGGGTTGGCTAGGGGATGCCATCCCCTCCATAAGCTGCCCCTGCCTCACCCCAACCACCCCAACCACCCCCTCGCCACCTCTCCCACCTCTTTCATGGACCAACAGTCACAGGCTCGAAATGGTACAGGCCGTAGTGTGACCCCCCTCCTCCTCTACCCCGCTGCACACCTGCCCTTCCCTCTTCCCCTCCACAGCCATAGCCTATTCAGGCCCCCAGGAAGCTGTGCGCAGCATCATGGCCATGTTGCCTGGTGGCCATGCTGCAGGGGCTTCACAGCCAAGGTGGCGGACTTTGGCGTGGCGCGCCTCACCAGTGGCCAGGCCTCACCAGCCAGCGCCCTCAACCTCGCCCAAGTGGCAGGCACCCCCGCCTACATGTCAGTCCAGGGGGTGGGGGGGTGGGGTGGGGGGGGTGGGGTGGGGGGATGGGGGTGCCCCCGGGGGAGTAGGGGATCACAGGAAGGGAAAGGTAGGTGTGAAAGGGGGGGAGGGGGAGGGGGGGGAAGGGGGGGGAGGCTGCCTGGGGGCTGGGGTGGGTTCCCGTGGAGGGGGGAGGGGGTGAGGTGAGGTGATGAGATGGTGGGTGCTGGAATAGGGTGAGGTTCTTGGGGTGAGGAGTGAGGGGCAGCGTGGGCGAGGGTGTGATGAGAGTGGGTGTGTGAGGCTCCTGGGTGTTAGGGGGATGAGGCTGGGCGGTGAGGCCCCGAGCAGCAGGGGGGGGAGGGGGGGGGGGGGCCAAGGCAGCCTAGTGGGCATGGGGGCAATGCCGTCAGGCAAATCCTAGTAGTTTTCGGGTGAGGGGTGACCCACCCCCCTCTCAGCAGGCCAGGCAGCGCTGTCCGCCACCCAGCTTCACTGCCTGTGTTGCCGCTGTGGGGCTGCAGGGCGCCCTGAGGTGATGGGCGGGCAGCTGATGAAGGCGTCTGATGTGTGGAGCTTTGGCATGTGGGTCATGGCCAGCACCGCATACTATGGCTGCCGCTGCTGCTGCTGCTCCTGCGGCGGCGGGCGGCGGCGGCGGCGGCGGTGGCTTTTCCCTGCCACTGCCACTGCCACTGCCACTGCCCGTCCCTTGACCCCCCCCCCTGCTGATGTCCTGGCAGGCTGATGTACCATATGGTGGCTGGCGAGGCCCCCTTCCTGTCCATGCACCATGCGCAAAGTATCTTCCATGTGCAAGCTGGGCGCGTAGATCTTGACTGGCCCGCCTTCACTCACCCTCAGCTGCTGCGCCTAGCCACTGCCTGCCTGGACATGGAGCCGGTCAAACGACCCAACTTCTACGAGATTGCCGAGGCGAGTCAGGCGGGGGAGGGGGCGGGGGAGGGGGAGGGGGAGGGGGCGGGGGAGGGGGAGGGGGAAGGGGAGGGGGAGGGGGAGGGGGAGGGGGAGGGGGAGGGGGAGGGGGAGGGGGAGGGGGAGGGGGGAGGGGGAGGGGGAGGGGGAGGGGGAGGGGGAGGGGGAGGGGGAGGGGGGAGGGGGAGGGGGAGGGGGAGGGGGAGGGGGAGGGGGAGGGGGAGGGGGAGGGGGAGGGGGAGGGGGAGGGGGAGGGGGAGGGGGAGGGGGAGGGGGAGGGGGAGGGGGAGGGGGAGGGGGAGGGGGAGGGGGAGGGGGAGGGGGAGGGGGGAGGGGGAGGGGGAGGGGGAGGGGGAGGGGGAGGGGGAGGGGGAGGGGGAGGGGGAGGGGGAGGGGGAGGGGCCACACCTGCCTCTGACCTGCCGGGCAACTTGACCCACAGGCCTCCCTGCGCCTTGCCTTCACAGCCCAGCCAGTCCACTGTCACTGCAGTGCCTTGCCATGCTGTGCCTGGCAGCCTGTCGCACGCAGTGGGGGAGGAGTGGGGGTGGGGTAATGTGTGATGCAGTGTGAAGCATGAGATTGAGTGAGGACGATGCCGCTGCCCTTGTGCAGGCCCTGTCCGCCATTGAGGTCCAGCTGAGGGGGGAGGCGCCCAGGCGGCTGCAGCCAGAGCACTCCATGTGACATCACTCTTACAACACCACATCACACCCCAGCTGCCTGCTGCACACGGCCAGAGGCGAACAAGCCGACCCCACCTGCCACCCTACAGCACCCCAACCGCCACCTAACCGCCACAACTGATTGGCCTCCCTTTCAAGGGGTTGGCTGCTTTTGTAGCAAGCACCAGGGCAGCAGTAGGGGTGGACCAGCAGTAGTGCAGCAGCAGCTGAAGGGGCTAGGAGGGCAGGGGAGCTGGAGGGGGCCATGGCGGCACCTGCCTCAATGGCAGGGTCACACACACCTCTTCACTGCTGAGCTGGACCTGCCTTGCTCTTACCGCACTGCCACCCACCTCCTCTCTCAGGGGGGGCGCATGAGGGTAGGGGTTCAGAGTACCAGCAGCGGCAGAGGTGACAGCACCTCCCATTCATACGCATGAACCTAATGCATGTTACATAGGCAGCGACGAGCAGCTGTGCACATAATGGTATTATTCAGCAGTTGTGGGGGTGGGGTGCAGCTCATGTGGGTGGCTAAGGGCTGCAGGGCTGGATTTGATGCATTGGCAGGCAATACAGTTTCGGGGGCCGATGAGGTCCAGTTGCATCAGGGACAGCGGCAGGGGTAGCAGCAGGGGCTGCAGCAGGGGCAGCAGCAGGGGCAGCGGCAGGGGCTGCAGCAGGGGCAGCGGCAGGGGCAGCGGCCTCATGCACAGCTATTACAGAGATAACTTCTTGCATGCTTACAACGGAGTATTACATAGTGTCCAGTTAGGATGACATGATAGGTTCTCTTGTACTTGAACGGCCAGGCAGGGGCAGTAGCAGGGGCAGTAGCAGGGGCTGCAGCAGGGGCAGCGGCAGGGGCAGCAGCAGCAGCGGCGGCAGCAGTGATGCGCCAGTGGCAGTAGGGTCACACACACCTCTTCACTGCTAAGCTGGACCTGCCTTGCTCTTACCGCACCCATATACCGCACCTGCTTTGATGTGCGGTGGCTGGTGCATGAAGCCTGGGCAAGGCTGCAACGCGCTGCAGGGGTGTGTCCCAGGCTGGGCTGCCTGCCGGTAGGTGTGCACTGCATGTAGCTTTTCTTAGGCAGTCCCTGGCATGACGTTTGTACCGTCTGGGGCTGGCTGGTGGCTGGTAGGCATGCAAGCATGCAAGCATGGGTAGCTCAGCAGTGCATGCTGACAACGGAGCTTTGGGCCGAGCGATCTCCTCACGAGCAGAGCCTGCAGCAGGAACGCATGGTCGATACATTTGTACAGCAGCGCCCGCGATGTGGCTGACGCCATGCTGACAGGGCAGGAGCCTAGCAGGGCCCAGGGGGAGTTGCACACTGGTCCTCAGTGGGGCTTGGAGCAGCCCACGGGGTCACTGGTGGAGGGGTAGCTAAGTCAGGGGTGCCAGCCTCGACCCAGTGCCTTGGCTGGCCGCCAGATGCTCAGCAGATGGCTGAGACCTGTTGCCATCCTGCTGCCCGCCTTTCTTTCATGTACATGTTTTTGGCTTGTCGGTGCCGTTTTTACGCATGTGGCACATACTCAGTCAGCCCCGTGTGGCCTGTAGCAGCACCTGTGGGGCAGCACTGCATGCATGGGCCACATGGAGTTGAGCATGTCACTTGATTGGTTAAATGTGTGACATACGGAGTGCAACCCTAGCCAGTTCAACACTAGCTGTAGACGAGAAAAGGGTGTAGTCACACTTCTTGGCTTTTGAAAAAGAGCTGAGGAAAAGCAGGAAGGGGCGCATGACAGGGCGTTGTGATGGCATGGTGCTACGGTGCGGTGCTGATGAGCAGTTGCTTTCCCACTCCCGCCTTCACCGAGGAGTGGGGAGCATGGGGGGCTAGTCACGGCAAGCTATGCCTTTAGCTTTAGCAGGGGGCGAGTCAGGGTAGGACATGCACGTACACAGGCTGACATCACTGCCGTTGGGCCTTGTGTCCTGTTTGATGTACGTCTGCTTGGCTTGTTTTGCTACCACACATGTATGCAGGGGTGCAGTAGAGGGGGTTGTGTCCATCCCCACAACCGATGGTGTGCAAGGGGGTCCATGCCGTCTCAATGAAGCGAGGGCAAGGCTGCAATGTGCTGTAGGGGTGTGGCATAGGCTGGGCTGCCTGGGCTGGGTTGCCTGGGCTGGGTTCGTGAGATGCGACCATTTTATTACGAGATCCATGTGCTGGGCGGCAATGAGATGTGTGCAGTGAGCCTGTTGCTTAGCTTGTTGAAAGTGCAGTTGCTATCTAAGCTTATCTATTGTACAATGAATGCACAATGAAGAAGAAAGAAAATGTTCCTCACCGCCTCGATCCTTTAAGCTCCTTGCTGTCCCTTACGGCCCAAAATGATGGCTGCTTGCTTATTATTCTGACACTGACAAGCCGCTTGCTGTCGGTGTCGTGTCTAGGAGGTTCCCGAGGAGGTGTAGCAGGTGTCTGTTACAGTGCACAACACCTCGACAATCGCTGAAGACTTCATTTGTTTTTATGGTTATAGCAAAAACTCAAACCTCCACACTCCCAACAAGTCAAGGAATAGAAAATACACATGTGTTGGTGTAATCATCACTCATCATTCATCATGCAACCCTTTGGTAACGTGCATGGTTTCACCCACACAAACGATGCAAACAAGCAATGCAATACTCCACAAATGCAAAGAAACGATTCATATTGCGTCACGCCACCCCCCCTGTGAATTAGGCCTTCCCGCAGGCGCCCCAGGCGGTAGCTCCTCCTCAAGTGCACACCGGCTGTGCCGGAACAGTCTTCTGCTGCTGCTGCTGCCTCGGGGCCAAGAACCTTGTGCCCCCTCCCCCCAGCAGCATGGGGCATGCGCCACAGGGTGCGGATGGGAGGTGCTGATGATGGTGTAGGCCGGTGTGAGGGCTAGGTCATCCTCCCCACCTAGGAGGCCCTCAAGGTGAGGCTCAGGCGCCCAGCCAGCCCTGCACCTGACCTGCTGCCAGGGCCATTCATCACGGGGTGTAATGGAAGGGGGTGGGCAGTGGTGGGTTAGGGCGAGGGTCAGGGTCTGGCGACCCTAACCCTGAACCCTGAAGGTGACGAATGACGGCAGCCAACTTTCAGCCCTCTCCGTAAAACTGGCCATGTCCAGTAAGGATTGGGATTGGTGTGGTGGTTGTGGGTGTGGAAGGACAAGGCAGGCTGTGTGGAGGGAGGAGCCTGTGTGCATCCTGTTGCCAGCGGCACCCTCGCCCGCTTCCGTAACTCACAGCCCCAGCCCCACGCCCTATCACAGCTGTGCAGGTGCCCTCCAACACCAGTACCATGTCATCAGAGTGGCACAGTAGTGCCAGCCAACCACACAGCTTCTGCCAGCCCATCACCTACTGTGGCTGTGATGGGCGGCTTGAGTGGTGCAGATCAGTCTGCCTTGCAAGGTAGCTGGCTAAGACATTGAGTGCACCTATCTATCAGCTGTGCTTGCCAATGCGGATGCGGCCATGGCATGAATGCATGCGAGCCATGCGATGATGCAGAGAGCTGGTGTCAAGGGTGCAGGGGAGTCAGGGTGTGGGCTGGCCAGCCGTCTCAAGGCACATCACGCAATGGCTCAGAAACAGCAAAGGGGAACGGCAAAGAAAAGCAGGGCCTGGCTGCTGCTCCAGAGGAGCTGAGTCAGAGGACTACAGTTGGGGATGTTGGGGCGATTAGGGGTAGCCCCAGGGCCAGGGGCATGGGGGGCGTCAGGTGTCAGCTGAACAGGTGGTGTAGCTCCTCCAGCAGTCGGAGCCTTTGGCCCAGGCTGTGTATGCCAAACTCTGTGACCAACGTGTTGTGGGTGAAGCTATGGTCGCTGCTCATCCTGCAAGCAGCAAGCAAACACATAGCGACGCAAGCAGGCCACAAAGGGATGCAAGCAGGCCACATGCGGCGTTATGGGGATGCATAGGTGCTTGGCTAAGGCAAGCCCCTCACCCACGCCCCCTGTCCCACCCAACCATGCACCCCTCAAATGGATAGAGGCGAGGGTGAGGGCAAGGGTTAGGACGATGGTATGGGCAGGAGCGGCTATTTGGGCAGGGGTAAGGACGGTGTTTTTGTGTGTTCATTTGGACAGGGGTTCATCAGTAACACAAAAGCGCGGTGAACGGCAGGTGTCCACATTTTTGACATCAAATCGGCTTTGCACCTTGAAAGCACTGTTTGCCTTGCCCATCCCCAAATCAAAGTTTACATGCAAGGATGGAAACACTTTATCTTGGCACCATGTCCACTACGCCACCTCCACTCAGTGGCAATGGTTGCGATGCGATTGCGCGGTTTGCAGAAGCAGTCAGTTTGACTTGCAACCTTTTAAATGCAAGCCATACTTGCAGCTTACGTAACACGCACTCGCAAGTGTAGTATCCGCTTGCGGAACACACACTTGCGATTTACGGGACACTTGATGCTGAGTGGATCAGCACGGCTGGAATGCCTTTGTGGCTCATCGGCCCCGTGCACCTCCAAGTTAGGATTAGGGGTTAGGGTCAGAGTTAGGGATAAGGCTGTAATTTGCATACACACCATATATTGACATGTGTAGTATCATAAACAGGGCCATCAACAGGGTAACAGCCATGTATGATATATGTACGTGTAGGGTGGAAGGTTGAGAGGTCGCCCCGAGATGACGAGTACCTGTGCAGCCCACTGAGCGCTAGGCCATCCATGTCTTTCTCACGGAACACGCCCACATAGTCGGCACAGCGCACCCGCCGCAACCACTCCTCTACCTGCAGCAGGAGACGCAGGACAAGCACGCCACATACGGGGTAGAGAGAGGGGCAGGGGCTGAAAACAGGAGCAACAGGAAGGGGTAGGTGGAGAACATGTGTGTTGGGTAGGTGTGGGGGGATGCAAAGGAGCCCACACCTCACCTCAGGTCAAGGCGTGTAAGCATACATCATGCTTGTCTTCCAAATAGCGGTCATCAACAACGGAAGGGAGCAAGCAGCTGACCAGAGCCCACCTGGTTTTGTTTTCGTTTCGCCCTGATGCATGATCTATAGCTCAAAATGGCATGGTTCATACCCTTCAATTAATAGCTCGACTTTACTTCAAAACACCGCTCAAGTGAAAAACTACGCTAAAACTACGCTAAAATACGCAAAATCGCAGAGTAAAGGTCATATCTTGATAGCTCAGCCCACCCCCTCTGACCCCCACATGGCTCCAGCTCTCAGGCCGATCTAGCGTGAGCTTGACACCGGGTGAGTTTGTCATGGAGGAGGCGCTACTGCCATTGCTCGAGGGCCCACCACCCGCTCCTGCGCCCTTGCTGCTGTTGCTAGGCAGCCTGGACAGCAGTCAGACACCCCGCCACAGCCCAGAGCACTGACAAGGCCCAGGGCACTGTCCGGGGCTGGCACATGTTGAGATTTGGCCAAGGCCTATGACCGTTCATGTCTGTAAGTACATGTCTGTAAGTGCAAGGTTTTGGGGCCGGGCCTGCTTGCCTATCGCCTAGGCCCAGCAGTCAGCTGTTACCGTGCCCTCCTAACAGCACACTATTCCCCTACTAACGGGCAGAAGCTGTGTTATCTGTAATCCGAATTGAGTGTTTGTGACCTACAGCCCTCCTAATAGCCTGGAGGTACCACTATGCAGGCCTGGTCTCTACCTCCCCCTGGCCTTTCCAGCCCCACCAGCCAGCCGCACCAAGCCAAGCCGCAGAGCAGCGCAGCGCACCTGCCGGCTTCCCCCAGCTCCTTCATCAGTGCGGGCACGCGGCGGGGAATGGTGCGGGGGTCATGCATGGGGAAGTAGAGGCGGGTGCCCATCAGAGCCCCCAGCCAGCCAGAGGGCTTGTAGTCCCGCTCCAGCAGCACTGCGGCGCACAGGGCAGGCGCACCCCTGGCCGCTGGCTGCTGGGCTTCATGTGGACAAGCCACCCACCAAGATCAAGGAAGTGTGACAGAAAGGGTGACACAGGGGTGGGGGGCAGTGCGTGAAGGGAGAGGCACCAGCAGCACTGCGAGCTTTGCAACACAGCCCACCCGCCTAGATCCTAGCTATCTTGGCAGCTGTCTTGGCTGCTTCATTTCATTTACATATCTGACAATTGATGATGCTGATGATCCTAGCTATCTGGGCAGCTTTGGCTAGGCACATGTTTGACAATTGATGGTGAACGCCCCACCATGGGCATGCGTTCTTACCCTGCTTAGACCTGGTCATGGGGATGAGGGTTGGCATAGCAGGCGCGGGTTAGATCAGAAATGAAGTGATGCTGCTGATGAGGAAGACTTACTGAACAGCAGCGGTCTGGTGGGCAGCTTACCTGGTATGATCTTCTTACGCTGCTGGAACGCCTGCAGCAGCGAGGCAGACGCATTACAGCTATGTTCACGGCACAGCAGGGGCAAGCTGTGGACAGCCGACACAGCAAGGCATTACCGGCATTGCAGAGCATGGTACCAGTTGTGTGTGAGGTGGGGTGGGGTGGGGTGGGGTGGGGTGGGGTGGGGTGGGGTGGGGTGGGGTGGGGTGGGGTGGGGTGGGGTGGGGTGGGGTGGGGTGGGGTGGGGTGGGGTGGGGTGGGGTGGGGTGCACACTCACATATTCTGCCTCAGTGCGGCACGCCTGAGACTCCTTGTACCTGTGCGCCACAGGGCGCCATGAGTAGGCTGGTGCAGACCATACAGCATGAGGGCATGTGCCCTTCAGTGTACAGCAGCAAGGCCCCTGGCCGCACTACTGCTTGAGAGAAGAAAGAAAGATAGAAAGAAAGAAAGAAAGAAAGACACCGCCCTCGCTGCCGGGCGTGCATGTAGGGAGGAGAGTAGCCTCGGGGCGTGCCCTTGCTGCCCTCCCACCAAAAGCATCCCAGCTCCTGGCTGTTCTACTACTGGGTTGGTGGGTGATGAAGGTGCGTGCTGGCAGCAGGCAGGGGCGCTGGCTGTGTCAGCAGGAGGCAAGCAGCATAGCAGTCAATGCAGCAGCTACATCTCAACGCACACTCACACTGGCACTTACTGACACCCTAGGGGGGGTGAAGGAAACATGAGAGAGGTGTGGGGAAGGGAAAGGGGTAGAGGCAGAGGCAGCATACGGTGAGAAAGCGGGGCGAGGTGGGGAGGGCGGGGCCAGGGAAGGGAGGGGGACGCACCGTTTGCTGACACACACCACCACGGCAGCACTGTCCTCCACAGCTCGAGCCATGGCCTCCAAGGTGCTGCCGCTCATCTGCTTGGAGCCACATGCACAGTGTGTGACAGACCTCCACTACTGCCCCAGCCCCCCCTAAAACAATGGAAAGCAGCAGCAGCAACGGCAGCAGCGGCAGCAGCAGCAGCAGCTCCACACACCCAGTACATCCGTCAGGTGCTGTGACATGGGGTGGCTGCAGCAGTGAGTGCGACAGCAGCTCCTCCCTGAGTACCAGCAGCAGCAGCAGTGGCCGCAGCCATGTTCAGGACCCTGGCACCCTCCACTCTACAAAAGGCCCAGGCCCAGGCCCTACTATGCTGCAACTTCGTTTTGAACCCTGGCAACCTATACTCTGCAGGAGGCCTAGGCCCAACTACGCTGACCTGCTTGTCACCCACCTCCATCTAAGAAAGAGTGAGGGACATGGGACTGACAAAGGGTGCTGGGAGGAGGCTACACTGCACTGCACTGCACTGCACTGTACTGCAATGAAGCACACTGCCCTGCACTGCCCGTCACCCCCATCTGTTCACCCTATGTCATGCCATGCACACTGGTGCACCCCAAGGGGGTAGCAAGGCTGTGTGACGCTGTGCTGAACTGCACTGCACTGCCTACAGCACTGCACTGCCTGCCACCCTCCATTTGCACCACACTGCACTGCCATGAACCTCCCATCATCTGAACTGCAGCTCGCCGGGAGCATGCACGCTGACATACTGCATAGCACTAGGGGCTGGGTGTCATGCGGGCACACACCTTGTCAATGTCCATCCTGCACAGGCAAGGCCAAAGGAGCAGTGGAGCCAGGGAAAGGGGAGTGGGCAACGCGTGGCAGCCAAGGCAAGCCAAGGCAGCGGGTGCAGCAAAGGCAATCGGAGCAGCTGAGGCAAATGGGGCCAGTGAAGAGCTTGACGCCAGTCACGGCAGAGGAGGCCAGTGGGAGGTGCTTGCAATAGAGAACTTGGTGGTTAGCTTGCCGGGAGTTTTGCGACCAAGCCTGGCTTGACCTGGCCTGACCTCATGCTCTGATCACCCCAGCCCTGCCCTGCCTGCCCCAGCCTTTGCGTGCTGACCTGAGCCAAGATGGCTGCGCGGCTGCTCTCAACAAAGGCCAGATTGCCAGTGGGAGGTGCATACAGAAACCACCCTGGTGGTTAGCTTGCCTGGGGTGCTCCGACTGCCTCCCCTCACCAGGTTTTATAGCCCGCTGCCTGCAGCTCCGTCTTGATCAGCATCACGCTCTGCTGGCAGCCCCACTCGTAGCTGAGCATCACGTGGGGCAGCGCCTCCTCCAAGAGGCACGCCTCCTGCCCCTCTGCACACTGTGACGCCACCTCGCCTGCACTGCTGGTCAGCCCTTTCACGTCCTGCTCCAGCCCTGCGCCAGCCAACAGTCAGGGGGAGGGCGAGTGGGAGGGAGGGAGGTAGGGAGGTCTGCCTTGCCTACCCCAGGCAACCCATCTCTGCTTGCTGCCACACCAGGGAACGTACCACACAGCTTGGGAGGGAGGGCAGGCTGGTCACATTGAGGGTGGGCCATGCTTGCTCATGCATAGCCTGGGAGCTTGTGAACCTGCTTCAGCCCACAGGCCAGGTTAGCCTGCTGCTGCCTGGCCTGTCAGCCTGTGAGTCTGCTGCAGCCTTTAGGCCTGTGAGCCTGCCTAAGCTTGTTGGCCAGTTGAACACTGGCCAGGCACCAGGGCTGCTGCATGCTGCAGGGCACGTGTGGTGCACCCTTCCTGCCATCCCAGCGCAGCTGGCTGCCTACAGCAGCTGGCCAAACCCGTGCCTGATCCTGCACCAAGGGTGGCATGGCATCTCAGAGTCTCCTAAGCGCCAACGAGGTGTGAGGGTGTGATCCTTGCAAGTCGGGTTTCAGGTGCGTGGGGGCTGTGGAGGGTGTGATGGGGTGTGATGGGGTGTGAGCAGTGCAAGGTGGTGGGGTGGGGTGAGGTGACCCACCCAAGGTCCACAGACAGCCCTTGGCCACCTCCTTGGTGCGAGCGCTCTCAGTGGTGTTCAGCGCTGTGCGGATGGCGTCCACTAGCCCTGGCTGCAGGCCACACCACAACAGGCAGCCGCCAGGCTGAGTCAGGCTGTGGCCCAGGCATGTGTCGGTGTAGTCTGTGGCTCAGCACACAAGCAGTGCCTCAGGGCATGGCACTGCAGTGCAAACCAGCAGGCACTGCCCATAGCCTATTCTAGCAATCACGTTCATCCTTAAGGCAGCTTCCTCAGGCTTGACCTGGCCTGGCCTGGCCTGAACTCATGCTCTAACGAGCCCCAGCCCTGCCCTGCCTGTCCCAGCCTTTGCGTGCTGACCTGAGCCAGGATGGCTGCGCGGCTGCTCTCAACAAAGGCCAGGTTCCATAATGTGGACAGAGCGTAGCGGTGCGCAGCCTCATTGTTGTGGTGCTTGCCTGCAGCACAGTTGACACCAAGTCATTGGGGCTACTTTAGCAGCAGTGTGCTGCAGCAAGGTGGCCAGTATGCAGGTGGCTCAGGGCAGTCACATACTGGCTGCCTGTCAGGCTCAACGTGTTGGCCTGCATACCACCTCTGAGACCAGCAACCCTTTTTGCCATCAGCCTTCTGCTGCGTTGTGTTGATGGCAGGGTGCTTGTGGCTGACAGTGCTGAGCAGGGCAGCTCCTAGCCATGCGCTTTGAGGTCAATGAGGTGGCTGCAGAGTGGGGCATGCAGGTGAAGCTCATTGAGGTGAAGGCCAGGGCAGTAGGAGCAGCAGCTGGGCCACAAGCTGGAACAGCGGTGGGCCTGCTAGAACAGCGACAGCTAGCATGGCAGCAGTGACCACATTATGGGGGATCCCATGAGAATAATCCACTGCAGCCGACTGGGTAGAGGGCGAGGCATCAGGAGGAGCGGGTGGGGCAGCAGCTGCCATGGCAGCGGATGGGGACCCCTGTAGCTGCCTCTGTAGCTGCCTGATGAGTGAGGGGACTAGTTGCTTGGAGGTAGGGGAGCAAGCTGAGGAGAGGCAGGTGAGCTGCAGCTGTTACACACACCAAAGAGCACCTCAGCCAGCACTTGCACGCCTCCATTGCGCGCTATCAATTCCTGCAGCAGCACCAATGGCAGCAATGACACTGCCACATCAGTGAGCATGCTGCAATGGCAGCAATGGCAGCATCAGGCTTACGCCTGACAGCGCCCCACACAATGCAGGCCTATGCAGCAGATGCCAATGCGCATCCAGCTGTGCAGGCATGATGGGTGCACCTGGACCTGTGGTGGTGCTGTTGCCAGAATCCACACCCTCTCCTTGACCCTGCTGACGCCCACAGGACATCCAGGCCCATGGCCTGGGAAGGCAGCGGGAGATATGGTGACCCACCTTATTCGAGTCGTTCACTGCCAAGCTGGCCAGCCCTTGGCACAGCTTCCACACGGTCCAGAACGCCTCATGCTGAGCAGAGCACAGCAGCAGGCAGGACAGGAAGGCCATCAGCCGCAGCAGCACCACCATCACCATCACCTTATGGCCATCCACTTCCCTGCTGCAGAGTTGTTGCCTTCAGCACAAGCACACACATCATGTTGCACCAGGCACCTGACAGCAGCCTGTTCCTAGTGACAGCAGGGGAGGGAGGAGAGGGGTGGTGATGCCAGGACTCATGTCGTGGGCTCCCATTAGCAGGCAGAAGCCGCATCACCGTCACGACCACAGCCATGGCGCGGCGACCTGGCTTGTGGCAATGCCAGGCTCAGCCCTAGGCAGAAAGCTGGGTTCCTAGTGGCTGCGCTCTTGACCTAACAGGGGCATGGAACCCATCCCGGCATAAGGCTGTGGGGCAGGTGTGCACATCACAGCCTTCCTGCACCTGGTTGGTTGGCTAGTCTAGCACCACCTGCAGTGGCTAAGTTTGAGGTGCACTCCACTTACTTAGCACCACCTGCCAAGATCGTACCTAGGCTGGTTCCTAAGCCCTTGCCTGCCTGCCTGCCTTCTTGCCTCCCGCCTGCCGCGTCCATGTCTGGCTGCCCCACTGCCTGTTTGCCCCCTACCTGCATGCACCTACCTTCATGATGCCCTGGCAGGCGGCTCCAAGGACCTGCAACCACAAACCCATATCCATGCATTCCATATCCAGGGCCTTGCTGGGCATGCCCAGTCATTAGAGACGTTCACACGCTCACACGTACAAACTGAGCAGTCCACTTAACACTTGCATATGTCACCATGTTGTTTGTGTATATATGCATGTGCGGGATGATTACAGCTAGGTCAGGGTGGCAGTGATGGTGGTGATGAGGAGAATGGTGGCAGCGGGGCAATATGACTATGAGGTAGGGGTGGCAGTGACGGTGGTGTTGCTAATGAGGAGCAGGAAGATGACGGTGGTCGCTGTGCGTGCCTCACTGTGGACTGTTGGCAAGTCCAGCATGAGTGTCTGAGCCTGTGCGTGATGTGGAGCCTGTGCGTGATGTGTGCGTGTGTCATGCCAGCTGCTGTGGGTGCACCGCCTGCCTGTTGCTGCCTTGCGTGCCCCGTGCTGGCCACCCAAGCTGGGGTCACTCAGCTTTGCCTGCCTCAAGCTTTGACAGCTAGGCAAGCTGCACCGGAGCCTGACGTCCATTGCCTGAGCTCCATGTGCCCATGCTGGTGCCAGGAACCCAAACACAATGCAAGTGGCGCTAAATACTGGTGGTGTAAAAAGGAACTTGACCCTGTTGAGCACACTATTCCCCTACTTATGGGCAGGGGCTGTGTCATCTGTAAGCCAAACTGAGTGTCTGTGACCTACAGCCGGGACCAATACCTAATTCCCTACCCCAACCCCTTGCGAGGGTCGGGCGGTCGATGTTGGCATGAAACACATGCGCACAGCTCAAATAGTTCCACAGTGGGTGCTCTGTCCAGGGGCTGGGGTGTCAGAGGGTGTCAGAGGGAACAAAACGTGCCACCAGGGACCGGCCTCCATGCCTCTCCTCCCTGCCACCACACCCATGCTCCCTACTGGCTGGCCCTACTCCCCTGTGGCCCTACTCCCCTGTGGCCACCAGGTTTGTGGTCATCAAGGGTGCGGCCGATGATGTTGTAACCGTAGAGGCTGTAGTAAAGCAAGAGTGCCCACAAGCGTCACCCTGTTCATTGATGAATGTTCTGAGATGGGCTCCAGTGAGACTAAGTAAGGGAAGTTGTAGGGGAAGTAGGGGAAGTTGTGTGCTGAGCGGCATGACTTTAAGGTTCGAGATGCCATCTGCCATCTGCTGCGTTGTGTTGATGGTCACAAAACAATTTTACAGTGAGTTCTGTGTGAAAGCTGAATTGGGTAGCTAGGAGTGCGTGATCCGGCTATCAGCAAGTTGTCAATGCCTGTCTGGCCTGGTGCCTGGGAACGGAACATGCTATTAGAGATTGGGAGGTTGTAATCATCAAAGGGGTGCGGCCGCTGCTGCTGAAGTCATGAAGTTGAAGATGAAGTAGGGTACCCTGCACCACCAATGTTGAATTGATTACTTTGATTTGGGCTGCAATGAAGTGAGCTTACTCAATGGGCTGTAGTGATGGACATTACGCACAGACAACACCTGAGTCTTGCGTGATGAGGGGGAATGTTGAGGTGTCCTAGATGCCATCTGCCTTATGCTGCGTTGTGTTGATGGCGTGGTGCTTGTGGCTGACAGTGCTGAGTATCTGATCCTAGTCATGCGCGGTGTCAAGGTGGGAACAGAGATGCCACCAGCAGCTGTCTGCTGTGGCCCATCTGCTGAGCCGCATCTGCCCCCCTGTTGCCTAGCAGCACGCCAGCAGCCCTGATCACACCAACACTTGTTGTCTGCCAGTGCTGTTGCCCGCAACACAACGCAACATGCGACAAGAAGATATGGCTTTCCCCATGAGAGGGGACGAGGACTCGTGTTATGCTGTGCTCTGCTTGTGATGCAGTATGTCGCATGGTCAGGGTCAGATCCTAATCATGGCAAAATGCTTGTAATGCAGCGTGTCTGATGGTCAGGGTCAGGTCCTACTCATGACAGGGAGCACCTCAGGCAGGCAGGCCACACCTCAGGCAGACAGGCCACACCTGGAGCATATGGACCACCAGCTGCTCGTCCAGCTGCAGCCGCGGGTTGCTCTCCTCATGGCCCACCAAGCAGGCCACAGCCACGGCAGCATTGATGCGGGCAGCAGGGTGCTGCAGGCAGGCGCAAGGCAGTGCAGGGACCAGGCAGGCAGCGTCTTGCAGGGCAGGGCTGGTGACTAGGTATGTTTAGCCCAGCCGCCCCACCCTGCTGGCAATTGTCAAAGACAACAAGCAGCCGTACCATGCCACCGGGTATGACGCTGTGCAGCCTTTGCTGCTACAGCGCACCTCTGCTTGCCTCACTGCCAGCTCCCCATTCACCCATCTCCCTGCAGGCCATGTCTCTGGATTGAGCCCGCTTGCCAGCCATGGCTTGCCCGGCCCCACCAGCAGACTCACAGCAGCACGCCCAGCCATCACTCACTGCTGTGTCTGCCTAGCCGCCTTTCTGCCCAGACCAGAGTCACAGCCCGTGTCGACTTCAGTTTCCCCCTAGTTTCCCTTACCGCCCAGAACACAGTTACAGCCCGTGTCGACCTCAGCTTCTCCCCAGTTTCCCACGGACGGTGAATGGTTGGCCGCACTCTGGTTGGATGGCGTTGTTTGCTGCTGTTCAGCAGCAGGTTGATGACACTGCGCCCAGTCACAGCCCGCCAGGCTGCTGCTGGCCCTCCCTCCCTCGTCCCACCTGCTCATCCCGCATGATGTCCACCAAGGCGTCCACCGCCCCGGCATTGATCAGCAGGCCGTGGTTGCGCGTGTTGTGTGCCAGGTTGCGCAGCACTGCCGCCGCCCGCTGCTGCAGCTGGGTGCCAAGGCTGGACTCCCCTACCTCCCCAGCCGGCTGCAGTACAGCACCACCAGGCAGCAGCTCTTCACCCACTGCTCGGGCTGCTGCCTGACATACTTGACACAAATATCCGTTGAGAGCTGCCTGCACGCTGCCTGCACGCTGTTGCCTGCCCTGGCAATGAGTACCAGCAACGCTACAAGCTGGTCAATGATTGGCTGTTAGTATTGGTGAGGTGCCGCTGTTAGTTTTGGCTTTGTTGGCATGGTTGGCATAATTGCTTGGTAAAGCATATACAAATGTGCTCCATGTGGCATTGTGAGCAAACCAGGAAAGCATTAACTGCCAATTATTGGAGTGCAATGAAGGTAAACGGGGCAGGTGGGCAGGCAGCTCGCCATGCACTGCTGAGCTTGTAGGTCCAGGTAGGGGTGGCAGGGAGGGTACTGCCAAGTGCTTCATCAACCCAGGTGGGAGTAGAGGAGATAGTAGGGGAGATAGTAGGGTTAGTCAGTAGGGGTAGCAGGCGGTGAGAAGGGGTGGGATAAGAGGGCGGTACATGCTAGTGTTCAGTTTGTAGTTGGGAAGGGATGGTTGGAGCTCCCTGGCAACAGCTTGGCAGACTGCTGCAGCACCATCCCTGATGTGTGGTTGTCACACTGCGCTGCCCACTCACGGCGCAGCGGCACAGTGCCACCAGCTGGGGCACCAGGCCACTGCTGATGACTGCCGCGTGCGTGGCCTCACTGAAAGCCACCATGCTGCACACAGTGGGCCAGAACACACCGCCGCAAGGGCCTGAGCCATGGCTGGCAGGGGAGACCAAGCGACGGTAAGCAACGACAACAACACATTTACCCCCTACTGGTTGGCAGGGGCTGTGTTATCTGTAATCCGAACTGAGTGTTTGTGACCTACAGCCGGGACCAATACCTATTTTCCTACCCCTCCCCCCTTGCGAGTGTCAGGCTATCGATGTTGGCATGAAACACATGCTCTAATGTAAACAACAGCTTAAGCAATGCCTAGGGCACACATACTACTGTGCTACAGGCTGCTGGGCTTGCAACGACAACAGCGGTAGGAGGGGCAGCAGGTGTGGCTGTTGTGGCAGGGGTGGGGCAACACGTAGGCAGCCACAGGGGGTGCTTTAATCCTAGCGGTGCGCGGCACTCAGGCTCCTGGCTACCCAGGCAGCACAGCACTAACCCGGTGAGCAGGTAGCACATGGCGCCTTGCAACTCACGGCTGCGGATGCTGCTGAGGCTGCGGGCGACCTCCTCGACTGCAAACAGCAATGCACAGCCCTGCACCCCCCGCCCCGCAAGCATGCCTTGGCTACCTGTGCCTGTGGGGAGCTGTAGGGGAGTGGCTGAGGGGAGTCCCACGGAATGCAGTCAGAAAGGCACGTCATGTTACCCTGCTATGGGTTGCATGTGGCAGTTGTTACAGCTCATGCAGAGGTAGTTAGAGCTGAGAACCCAGCAGGTATGGCCAGGTGCTCAGCACTGGCAGGCAGTCGAACCTCACCTATGCCCCCTTCACAGATCTGTTGGCAAGTGATTGAGTTGCGGTAGCACAGGATCTGGAGCGCCAAGTAGGCTACGCTGTGCCGCAGCCGGGCCAGGCCGATGATAGGCTGCAACTGCGTGCACACTGCTGTCTGCAGGGCTCTGACGCCACACTGCTTCCTGTTCACGGCCTCCTGGACAGTCTTCAAGAGCTGGGAGGTGGCGAGCACGGCTGCCGACTCCAGGTTTGGGTCAGGGACACCGTCCTGCCACCAGCTTGCGAGCATTGTCAATAACTGTTCCTGTGTGTCCTCGGCAGTGCATGGCGGTAGGGTGATGGCAGCGGGCGAGGAGATACTCTTCACGGAGGGCGGTGACGATGCATTGAAAGCGGCATTGCTGGGTGATGCGCCCACGCTGGCAGCTGGTTGCTGGGTTTCCAACTTAACGCCGGCCGCGCAAGGTAGAGGACTGCGCACTCGCAGTGCTTCAGAATACCGATAGTGCAGAGCCACGCACGTGTCCCTGTGGGACGAGGGATCGGATGCTCGAAAACGGGGCAGAAGCATAACTGATCCTGTTGCTAGCACATGGCTTGATCGCGAGGGTACAACAAGCCCAACTCGCGCAAGTCAGAGAGGATACGATTCGCATGTGATGCAAGTGCAAGCCTTCGAAGTCGAACCTGCAGGCCTCTGCGGTATGCCTCACCCGTCACTCACATGAACGCCATCGTGGGGTATGCACATCTTCCGGAGTATCAGGGCTTATCAATGGCTCTTGCCCTCTCACGTGGCACCATCATTCAACCAGCACATTATTCCCTACTAATGGCCAGGACATGGATCTGTAATCCAAAATGAGTGTCTGTGACCTACAGCCGGGGCTAGGGGCTGTTCATAGCTGAGCTGACCCTGCTGGTGTGGAACTAATACACAGTCACCACCTTGCCTTTCACCCTGCCTGTTGGCCTGCCGCTGTTGGCCCTCTCCACCACCTTGCGGCAGGCCTGCAGCACAGCCTTGGCCCCCCACCCACCCCGAGTGCCAATGCCTGCGTTGCCAAAGAACACCACCAGCTGCTTGCGGGTCCCCCACCGCTTCTGGGACTCAATGGCTGCCCCCTCCTTCAACTGCATGGCACACAATGCGCACAGTGCGGATGTGAATCCTCGAAAGGACTGGGGACATGGCACCTAGCAGGTCACAGGTTGGGCAGTCATCATCATCTGGCCCTGCCCCCCCCCCCCTACCCTTGGCACTCCCACTTTCTTAAAGTAGCGCTCCAGAACCAGGCACCATGGACCAGGCACCATCAACCAGCCTGCGGGTATCCAGCTCACGTGGTGAAGTCAAGTGGTTTGGTAGGGTCGAGGTCTTACAACCTAACAGTCTTACTTTAGAATTGTTACAGATGTCGGTAAAACCTTACTTGTGTCCTTGCAAGTGGCTGCGGCCAGTGTCGCCCCCGCCCCCGCCCCCGCCCCCGCCCCCGCCCCCGCCCCCGCCCCCGCCCCCGCCCCCGCCCCCGGCCCCGCCCCCGGCCCCGCCCCCGCCCCCGCCCCCGCCCCCGCCCCCGCCCCCGCCCCCGCCCCCGCCCCCGCCCCCGCCCCCGCCCCCGCCCCCGCCCCCGCCCCCGCCCCCGCCCCCGCCCCCGCCCCCGCCCCCGCCCCCGCCCCCGCCCCCGCCCCCGCCCCCGCCCCCGCCCCCGCCCCCGCCCCCGCCCCCGCCCCCGCCCCCGCCCCCGCCCCCGCCCCCGCCCCCGCCCCCGCCCCCGCCCCCGCCCCCGCCCCCGCCCCCGCCCCCGCCCCCGCCCCCGCCCCCGCCCCCGCCCCCGCCCCCGCCCCCGCCCCCGCCCCCGCCCCCGCCCCCGCCCCCGCCCCCGCCCCCGCCCCCGCCCCCGCCCCCGCCCCCGCCCCCGCCCCCGCCCCCGCCCCCGCCCCCGCCCCCGCCCCCGCCCCCGCCCCCGCCCCCGCCCCCGCCCCCGCCCCCGCCCCCGCCCCCGCCCCCGCCCCCGCCCCCGCCCCCGCCCCCGCCCCCGCCCCCGCCCCCGCCCCCGCCCCCGCCCCCGCCCCCGCCCCCGCCCCCGCCCCCGCCCCCGCCCCGCCCCGACTGGCCAGAGAGAAAGGCACAGTTTCCGCGTTTGCAGCAATTTCGATTAATAGCTTGCCCAATGGTGCCCCTTTCACACCGCCTGCACCAATAAGAGGCTCGCGGATTGCACTTCAGGCGCATTTCCCTCATTGGTGTCACGGCCACAAGAACAATCTACAGTGAGCAGCTGAGGTGTGTTCGCAGTCTTTTGCGCCGGCACAGCCTCAAATGCAAGAAGTGACGCGCCGCTTGCCAGGAGACGCGCAGTGATACGCAAGTGCCAGTGCGATAGATGCTACCGAGAACGGTGCACTTTGTAGTGAGTACATGCATGAAGATTACCAACCCCATGTTTGGGCCTCCTTACTAAGACTCTTGGCTGCAGTCACAAGAGTATCTACCTGAGATCCAACAATGACATCGCCAAACACTGATTACAGTCTTGCATTCTGAGCTGACCATTGCACAATGCCAAACCTGGGCCGTGCAAGTTCTTGGCAGCGGTGAACCTCAACGGAGACCTTGTAAGGATCATTCCCCATTCCCCAATGCAGTGACACAACAACTTGGTGGCGAGCCATGTTTGCGGTGCATTGAAGAAAGCTGCAGCCCATCACAATACCACAAAGCTGATGGGCGGCCAAAGGCTGTCACTGCCTTCCCTAAAAGCGCTGCCTCTCTAAATCGCATAGCGCGGTCTAGTCATCAGCAGCGGCAGTCGAGATTAGCGCCAGTGTTTGCCCACAGCAATGGGTGTAGCGACATCGTCTACAGCAAACTCGTCTCCAGAGCTGCGCTCCATCAATGATCTTTGCGTGATTATCCCCGTCTTGAACGAACGCGAGAACGTGTTAAAGGCTGTGCAGTCTGTGCTGCAGTAAGTACTAGTGCGTCATACCCGTGACGGCGAGAGTGACGCTCCGCTGTGCAGCCAGTCCCCTTGCCCATGTCAGCTTGCGACCTGTGTGTGCTGCTAGGCTGTTGAGTCTGCTGCTTGGCAGTGTTTGCTTGCTGCTAGGCAGTGTAGTGTTGTGTTAGCCTGCTGCTAGGCTGCTGCTGCTGCTGCCAGAGAGTAGCAACCAGCAATTCAGCTGATTGCAGGCTGTGGGACTACCTGTCTCTGCCGTGCGGCTTGTAGCCAGGTGAACACCCACAACCCGTCCAGATTGGCAAAAGCTAAGCAGCAGCCATCGCTGCAAAGAGTCAATAGTGTGTGCCAGAGTCCCACATGGCAGCCAGAGACTCATCCTCTGTCCCAGCGAGCTCGTTGTACATCTGTGTCCTCCACACCAGGCCATGAGTGTTGTGTGCCAGCAGGTCTGGTCCCAACGCCTACCAGCCTGAGGTGGTGGTGGTGGACGGTGGCAGCACTGATGGCACTCTGGAGCTGTGCCAGGCGCTGCCCGGTGTCAAGGTGGAGCAGGCCAGCAGGGCAGGACTTGGCGGGTGGGAGGTGATGAGCAAGGGAGTTTAAAGTGGTGCTGATGTCAGCAGAGGCACGCGGTGGATTGGCAGAGGGTCAGAGGCTCTGCACATGCCATGGCTGGCAAGCAGGCTGGTTGCCAGTCCGGAATGTGCTGCCAGGACGGCTGCCAGGCGGGCTGTCAGAGGCCAGCACAGGCCCCTCACAGCTCAGCATGTACTCACGCCAGGTGTGGTATTGTAACCCACAGCAGGTGCCTGACCCTAAGGCTACAAGGCGAACTCACCAGTACTGCTGGGCTCATTGGGGCTGGGCTTGTTGAATGGGGCCTGCCTACGCTGACAGTAGCGCAATGCACGCTGCTGACTTGGCAGTTGTCATAGCTTCTGCAACGCAAACATGTTTCACATGGAGCACACCCAAGGGGAGTTGGCACACCCATGCCTGCTTCCTTGTCTTCTGCAGACAGGTGTCAGGTGCACAGGCCAGGCGTGGGTGTCTGGACCAAGGTGTAGGAAGGTCAGGGCCACTGCAGCTATGTGAGGGCCTGGAGCCACCTGGCTGCAGCTGCCTGGCGGTAGCTGCCTGGCGGTAGCTGCCTGGCTGCAGCTGCACTAGGGCCGTCAAACAGCTCCAGCACAGTCTGTGGCCAGGTCAGGTCAGGTCAAGGGGAGCTGAGGTGGGGTGCAGGTGGGGTGCAGGCAGGGCAGCAATGGCCTTCCCTGCAGCAGGGTGGACAGCAGCTAGGTCAGCAAAGGGCGTGGTGGTGAGCCCTGTGTTAGCATGGGAGGGGCTACAGGAAGCCTAAGCTCTCCCTGCCATCTCCTCTTGTTGTCTTGCTGGTTTGCTGGTGCTCTTGCTGTTTTGTGGTGCTGCTCCTGAGCCATTGCCACTGCCAAATCATCGCAGCTTGCTCCTCTTCCTTGGCAGCCACCCACGCCGCGCTGACACCCCTCCGCCTGGGGCCTGGGGCCTGGACTGCAGGTGCTGAAGTCGAGTGCTGGCAGGGGGCGCCAGATGAACGTCGGGTGGCGCAGCAGCCAGGCGCCCTGGGTGCTGTTTATGCACGGAGACTCCCAGCTGCCACCCAGCTACCCGTCCGCCCTCCAGCACGCCTTGCTCCCAGCCCAGACTGCCAAGGGGCGCGGAGGGCAGCAGCAGGAAGCAGGTGCCAACTGGGGCTGCTTTGCCACCATCTGCACCGAATTTGACAACTCCTGGCAGGGCTGGCTGCTGCGCACGGGAGTGGGCATACGCACACGCCTGCTGCACCAGCCCTATGGCGACCAGGCCCTGTTCGTCAGCAGGGTTTGGCTGGACAAGGTAGGTACGCTGCGGTGGGCGGGTGGGGTGGGGTGAGGTGTGACTCTGTCGTGACTCTGACAGGATTGTAGTTGTTGTGCCACTGAGGCAGTCAGTATGGAAGAGCAGCAACATTTTGAGTGGGTCAGGCAGCTGTCGTGCTACCCATGTTGACAGTAGTGGCTCACAAGGCACAGTGGTCAGGTTGGGCCAGGCAAAGCCAGGCCTGTGGCAGCTGTGACATGGAGGAGGTGGGGCTAGGGAGGATGCAGGCCAAGGTTCAATGACACCTAACAGCCAAAGAGGGACACTGAGTGGGAAGTAAAGCAGCTGGCAACACTGTCAGCCACAGCAACTATTGCAACTCCGTGCTGGCGCCCGACACAGCTTGCGCTGCTAGCCAGCTGGTGACCAGGACAGCAAAGCAGCAAAGCAGCAGGGTGACCACGAGAACAGGGTCAATACGGTGTTAAGGCAGCAGAGGGAGGGAGGGAGGGAGGGAGGGCCCGAGGTCATGCCAACACCTGCACTAGGTTTTGGAGGGAGGGAGAGGGAGGGGGAGTCATGTCTGGAATGCAGTCCTTGCCACCTTGTGATGACAGGCATGTCCTGTCAGGTCTGCCAGGTCTGCTGCACCTCCTAGTCCATGAGGCGTGCAGACCCTGCTATCCCAACGCCCTGGCTGCCCCTCACGTGCCCCTGCCCCTGCCCCTGCCCCTGCCCCTGCCCCTGCCCCTGCCCCTGCCCCTGCCCCTGCCCCTGCCCCTGCCCCTGCCCCTGCCCCTGCCCCTGCCCCTGCCCCTGCCCCTGCCCCTGCCCCTGCCCCTGCCCCTGCCCCTGCCCCTGCCCCTGCCCCTGCCCCTGCCCCTGCCCCTGCCCCTGCCTCACCACCCCCTAGCTTTCTCCCTGGTGCCCACACCAGCTGCCTGCCCCTCACTGCCCTCCAGCTGCCTGCAGATGGGTGGCTTCCGTGAGTGGCCCCTCCTGGAGGACCTGGACCTGGTGACCCGGCTACAGGCAGCAGGGGCGGGGCGGCCGGCTATTGTGGAGCTGCCGCTGCAAACCAGCGGCAGGTGAGCAGCCAGGCAGCTCTCCAATGCGCTGCTGCACCCACAAGGCGTGCATGGGTGCACATGCATGGGGCTGAGGCTGGCACGTGTGTGACGCACGCCTGGGTGCCGCCCTACTCATCTTGGCACCCTCAGCTGCTGATTCCACTGCCAGATTTGTTTTGCAGCGGTGAAGGAAGGTGTGTGTGCGACAATCAACCCCACCAGCAAACGCTCAAGCGCAAACCTGCTGATGCCTGAAGCAATGACATTCCACGCTGTGCTGAAGGGGCACGGCATGCAGTGGCATGCGATGTCACAGCCCGCGATGTCACCACAATGATTGTCAGCAGGTCTGCAGTCGAGCGTGGGTTAGTTGTTAAGAAAGCCGGTGCCATACGGCTGGTGTCAAGCTGTGCTGGTTTATGAAGAGCTGCTGCTAGAGCTGCTGCTGCTGGGTACTTCCCTGCTTTGTTGTTCAACCCAGTACCTTATGCCAGGATCAGTAAGAGCTTGGAGGACCATGGACAGGCAACGACACAACACCCTGTCACACCCCTGCTGCTGCTGCTGCCAACCTGGTGCTGCAGGCGCTGGAGCAAGCTAGGTTTCTGGCGCACTGCCTTGTTGAACCAGGCTGTGTTGGTTGGGTGGCGGTGCGGGGTGGATGTGGGCACACTGGCAAAGTGGTACAGAGCGCCTGAGCTCCTCCTGAAGCCCAAGCCAAAGGCGCCAGCGGCACCCGCAGCCACCACCCCGGACCCTGACATTGCCTCTACCCCAGCCCTGACCATGGCCTGGGCCCTGACAGCCGCCAACCTGGCCAAACCCACACCAGGGGCCCAGCCCCAGCCCCCGCCCCTGGACCCCCCCAGTTCATGACAGCCCTCGGGGACCTCATCCCCCACCCCCCCCATGTTCCACTGGACGGCGAATGGTTGGCCGCACTCCGGTCGGATGGCGACCTGATGCACAATCCTGAGCCCTGGTCCCAGTAAGCCGCAGAGCTTGACAGTAGACTCTAAACCCAAAGCCCACTAACGACGTGATGCAGTGTGCATCACGAGGTATGGAGGCTCTGCCTGCCCCTGGCAAGCAGTACCAACAGGGCTATAAGCTGGTCAATGAGTCAACGTGCCACACCAGGGGTCAAGTAGCCAATCAGGCTGCCAGGCTCATAAGCTGTGAGGGAGGTTACCAATGGTCAGGGGATTGAACATGCCACCAGGGATGAGGTCTGTGGTCATGAAGAGTGCAACCGATGATGTTACAGTTATGAAGGCAGCAATTGGGCGAGATGCCCCACAGGCAGCACCCTTTTGTGTGTCAACTGGGGGATGTTGTGCTGCGGTGGGTGACGCAACCGTCTTGCTGACACGCTCTAATCGCGCTGGTCAAGCACTATCAAGCACTGGTCCTGTATCTCGCATTGTCAAGCACTGTTGAGCTACGGTCATAAAATGTATATATGTATGGATCTCACTTCCGGCACTCCGTTCGGTGGACATTTTACCGAGAGGATTGATTGCGTAGGCACTCCGGTTGGACGGTGACCCGATGCACTTCCCAGCACGGCCACTCCGCTTCAATAGTGTTGCTGAGTCCTTGAGATGCCGACGAAAAAGAAACGCAAGCGCCCCGCTTCCCCCGCACCGGGTGCAGCATGTAAGCCGGAAAGTCCGACGAAAGGCTAGGCCCCCCGAAGCAAACAAACGGCGCGACGCAGTGTGCACCACGCGAATATGTGACTCCCTACATCTAGTCCTGCCATGCGTGCTGTGCTTTCCTGTGTCTGCAGGTGCCAGTGGCAGTGGGCAGCTACCTCTTAGTGACGAGGGACAGGCTGCCAAGTAAGTGATTGGTCAGCGTCGCCAGGTCATCAAGGCTGCCCTGCGTGGCCTTGTGGAGGCAGCCCGGCCTCATCTCAGCGCAGCTCAAGTAGTGGCGGAGAGCCCCACCTCCCCCTGCCCATGCCCAGGCCCCCCCTGCTGCACCTGGCCCAGTGCCACAACCCCAGGCCCCCCCATGGGGCAGGTGGCTGGACCGGGACACCAACTCGTGCCTCAACTTCCAGCGCAATGGGGAGAGCATGCAGCGCCCCCTGGAGATGTGCAGCTAAGAGGGCCGTGAGGCTCTGCCTACCGTCAGGGATGTGAGCCAGCAGCGCTGCAAGCTAATAACCGGCTGCCCAAGGGCAGGCAGCGGTTGCACCGGGCTGCAGAGTACCGGCGGGGCGTTGATGGTCGGGCCCACAACAATGCATAGGCCCTAGTATTTCACACAAACTGGTAGCCTTACTATTACTGTAAGTTTTAATGGGGTGCTCAATGGTTCAGGGGACCAGTGTTGTGAATCTTCAGATTTTCAGATTTTCAATTTTCAGATTTTCAATGAAAATGAAAGTGTTTCATTGAAAAACTGAAAGAGTTTCATCGTCAGTGAAATTGAGCGGATGCCGCTGGTTGTTAGCCTATCCTTTCAAACGCGACTTGTTTGTAGGCCTGCACTGTTTGAAATGCAGAAATACTTAGGTTGCCAAAGGTCAGACATGCAAGCCATTTTAAAAGATGCAAGCCGTCCATGCTGTCCG
This sequence comes from Haematococcus lacustris, assembly GCA_030144725.1. NCBI lineage: Eukaryota > Viridiplantae > Chlorophyta > Chlorophyceae > Chlamydomonadales > Haematococcaceae > Haematococcus > Haematococcus lacustris. The sequence goes on from JASKMD010000017.1 coordinate 1,509,635, forward strand.
TGGATCCGCCATCTGTGGCGTTTTCTGGCTTGCGCTTCTTCCGCTGTGGCTGTAGCGCGCTGGCGCCAACCAAGTTAATCACAGCACAACCAATCACTCTGCAACACCCGATCTGCAATCTGACCGGGGGCAGCACCCGGCACTTTCAGATTTTCAGTGAAGAAGTTCAGATTTTCAGATGAAAATTTTCATTGAAAATCTGAATGAAAATCTGCAATTTTCACAACACTGCAGGGGACAATGCCATCGGTGTGGGGTTTGTAGTCATCAAGGGTGCGACCGAGGACGCTTCAACTGAATTGGAGTAACCGAGTGAGATTACCCACAGTCAAACTCAAACAGTCAAACCCACAGTCATTGGACCTTTTTCTGAAACAACGCCAAATTCAAAGATAGTTTGAACCTTCTTATGAAATTTGCCGGGATTGGGCAGCAGCTCAGCGACCGCCAACCGCACTACGTGCCTCGTCGAAGTGCGCTTCAGGTTCAGGGCCACCAAGGAGGCGTTGAGGCGCAGTAGCTTGCGCACACACTTTTTAAGTTACTCGATTTATCTACGAGCAAGGTGTAACGGCGAGCCTCGAGCGACACCGTTCCCCTTTGCCCGCGACACCTGGTGTACTGCCTATGGCGGGCGCAGGTGGGCGCATTACTTTTACCGAGTGAGTAGGGCAGGTTAAAGCCTAGCAGCTCTGCTGTGAGGACAACTGGTTCGATTCCAGGGGGCCCCGTTCTAAGCCCTAGCCCTCTCACGAGGTTCGCTGTAACTCCTCTCCATGACAGTTTCTTCGCAGTCACACGCTAGACGATCGCTCGGCTGATAGCGTGGTTCAGCACGTTACAGATGGTTTCCGACCAGACTAGCGTCTAACTGAGAAGCCTGTCCCTCAGCTTTCGGTCATGGTTCGCTATCAACGCATCCGCTACATACCGACTGTTGAGGACTACCACAATTCGATGGTCCATCAGATTCCTCTGAACCAGAACGGGCCGACTTTGCCCCCAGGAGTTCAGCCTCTGCCTGCGCCTCCGCCTCCGGAGGACCACATTGGTGCAATGCCCGGATCTGTGGTAATTAATGCCGACGGGGTTGTCCTGCAAATGGGTCCTCCTGTTCCTCGCTCTGCGCGGATTCCAGGTGGCGCTCCTGGCGAAGCTCCTCCTGCTGGGGATCCTCCCGTTGCCACAGAGCCTGCCCCTGGTCAGGATCTCGCTCCTGAGGAAGGAGCAGGGCTCGCCCCTGAGTTCCTTCCTGGCGGTGCAGTCAACGCACCTGCCACCAATCCTGGTGTCTCCCCGGCCACCAATCCTGGTGATGCCCCTGTCCACATTCCTGGTGTTTCCCCCGCGACCAATCCTGGTCCTTCCCTGTCGCCAGATCCTGGTGCTCCTGGGCCGTCCCGTCTGCGGACTAGGCGCCAGACCCCGTCGCCAGACCCCGATCCCTCTGAGTATGATGAGGAAGAAGAGGACGACCCTGAGCCAACGCGGGTGGACCAGCTGGAACAGCGCAACCGTGAACTGGTGGCTGCTCTGGCGCAGCGTAATGCTGCTCTTTCGTCTGTGCAACAGCGCCTGGATTCCCTGGAGGGCAACGTTGCTGCGGCTCAAAACACGGTAAGAGGTCCTAGTCCTCTGACTGCAGCCCGACCGATGTCATTTGCCAGTCCTGGTACTTTGAGGCCTACTGCAAACTATACACAGCCTGTTCAGGTTGATGTCGCAGCATCTGCTCGTGCTGCACAACGTATATCAGCTTTTAGAGCTGCTGGTTATGCTGGTGGATATGCTATTACAGATAGAAACGGCCCTCGTATGCCTTCTACTTATCCTGTTAATGGTGCTGTCCCCAGTACAGGTGGTCCTAACAGGTCCCCTACTAATCCTGGTGCATATACGCCGCGTCCATATGACTACCGTACTCCCCGTAATGCCGGTGCAGTACTGCATACTGATGTGGCTAGGGATATATTTGGCATGCCAGCTAACTGGCCTGACCTGCCTGATTATGCACCTGTGTATCATGGTGACCCGCCTGCTCAGTTTGGTGCAACTAGGAGAGAGCCTCGTACTTCTCCTAGGCGTGGGGACAGTCCATTTGGACCTGCACTGTCACATGGGAATAGTGGCCTTCGTGCCAACCCTCCCAGGCAGACCACCCGTGCAACCAGTGACCCTGGTGTGGTCACACCCAAACTGTTTGATGAGCATGGTAGACCAGTTGAGATTCCTCACTGGTACGCTGACATGCACATGAAGGCACACACTGATGCCCTGCCACCTGGCTTCACAGCCCCCCATGCATCTGCCTATCCTGGCGCACCCATGATGTATATGCCTAATTATAATCAGCCTCCATCTTATAAGAAAGGGTTACCCCCTCCTGATAAATGGTCTGATAATAGCGTTGCATCTGGCCGTCGTGCCGTCACATTTCTGGAGGACTATGAGCTGTACTGCTCCCTGCAAGGTTTTGACCCTGCTGCCCTCTTCCCCTCGTACCTGACCGGTCGAGCAAGGGACTTGTGGTTTCAATCCATAAGAGATACGTGTGCAATCACCAATGGGGCTTACCCTACCTGGTCCGTTCTTAAGGAACAATTTATACAATATACTGGTGAAGATCTATTTAAAGATATTGATTCGGCTCGTCAGAAGCTGCTATCTGGACATAACCTGTCCATGAAACCTGGTACTTCCTTACAGTCATATGTCACTGATTTCAGGAATACCTTTATTTTAGCTGGTACCATGTGCATGGATAATGCTATGATGGTATCCGCATTCATGCGTGGCCTAGCACCTGACCTTCGCACCCCAGTTACCAAGGACCTTCTGGCCTTGACTAATCCTACCCTTGATGATGTAATTAAAATATCTATTCAAAACCATAAGGCCATCGTCGCCTGTGCTGGCAATGCCATGCCTCCTCCTCCTACCAAAAAGACTGCCCCTTCTGTTCCACAGGTAGCGGCCTTGCGCCGTGAGGTTGGTGGCCCATCGAGGCCCGGCCCATCTGCTCCTGCGCCCACTGATCACGGTGGCCAGAGCAGTGCGCCCACCACCAACTGCCTATGGTGTGGCCTGGACGGCCACTGGGTGCCCGACTGCCCAAAGAAGGCAGCTGGCCTTCTAAGCCGTAAGCTAAGCCGTAAGCTATCACCTGCTGAGATCAACTACACAACTGGTGAACAGGAGTTCCTCTCCTTAGTCACAGCATGCAAGGAATGGCGCTGCTACTTGGAAGGCGTGCCATTCACTCTGTTCACTGATCACCAACCCCTGGTTGCTTTGCCTACCCAGAAAGTGCTATCTAGGCGCCGGGCTCGGTGGATGGAGTTCATGAGCAGGTTCTCATACAGTCTTGTGCATATTGCCGGCACTGTGAACCCTGCAGACCCTTTGTCCCGGATTGTGCACGATTCTCCAGAAAAGTGTCTCGGTGTGTGCTGTCACCACCAGGAGGCAGGCCAAGCTTTCTTTGGAGGGGGGGGGAGCTCGTGAGGCTGGCCTTCGTGCCGCTGCCCCGGCTGCCATCAGTGCGAAATCCCCCCTTGCTCTGTCACAATTTGAGAAAGATACCACGTGTGTTGAAGCCATGTTGGACCCGATAGGGTCTGAGACCCCTGTTACACAGGATGAGACAGCGCAGTATCCTGCGGCTCCAGCTGCTCCTATGGGACTTTCTGATCAACTGACCCTTGGATACCAGCAGGACCCGGCGTTTACTGCCAATGCTGATCATTCTGGAATGTACCAGGACACCGACGGTCTCTGGCGGATCTCTGGTAAGGACTTAGTGGTGGTCCCCAATGTGCCTGAACTGCGTGAGCACATTCTGCACGAGATGCATGATGCTGCCTATGCTGGCCATGTGGGAATGACCAAAACCCTAGAGCGTGTCACACGTGTATTCTGGTGGAACACTGTGCGTGCTGATGTAAGGGACTATGTTGGGACATGTGATGCGTGTCAACGCGATAAGTCCTCCAACTCTAAGCCAGGTGGTCTGTTGAGACCCCTGACTGTCCCAGGGTATCGGTGGGAGCATGTGTCTATGGACCTTGTGACCAAGCTACCTACTGGGACCCATGGCTATGATGCCATCTGTGTCATTGTTGACCGCCTGAGCAAAATGGTGCATTTTGTGCCCTGCAAAGAGTCCATGAATGCCATGGCCTTCGCCCGGCTGTTCATCAACAATGTATTCAAGTTACACGGCCTTCCAGCTGAAGTACTCACCGATCGTGGTGCACACTTTAATAATAAGTTTTGGCATGCTGTTAAAAAGCTGCTGGGTATGAAGACTAATATGTCTACTGCCTATAGGCCACAGAGTGACGGCCAGACTGAGAGGTACAATCGTGTACTTGAGGAAATGCTTCGGCATTACATCTCTCCCACTCAGGCTGACTGGCCTGATCACCTTGCCTTGGCTGAGTTTGCTGTCAACAACTCATGGCAGGAGTCTATACACTCCACGCCTTTCTTCCTCAACACAGGCCAGAGCCCTGTCACTCCTGGGCTGCGTGACCTGCCTGACGGCGGCCGCTGTCCCTCTGCCCATGCCTTTGCCACTTGGTGGAAAGAGGGTGTCGCCCATGCAAGGCGGCACATGGCTGATGCGCAGGCCAGGTACAAGCGTCATGCTGACACTGGTCTGAGAGACGTGGAGTTTGAGGTGGGTGCACAGGTCTTGCTGAGCACCAGGAACCTGCGCATTAAGACAGGCAAGGTCCGCAAGTTTGTGCCACGTTATGTAGGACCCTTCGTGGTTGAGGCTAAGATCAATGCCAATGCCTACAGACTCACCCTGCCTGCCAACATGAGCAGGCTGCATCCTGTCTTCCATGTGTCACTGCTCAAGAAGTACTCTGGCAGTGACGTGGGCATCATGCCTCCTCCTGTGGAATGGATGGATGAGACTCCTGTGTTCTATGTTGAGCGTCTGCTTGACCACAGATACGTCCGTGCAGGAAAGGCTGGGGAGTTCCTGGTCCAGTGGGAAGGCTATGACGCCTCCTTCAATACCTGGGAGCCACGAGCCAACCTGACTGGCTGTGACAAGCTTCTGGCTGAGTACAATGCCATCCACTGTCTCAAGTGAAGACCCAGCCTGATATGTGTTCCTGCTGCAGTGCTGTGGTGTGCTATGGGTTGTACTGTGTGTATGAGCAGCCTTCTGGCTGGATGGTTGCATTCTTGCACCTGAGCTATCATGCTCCTGGCTATCATGTGTGTTAACCAATCATGGTTCACACTAGCCCAAACAAGCAGTATTGGCTGCGAGTCCTTGGATCTCCTTGGGCGGAACGGACCTCTTCTGGGGGGGGTGAATGTAACGGCGAGCCTCGAGCGACACCGTTCCCCTTTGCCCGCGACACCTGGTGTACTGCCTATGGCGGGCGCAGGTGGGCGCATTACTTTTACCGAGTGAGTAGGGCAGGTTAAAGCCTAGCAGCTCTGCTGTGAGGACAACTGGTTCGATTCCAGGGGGCCCCGTTCTAAGCCCTAGCCCTCTCACGAGGTTCGCTGTAACTCCTCTCCATGACAGTTTCTTCGCAGTCACACGCTAGACGATCGCTCGGCTGATAGCGTGGTTCAGCACGTTACACAAGGGTCCTTCGGTGCCCACGTGCGGTGGTCCTCGTAGATAATCAAAGTAATTACGAGTAACTTAAAAAAGTGTGTTTGCAAGCTACTGCGCCTTAGCGCCTCCTTGGTGGCCCCGAATCTGAAGCGCACTTCGACGTAGCACGTAGTGCGGTTGGCGGTCGCTAAGCTGCTGCCCAACCTCGGCAAATTTCATAAGAAAGTTCAAATTATCTTTGAAATTAACGATGTTTAAGAAAAAGGTCCATTGTCGGTAACCTGATGGGGGGTTTCAAACCTGATGGAGAGCTTGCCACAGTGCTCAGCATGCCTTGCTGGACACGCTACGTGTGGGGCCAGACCCAATACACCACCCGTTGTGCGGCATCCAACACCAGCAGCCCCGCAATCACCCTCGCAAACACCTTTCCCCCTGGTGTGGCCAGCGTGGCGCGCACATCCGCCACAAACCCGGACCGAGCAGCGCCTGTGCCCGAGGTAGATCCCGTCTTTGCTGCGACCCCTAGCTCTGTACCCTGGTCCCCGGCCACCCCACTCTCACTGCCCTTGCGTGGCAGTGGCTTGGCTTCAGACGTTGCATTAGAAGCCAGCTTCAACGGCTGCGAGGGCGGAAGGCTGTCGGTCTGCATCAGGCTTGGCTGGCCGCTTGCCCCGCTCCCTGTGCTGCCTGCCACGTGGACGTGAGGGGCATTCTCTGGGGGCACAGGCAGGGTTGTGCGGCCTGAGGGGCGGGCGGGGTCAGGTCGATCATAGGCCCCAGGGCGAGCCTCTCCAACATCTGTGGTATCGCCTGGATACAATACACAGCAGCAGCCCGAACACATGCCAACATCTGCACCAGGTCTTGGAGGGAAGGGGGGGGGAAGGGGGAGGAGGAGGGGGGAAGGGGGAGGGGGAAGGGGGAAGGGGAAAGGGGGAAGGGGGAAGGGGGAAGGGCGAAGGCCCTTCACCTGTTGTTCGGTTCCAGTAGTACAGCAGCCCAGTTGATTTGTCCACTACCTGCAGCCAAGTGTCCGGCTTGGGCAAGCCCGGAGGGGTGAGTTCACCTGACGCAGCAGAAGCAAAAAACAAGAGTGTGATACAAACCAGAGTCAGTGTGCCTCTAGTGCCTGATGCCATGGTGCAAGGGCGAGGAGTGTGCCTAGTTCTAGGTTTGTGTCGATTCATTCTGTGTCTGCCGGGGTGTGCTATGCCGCACAACCCGCCACACAGCCCACAGCGACCTAGCCTGCTATGGGGCTACGGCTCAGCTTGGCTGTCAATATGGTCCACAGCTGGCAGCGGAGGATGGGGGGCAACAGCTGCAGCAGGCAAGAAGTTGGCTGGTGTGGCTGGTCTCTATGGAGGTGCTTACCTACCCGTTGTGATGTGTTTCCAGCATGGAGCCCCAGACGCTGGGTCCGTGGCCTGGGAACACAGCTGCTGCTGTTGATGTAGCAGAACAGGGTAGCCGGACGGCAGTTGTGCGGCTGATGCTACCTGCCTCAATCCAGTGATCCTCCAACTGAGCCAATCGTCGGGTAACCGGGCCTCGCAGGTACCCTGGCACGCGCATCAGAGCCTCCACCGTAGGCGGCCCAGCTTCATCGGCGATGCGGCGGATGAGTGGCGGCAGGAGAGCAGTAAGTTGCCTTCGCATTTCTGATAAATGGCTCAGTTCGACATGAGAGGGACATGGCGAGCTCCGGAAGACATGCCACGGGCGGCTGTGCAGATGCGGCTTACGCGTGTTCGCTTTCCGCTACCATGCATTAATTCCAAGCTTCAGGACACTTTTTCCACTTCCATTTTCACTACCACTTCATCGGGCCACTGCCACTGCCATTTCCCATTCCGCTGAGGACGACCCCAGACGATGCCTCAGGACACTCGGCTGGTCCCAGTAAGCGAATTAGTGCTTTGCATTCACACCGTACAAAAGCTGGCAGCATGCAGCGCAGTACTAAGCAGCAACGAGAGTGGGCAAAGAGGCAGCGAGAACTGGCAAAGTAGCATGTGATTAGCTTAACTAGCCGTGGGTGCAGTGGTTGCAGCATGTGCTGCAAGGGTGCTATGTCTTGTATGTAAACTACCATAATAGCTTTACTACCAACCATGCAAGCGCAAAAGGGGATCATCCGGGTTCCGGCAAACGATAGGCGCGCGAGCCGAAGGGTGCTCTAAGTCGCCCAGAATGCTTCGTGGGGCTTCTGTACATCGGGGCGCAACAGGGAAGACGATGGCCACAAGGCTGCGCCCGACGATGGCATTGGTTTACCCACCGAACAGAATTGAGCGAGGCCTACGAGTGCAGCGTGTGAATGCAGCGCAAGCGACTGTGCAGCCAGTTTCTGGCCCTGAGCTTGCAGACCCGCCAACTGTCGCCCGTTCCATGCATCCGTCCCCCGAGCCTTCCTCATCGTCAGCGCCGTCCCAAGGCAGCGGTAGCAGCATCTCCCTCACATTCCAGCAAGCCATTTCCAAACTGCAAGCCTACTGGGCTGAGCGAGGCTGCATGCTGTGGCTGCCTCACAACACTGAAGTGGGCGCTGGCACCATGAACCCAGCTACCTTCCTGCGCGTCACTGGCCCTGAGCCATGGTCTGTAGCGTACGTGGAACCCAGCATCCGGCCAGATGACAGCCGGTATGGAGACAACCCAAACAGGCTCCAACGCCACACACAGTTCCAGGTGCGCAACGACTGCTGCTGTCTGCTGAGGGAGCTCACTGGCAGCTTCCATAAAAACGATAAGAGCAGATGCATGCAGCCATGCAACAGCACAGCTACCCCATGTGTGCAAGAGCAAAGTATATACAAGCCTGGTGGCCCCACGGCCTGCCATCTCACTGCAGCCACCTCCCTCATCCAATGCCCCACATCTTCTGCGTGTAGTTTCATGGGGTCGATGCCAGCACAACAGTTACTATTGTTGTGGTGTTGCAGGTCATTCTGAAACCAGACCCTGGCAACAGCCAAGAGCTGTTCTTGGGGTCCCTGGAAGCGCTGGGGATTGATACCCGGGCCCATGACGTGCGCTTTGTGGAGGACAACTGGGAGAGCCCAGTGCTGGGCGCCTGGGGCCTGGGCTGGGAGGTGTGGCTGGACGGCATGGAGGTCACCCAGTTTACCTACTTCCAACAGGCGAGTTCACCTAGGACATAGCCCATTGCTGTCACACCATTGAGCCAATTCAAATAGGTTTCACACGAGGTGAACTTTCGTAAAGAGACAGACTCGCCCATGCACTGGGCCAGTCGCCTTTACACTATGCGGTAGGCTAGTCCATCTGGCAGCCAAGCCAACACAGCTGGGTGCGAGGGCTGGGACTGAGGCTTGTAAGTGGGACAGGTTTCTGGTTAGAGGGCTGGAGTTACCAGCGTGGAAGGGTAAGCCCAGGCTGGAAACAGCTCATCAGCTCAGGCAGGCATCCTCCAGCTTCCCAGCCTTCTATCTTCAAGGCTCCTACAGCAGGTGTGATGGTCGTGTATGAGTGGTGGCATCTGGTGTCAGGGCAGGGGGCAGAGCAGCTCATCCCGTGGCTGCTGCTGGTGCCTAGCCCTGGTGGAGCTGATAGTCTGGCTGCATGGCGTGGTGCAGGCAGGTGGTGCCACGCTTGAGCATCCAGCTGTGGAGATCACCTACGGCATGGAGCGCATCATGATGAGCTTGCAGGTGACCTCTTGGCGCACAGCTGCAAAGTCATGCGGCTAGGTATTAGGTAGGCAGGCAGGTGGGAGAACAGCCAGGTAGACTGCAAGCCTGAGCAGAAAGCCACAGCGCTCCTGTTTTATGGTTTCTTAAGCCTGCCTGCTTGCATGTGCAAGCAGTACCACAACACAACACGACATGCCACAGTGCAGCGCAGCACAGCATGACACGACATGACACAGCACAACACAACAGAACAAAATCTGCCAGAGTAGACAGCAGCACCAGGCTGCATATTGTAGCGCACAGCTTGCTTGCATATAGCAGTAACCGCCAGGGCTTAGCCTTGTGTAGCTATGGTTCTGCCCCTGTGTCTCTTGGTTTGAACACGCTCGATGTGCATCCAGCCTCCACCCGTCTGCACTGGCTCACTCTTGCTCATAGGGTGTAACCAACTTCAAAGACATCCGGTACAACGAGACCTTGACCTACGGCGAGCTGTTTTTGCAAAACGAGTACGAAATGAGCGTTTACAACATGGACGAGGCGGATGTAGCCGACCAGCGCGCCCGGTTTGAGCTCTTCGAGCGGGAAGCGAGGCGTCTTGTGGCGCGGCGGCTGCCGGTGCCGGCATACGACCACCTCCTTAAACTGAGTCACACTTTCAACATCCTGGACGCGCGGGGGGCGGTAGGCGTCACGGAGCGCGCCAACTGCTTTGCAGTGATGAGGAACCTAGCGCGGGAAATCACAGGTACGGCCTTGACCCACGCCGAGCTAGCTACAAGCTCTTCCCTCTTGACTTCACCTCTCCAAGCACTGTACATGCCGTGCCCCACCTCTTGCTTCCCCCTGTGCTGTTGTTGCTGCTCCGTCTCCCACAATTTTCTGACTGCTGCCCTCCTCGCTGCTGCTGTTGTCACTGCTGTTTGTCTTTTTCACCTCTTGAGTCACTACTGCTGTCGCCGCTCCCACCCAGGCTTGTGGCTCTCCCGGCGTGAGGAGCTGGGGCACCCCCTGGGGCTGGTGGACCCCCCAGCCCCCCCTAACCCCACCCCTGCACCGCCCTCCGACACTTCCAGGGCCGAAGTCGGCTCTGAAGCCGCACAGCACAGCTTTGTGTTGGAGATAGGGACCGAAGAGCTGCCCCCTGAGGAGGTGCAGTCGTGTGTGCAGCAGCTGCGGTGAGGGAGCTGTCAGGGTCGTGCAGCTGCCGCAGTGCAAGGGTGGTGGCCGTAACAACAAAAAACCACGCTGGTGCTGCCCATGGCAGAAACACTGAAACTTGTGGTAGCGGCGGTGGTGATGCAGGCAGCGAGTGGGGCCGCTCTTGCAGCAGCTGCGGCTGCAGCACGGCACCATACGGTGCGAGGCAACGCCCCGGCGCCTGGCCGTCCTGGTGGAAGATCTGGCTACTTCACAGACCTCGGCTGAGTCACAGGTGTGGCTGAGCTGAGCTGAGCTGGGCTGAGCTGGGCTGAGCTGGGCTGAGCTGGGCTGAGCTGGCTGCTGCCCCTGCTGCTGGGCAGGCGCCCCTGCTGAGGTGGCTGCTGCTGGGCATTTGTCATGGATGTGCTTCTGATGTTGAATGTAGGGTTGGGAGTCAAAGTGTGTCATGAACTGCACCATCATCATTCATCATCATCGTCACCATCTTTGCATGATGTTTGCCTGTCGGCAATGCTGCAACACATATACTCTTCGAATCCTTATTGGTCATGGTTAATGCTGGGGTCAGAAGGTGGGTTGACATGAGGGTGGACCTCACTGGTGTGACATGGAATCACAGGGTCTGGTGTGACCCTGCATGAGAGGGACACTATACAAGTCGTGCTGCCCTGGGTTCCACCAGACGGATGTGATAGGGAGGTCGCCACTGGCCTACCCACTGGCCTGCCGGCTGGCCTGCCCACTGGCCTGCCCACTGCCCTACCCACTGGCCTGCCTACTGGCCTGCCCTGGTTTTGTCTGGCAGGTGCGAGGGCCCCCCTGGAAGCAGGCCTTCACAGCTAGTGGCCAGCCCAGCCCCGCACTGCTTGGCTTCTGCAAGAAGAATGGGGTGGACCCCGCTGAGGTGGGTGGGTTACTAGCTCTGCCCTCACCCTCCTCCTGGCCCTCACCCTCCTCCTGGCCCTCACCCTGCTATGGCAGCTGTGACTTCACTTCTGTTCCAGCCCTGCTTACCTTGAAGCCCAGCCTCTCCCTCACGCTGCTTCCTTCTGACTGCCTGATCTATTAGCATCAAGCTGTCGACTGGCAGCTGTCAGCTGTCAGCCTATACACCAGCTGCCACCGGATCAGCCTATACACCAGGTCAGCTGCCAGCTTAACAGCCTGTACACCAGCTGCCACCTGAGCAGCTGCCAAGCCGTATGGTTGCAGGTGACCAAGGCAGCAGACAACAAGGGCGTGGAGTACGTGTACGCATGCGTCAAGGAGGTGGGCCGCCCAGCAGCTCAGGTGCGAGGGCAACAGGGATTAGGGGCCGGGCAGGTGCAGTGGAATCAGCTGAGGCAGGAGCAGCCCGGGGTAAGAATGTTAACAAAGCCAGCAGCAGCACAGAGGCAGGTGCAGTGGCATGAGCTGGGGCGGCAGTAGGCCAGGGTTGAGTAGGCTAGGTTGACAGCGTGAAAGGCAAAACAGGAGCATAGGCAGCCACCAGCACTAGCAGGGGCCGCAGTCTGCTGTGCAGCCTTAAGTGGCAAGGCAAAGCACGCTGTGCTCGTTGGCATTTGCAGCCTGGGCGTAGGTAACAGTAGCCAAACAGGGGGCAGCGCTGCACCACTTGGCCTGCTCCAGGCATCCTCAGCCGGGGTCACAGCCGTCAGCTCACCAGGTGCAGCCGCGGCGCCCAGCTTGCCACCGTCACACCGACCACCCTTCACTGCTGAAGGAACGAGAGACAGCTGCAGCAGGGGTACTGGAGTTGCCGTGTGGGGCTGCCACTCCACTGCTCGCCAGCTGACACTAACTGTCACCCACACCAGCCCCATCACCCACAGTCGAAGCCTGCTGTTGTGACCGTGCTGTTGTGCCGTTGTAGCCTACCGTTGTAGCCCTGCTGGTTGTGACCCTGGGCCGCTGCAACCCTACACCACAATGACCTCAACACACACCACTGCACCACTACACCGCTACACCACAATGACCTCAACACACCCGCCAGCTAGGGGCTCCCTGCTCCACAGCGGCCGCAACACACCCGCCAGCCTAGGCATCACACCTGCTGCGGGGTCATGGCTACACATGGCTACTTGTGCAGCTGCCGCTCCCCTGATGATGACGTCACCACCCGCTGCTCCACAATGGCCGCAACACACCCTCCAGCCTAGGGCCTCCTGTGAGGCCCATCACACACCAGCCCCATCACACACCGGCATAGCCTCAAGCGCTCAACCCTGCACTGCACGCAACCCTTTACCACAGCAACTGCAGCGCCGTCCCTCCCGCTGCAGTCTTTAGTAGTCTGCAGTGGCAGCACACAACCAGCCTGTGCAGCTCTAGAGTGGCCGCCTGCTGCCCCTTACCCTCACCATCCCTCTGCCAGTCCCCCTGCTAACACCTGCACACTGCGGCAACACCCTGGCCCCTGGCTCCGCCTGCTGCCCTGGGCTCCCTTGCCTGCCTCTCTCTCACCCTACCCTCCAGCTCGCCCACTTGTGCTGCACCCGCTGTTCTCCTCAGGTGTTGGCGGAGGCGCTGCCTGGCCTGCTGCTGGACAAGCTGGCCTTGAAGAAGAGCATGCGCTGGCGCGGCCCAGCCACCTTCAGCCGCCCTGTGCGCTGGCTGCTGGCCTTGCACGGCGCCTCCGTGGTCCCTCTGTGCTGGGCAGGGCTGGCGGGGGGTGCGACCACCAGGGTGCTGCGCAGTGCTCTACAGCCCTTAGTGCAGGTGAGCCCAGGGAGCAGGTGGAGGGAAGGTGCAGGGAAGGTGCAGGGAAGGTGCAGGGAAGGTGAAGGAAGGTGGAGGAAAGGTGCAGGGAAGGTGGAGGGAAGGTGAGGGATGGTAGCGCGGTCACTTTGGGGTGTGCGTGGCGGTGGTGGTGGTGGGAGGAACAGGGACGGACGCAGGGACAGGGAAGGTGAGCGCTAGGGTGCATGGTGGTGGTGGTGGTGGTGGTGGTGGTGGTGGTAATAGTGTGAGAAACAGTGACAGCAGCAGGGGCAGGCAATGTGAGCCCCAGCAGCCCCGACAGCCTCACTCTCCCCAGCCCCTACCCGTCCTTCACCCAGCCAAAAGCATGGCCACCTACACAGACCATCCAACCTGGCCTACTCCCCACGGTTGCAGCACCAGGCTCCCAGCCACCTTAGCCCACTCTTGCGCCACCCCTCTCCTACTGCTACCTTGCCCTGCCCCCTACCCTGCTCCAACGCCTGGGCCACCCCCCTTAGGTCCACGCTGCTGAGGCGTACCTGCCCAGCCTGGCTGCGGCCGACATCACCCTGAGCTGTGAGGAGCGGCAGCAGCAGATCTGGGACGCAGTGAGCAGTGCCGCGAGGCAAGCAGGCGGTGAGCTGTGCTCGAGGCTAGGCTGACCCCTGTTGTGCCACAGCAGCACACCCCGCACTCAATGCATGTACAAAGTGTAGGTGTGTCCATGAAGTACAGGGTCATCTGATTTGCATGACTGCATGACTGCATGATGCTCTGTACCTCAAGGCCACATCACACACGCTCCAGCTGGGCAGCCTGTGCAGCCAGCTCCATCCTCCACTTTCCTCCACTGTCACCGTCTCAGCCCACCCATTGTCCATTCCATGCATGTCATGTTGCCGTCCAGTATGGAAGTAGAAGTAGAAGAAGTAAAAAGGAGAATTGGGTTAGGGTTGAGGCTAAGACATGGTAGTATCCATCCAGTGAAAGAGATTGGCCTGCACTGCTTACTGTCCACTGCCCACTGCTCACTGCTGCGGGGTCACTAGTTGCATCATCACAGGGCATCTGCCTGTCAGTGGTGCTGCATCACACCTGCTGCGGGGTCATGGCTACACATGGCTACTGGTGCAGCTGCCGCTCCCTTGATGATGACGTCACCACCCCTGCTCCTCTGTTTCTCCTTTGCGCCCTACCCATGCCTGCTGGTTTTGCTGCTGGCCTGCTGCAGGGCTGGTGCCAGCTGAATCCACTGCTGAGCTGCTGGCTGAGGTCAGCTGCCTGGTGGAGAGTCCCAACGTCATCCTGGGCAGCTTCAACCCCAGCTTCCTGCAACTGCCACAGTCAGTGCCATGCCTCCTGTCCTCACCGCACCCTCACCCGCACCCACACCTGCACCTGCCTGCCCGCACCCTCACCCACACCTGCACCTGCCTGCCCACACCCGCACCCACACTCGCACCCACACCCGCACCCGCACCTGGGTGACATGCACCACACATGCACCGCTTCAATATACATCAATGTCCTTCAGCCTGCTGCCTCCCAACCCTTGACCCATCTAATCTACTGCAGACCCAGCTAAGACTGCCGCCTGGAGACCTGCTGCCTCAGCCTGGAGACCTGCCCGGCCTGCCTGCCTGCCCCTAGCCACTCACTTTCAACACAATCACTGTCAGCCATCTCCTATCAATCCAGCCTTGTGTGGTCATGCCTGTGTGGTGGTCGCAGGGAGGTGCTGGTGATGGTGATGCGCAAGCACCAGCGCTACTTCCCTGTCTTTGCCAGCGACGCCCCTGACGCTGCCCTGCTGCCCTGCTTCATCACCGTGGCCAACGGGCCGGTGGATCGTGAGGTGGTGGCGGCCGGCAATGCAGCGGTGCTCAGGGCCAGATTCCAGGACGCTGCCTTCTTCTACCAGGAGGACCTCAAGCAGCCACTGGACGACTTGCGGTGGGGAGCGGGAGGGTGGGGAAGGGGGGCCAGGGGAAGACCAGGAGAGCCCTAGTGAGAAAAGGGGCGGGGGCAGCAGGACGACAGGAGGGCAGGAACCATGCTGTGAAGCAAAGGGACACAGCTGGAGGGGTGGAGACAGCTGTTCTTGGGTAAAGGTGAGGGTGAGGGTGAGGGTGAGGGTGAGGGTGAGGGTGAGGGTGAGGGTGAGGGTGAGGGTGAGGGTGAGGAAAGGGGTCAGGAAAAGAAAACCTTAGAGAAGACGGCATGAGGCAGGTGCTGCCAGCTTGTGCCAGGCAGCTGTACAGTGTAGAGGGAAAGCAAGCCCGCCCTCAGCAGTAGCCTGCACGTTTGCCCCTGACTGCCCCTCACACCCTGCTGAATGACCAGTGTTTGCAAGGGCTCAAGTGGCCTTGGTGGCGCCGTGCCCTGCCTGCTGCCACCCCCTCAGGCTGAAGCTGGCAGGCTCCTTGTTCTATAAGGGCTGGGGCAGTCTGCTGGACAAGTCTGACCGCGTGAAGGGGCTGGTGGCGCCACTGGCAGACGCAACAGGCTGGGCTGCACTGCACCAGGGTGGGTCCCTTGCGCAGTGATACAGGAACACCTGGCCCATGGCCAGCACACCCAAGTACAGCCCAGCCCTGTTCTGCGTCGTCCTGCTCCCTGTGCCATTCCCCGTCTCTCGCCCTGCCACGTCTTCCTGTTGTGTGCGGGGCTCCTCGCACCCCATACCGTGTGGACAGACGCGAGCGGCCAAGCGATACACAAAAACTGGCATGCGTCCATGTTCATCGCTCACACTCTTTCTGCCTAGCCGCACAGCTAGCCACTTCATGCCATGGCAAACACTAGGCTTGACTCAACAATGAATGCTGTACAGGTGTAGTCGCAGTGGCCGAGCGCGCCGCGCACCTGGCGACTGCTGACCTCGCATCGTCCACGGTGACGGAGATGACGGCGCTGGCAGGAGTGATGGGCCGCCACTATGCCTACAAGCAGGTAGGCCGCAGCAAAAAACAAAGCGGACGTCGGAAACCTAACCAATTAAGCGAGCATATCAACAAACGTCAACCCACCCTTTGCGAGCAGGGCGAGGCTCCTGAAGTAGCGGAGGCTATCTTTGAAGCGGCGCTGCCACGAAATGCTGGTGACAAGCTGCCGGCGTCGCCTGCGGGCGTCCTGGTCGCGGTTGCGGACCGCTTGGACACATTAGTCGGGCTGATGGGCGCGGGCTGCACTCCCAGTGCAGCTGCAGACCCCAATGGTTTGCGGCGAGCAGCCAACGGGCTGGTGCAGGTGTGATGCCAAGCCAAGCACCTGCACATATGAATGACCTGGCCTGAGTGCTTGCTGGGTGCTTTGAGGGCAAGCTCAAGCTTGCTACTCAAGCATGTCTGCTGGCACATCAGCCCTGCCTGATCTGTGCTTCTAGGCTTGTGCTCCCGACCACCACCTGTCCCCTGCTGTGGTGGCCACAGACGCTGCTTCATAACAAGGTGCCCCTCAGCCTCACTCACGCCGTGGCCTTCACCGCCGCAGCCCAGCCAGCTCCCGTTACTCAAGAGCAGCAAGCAGCAGTGGTGCAATTCTTGCAAGGCCGTCTGCAGCAAATCATATCAGATTCCGGGGTCAAGACCGAGATTGGTAAGTGAGTGGGAGGCTGTGTCGCTCAGACTGGGATGCAAGCGCTAATGCTCTGGCCATGCCCCTGCTCCAACTCCTGTTGCAGTGCGGGCTGTGCTAGCCGAGCGCGGTGACAATCCGTACTTCGCCGCAACTACCGCCTCGGACTTGGCGGCGGCCTGGGACGCGGGTGAAGACTCGGCTTTGCGGCGCGTCATGGCCATCTTCGCGCGGCTCACTCGCATTGTGCGCGACAAGGCAGTGGACCCGGCCTGGACGGTAGACCCCGCTAAGTTTGAGCTGCCAGAGGAGACAGCCTTGCACGCAGCTGTGAATGCTGCGGCATCTCAACTGAGCCAGAAAGGCCCAGCGCCGGTAACCGT
Source organism: Haematococcus lacustris (assembly GCA_030144725.1). Taxonomy (NCBI): domain Eukaryota; kingdom Viridiplantae; phylum Chlorophyta; class Chlorophyceae; order Chlamydomonadales; family Haematococcaceae; genus Haematococcus; species Haematococcus lacustris. Next base: position 1,526,713 of record JASKMD010000017.1, read on the forward strand.
GGCCGACTTCCTGGCAGCTTGCGAGCCCATGGCCGCTCCCATGCAGGCATACTTCGACAAGGTGCGGCTCAGTGTTGTTCTGCGCACACCCCATCAACTGGTCAACGCTGCGCCCAATGCAATCACGGTGCCGCCGCGTGCAGGTGTTCGTCATGTGCGAAGACCAACAGGTGCAGCGCAACCGACTGGCATTTCTACGCGACACCGCTGGCTTAATAAGTGGCTTCGCAGATCTGTCTAAGCTGCCGGGTTTCTGATGAGGTTATAGAACGTGACGATGATGGTTTCCCACCATCACTCAACCATGTCCCTGCTTCAATATCTACATTCTGTGTAGTTCCTGCCATGTAAGAAACATATCCTGCAAGCGACCCCGTGCAAAAGAGGCTGATGTCAGTCAATTATCGTGGTATCTAGCAGTCAGGTCCCACAAGGTCTCTTTGGCAAAATGTACCGTGAGCCCATTGATGCCGCGCTTACACAGCCTTGATCAGCGAGCCTTCCCGATATGCCTACTGCATCAAAGGGCCTGCACGGCCTGGACGCCCACCAACCCTTGCCAAGTGTCCAGCTGGCAAGGTTACTGTTGATGGATGCGGCGTTCTTTTTTAAGCGGGTGCTGGTAGGTACGGTACACAACAGAGCTAGCGCGAGGGCCGGCGGTTATGTCGGTTGACCAGGTGGCTCGCATCTCGCATCGGGCTGCCGCAGCTCACTCGCAACATGCCTAAGCGTTGCAATTGCCCTACTCCTCCACCACATCAAAGCATATACTACGAGCTGCAGGCAGCATGTCCGAAGGAATTGTTTTTTTCTGGTCTCTCCTTCGACGACATTATTGAGAGGGCTGATGAACGACGAGAGCTTCCTATGCTTTCTTATGCTTCCCTATGCTTCCCTTTGCTGTCCTATGCTTTCCGATCCTTCCTATTCTTACTACGCTTAGTGCGGGGTGCCATCGCTATCAATGGCCGCCAGTCTGCATCATTTGCGCCGCTGATGAACGCTGGTGGTAGCTTGGAGGAACCAGAACAATCTCATCTACTTTCGCTGCCTGGTGAGCGCGAGATGATGGGGTACTTTAGACATGAGCATGCTAGGTATGTCTGGGCGTATGTATGGGTGATAATTGTTGCGTTAGCGGCTATAGTGTTCTGAGGTATCCATCGTAGATCAGGGCGTAGTCCATCTACCTGGGAATCGGACCCAGCCTCAGAACACCTCACCACTAACACTTTCTCACATGGGAGTAGAGATCTCAGATCCGCATGCTACTTTACTCAGCATGGTCACGTAACATTCCCCCCCACCTGGCTCAGCTGCACTCAGCTGACCACCGTGGTGTTGCCCCGCTCAGGCACATCGTGCCGTCACTCGCGCCCACACTAGCGCTAGGTGTCTGAGTTCCTTTCATGGCCTCCTCACATCAGCCCACCGCCTCAGCCTCGATCATATCAGACTCCAAACCGAGCTTTTGTAGATACGCAGTCAACAACTCCTGGCATCCCACCAGCTGTGACCTGGTCTCCCACGTGTTGTGCTCGTCCCCATGGCCCTGCCACTTGACCAGGAACTCCAACTGTCTCTTCTTGGGCTTGCCACCCCGCTTGCCTTGGCTCTTGGCCAGCCGGTGATCCACCACCTTCTCCACCTTGTACTCTGGCTCTCCATCTAGCCATTGCAGTGGGGGTGGGCCTGCGTGCCCAGGCACCTGGTCAGAGGCATCGTAGGTCCTGTAAGGCTTCACAAGGGACACATGAAACACATTGTGGATCCGGGACCACTCCTCTGGCAGGTCCAGTTTCACTGCTGCTCTGCCCACCATGTACTCAACTCGGAAAGGACCGACATAGCGTGGCTTCAGTTTTCTGGCACCAGGCTGGCCCACTCTGCCCCTCATGTTTTGTGTGCTCAACAACACCATGTCGCCAGGTTCAAACACCGCGTCACGCCGCTTGGTATCTTGGTAGGCCTTCATGCGCTTCTGCGCTCGGGCTAGGCATTGCCTGGCCTGCTCCACCGCCTTCCTCGCATTGGCCACAAACTCGTGCGCCTGCGGCACTCTCTGGGGCAGGTCCAGCAGCTCAGCCACTCGCGGATGGTAGTCGTAGTTTAGGTAGAACGGCGTGCAACGGGTGGACTCCTGCTTGGCATTGTTGATGGCGAACTCGACGAGGGGTAAGTGTTCCGCCCAGTCCTTCTGGTCGGGCCTGATGTAATGCCTTAGCATCTCCTCTATCACCCGGTTCATGCGTTCCGTTTGACCATCGGTCTGGGGGTGGTAAGCACTCGACAGGTCCAGGTCCACCTGGAGCAGCGCCGCAAGCTCAACAAAGAACCTGTTGTTGTTCAGGTTAGGTCCCCTGTCGCTCACAATGCTGTCTGGCCAGCCGTGTAGGCGAAACACATTGTCGACAAAGAGCTTGGCATATTGTACCGCTGTCATGCGCTCCCAGGTCCTGGCCAAGTGCACCATCTTGGTCAGCCGGTCCACAATCACCAAGATTGAATCATGCTTGGCTGGTCCACTTGCAGGGAGCTTCACAATGAGGTCAAGCGACACGGAGCCCCAAGGCCTCAAGGGGATAGGCAGCGGCTGTAGCTTGCCAGCGGGCTTCTGGGCGCTGGACTTGTTTAGTTGGCACGAGTGGCAGGTGCGTACGTAGTGCTTGACAGCCTCTGACACACCCTGCCAGTCAAAATAGCGTGTTACTTGCTCAAGGGTCTTTGTCATGCCCAAGTGACCCGCAGACTTGGCATCGTGCATGGTGTGTATCACTCTCCTCCTCAGCTTCTCATCATTCGGCACCACCACCTGGCCACGCTCTGTTAGCCACAGCCCCTCCAGCCGGTGTAGCTTTGAGGTGAAGGCAGCCTCGTCAAACCGCTTGTCCGCCCCGTAGGCCTGCTTGACTGCTTGCAGCAGCGTTGTGGGGTCTGACCCGTCACTGGCCTCTTGTTGCTCTGTGTCCTGCCGCAGGGTTTCCTCCCCACCTGGCTGCAGCCCTCTAGGCGTGCCGGCAGCCATGTCAGCAGGCGGGGTCAGCCTGCCAGCCTCATAGGCCCTCTCCCTAGCCACAACCTGCTCTCTCTCAGCCACCTTGCGGAGCTCAGCTGCTGTGCGGCGGGTGGTGGCAGCCAGCACTGCACCGTCATGTCCAGGCACCAGCAGTAGCACCGGGCAGCTCTCTGTGGCAGGCATGCTTAGCGCTGGGTTGCGGCTGATGGGATCAGCCACGTTGTCCGCACCAGGATGGTATCTGATTTCATACTTGTAACGGGACAGCTCCTCCATCCACCGTGTCTGCCGCCTTGACAGGTTTGCTTGCGTTTGAAGGTAGATAAGGGGGTTGTGATCAGTTTGTATTGTAACATCCACAGCTCCATCCAGGTAGCACCTCCATTCCCTCACAGCCCTGATGATGGCTAGCAGCTCCTGGTCTCCTGTAGAGTACCTTGTTTCAGGTGGTGACAGCTTTTTGCTGGTGTAAGCTATGGGTCTGCCTTCTTGCAGCAGCACTGCTCCAGTGCCCACCAGCGACGCGTCAGTGCACACCACAAAGGGCTTGGTGAAGTCAGGCAGCGCCAACACAGGAGCAGAGCACAGGGCGTCTTTCAGGCCATTAAATGCTTTCAAATGTGCCCCCCCGAACTTTTGCCAGTCGAACTGTGCCGCAGCCGTCTTGCTGGTCAGGCCGGTCAGCGGCGCAGCGATAGCGCTGAAGTTGGGAATGAAGCGCCGAAAATAGTTCGCCAACCCCAAAAAGGCCTGCAGATCCTTCAGGTTGCGCGGAACGTGCCACTCCCGGACCACTTTCACTTTTGCTGGGTCGACAGCAATGCCATGTTCGCCCACAATATGGCCGAGGAACGCCAGCTCTGTTTTGTTGAACTCGCATTTGGAGCGTTTGGCGTAAAGCTTGTGCTGCCTCATGAGCTCCAGCACTTCTTTCAGATGTCGCACATGCTCCTCAGCAGTATTGCTCATGACCAGGATGTCATCAATGTAAACCAGCACAGACTTGTTGATCAGAGGTCGAAACACGTTGTTCATGACTCGTTGGAAGGTAGCAGGAGCGTTTGTAAGCCCGAAGCACAGCACTTTAAACTGGAACTGCCCCATGGGCGTCAGGAATGCTGTCTTGGGCCGGTCCGCCTCTGTGATCCTGATTTGATGGTACCCGGATTGGAGATCAAGGGAGCTAAACACTTTCTTGCCAGCCAGCTTGTCAAAGAGGTCATCAATCCTCGGCAGGGGATATCTGTCCTTCACCGTCAGTTTGTTTAGTGCTCTGTAGTCAATACACATCCTCAACGACCCGTCCTTCTTCTCCACAAACAGCACAGGGGCTCCATAGGGGCTACCGCTGGGCTCTATCAGCCCCCTGGCTTGCAGCTCTGACACCTGTCTCTTGACCTCAGCCTCCTCCCTGGGGCTCAGCTTGTAAGGCCGCTTGTATGGTGGCGGAGCATCAGACTCCATCCTGATGGTGTGCCCTACACCCCTGTCTGGGGGCAGACCTGGCGGCATGTCCTGGAACACATCAGAGTACTCATCTAGCACAGCCTGCAGCTCTGCATCTGTGACCAGCTCAGATCCATCCTTTCCACTGCTCTCCTTGCAGCCTGCCACTGCAGCAGCCAGGCTCCCCTTATGCCAGCCCTCTGTGTCACTTTCACTGCCAGGCTGCACCAACAGCAGCAAGCTGCGGCATCCCTTGCGAAGCAGCCTCGCCGTCTGTCCCACGCTGAGCGGTTCCGCTGGCTCGACTAGCCCTCCTGAGGCTACGGCAGCCTGAGCTACGGCTTCAAAAGATGGCAGGTGTTTCGAGCGAAGTGCCAGCAGGTTCACCGGTTTGCCCTCAGGCGATAATAACGTGCACACCCCGTGCTTCGGTTTCATCACCACGTCGTTGGCGAACAGCCAGTCCGATCCCAGGATTAAGTCGACACCCTCAATTACTCTGGGCATGACTCTGGCCATTACGATGGTCTTGCTCTTCTGAATCTCCAGCAGGCCTGTCCTCTTCTCATTCAGCACCACACGCTCATTGTTGGCAGTCAATACTGGTGTTGGCCTCATGGCTTCCTTCTCCAACGTAGCATCAGATGGGTCTATCTTGTGCTTTTGCAGCCACTGATCACTGATGATGCTGAAGGTAGCGCCCGTGTCCATCATAATCTGGCATGTCCTGCCTCCAAAGCGGCCCACATACATGAAGGGTAGCTGTAGCGTTTCAGCCTTGTCATTGAGAGTCCCATTCGGTGCGGTAGCCAAGATGAGCTTCTTACATGTTGACCTCTCATCAAACACAGGTATAGGCTCATACAAAGGCGGTCCTGGCAGGTCTGCACCTCGTTCCCACCAGGCAAAGCCCTATTGACCCTCATTGTAGTCACCACGGCCACCACGGTTCCACCGCTTGTTAGCACAGTCCTTGGCGAAGTGCCCTTGCCCTCCACACTCGTAGCACGTCTCACGGTCCTGGCTGGACCCTTTGTGCCTCTTGGCACTGTCCCGGTCGTCTGCGAACGACACATGGCGTGCGTCCCGGCTTGGACTGCGGCCTCTGTTGTGCCCTCGACCCTCATCACGGCGTCGCAGGTCCGCCGGCTGGAACCGGTCCAGTCGCTCATTCAAACGACCCTGCCCTGTACGCCCACCATCAGCAGAACGGCTTCGTGAGCGCCCATTGCTCCTTCCACTGAAGCTGCGCCCTCGCCCCGCAACCACGGCCACTCCGGGCCCTCCATCAAACCCATCGTCGTCAGGCAGGGATGAAGCCAATGGTGCAGTGACAGCACGCACAGAAGTTTTGGCAGCTCGCGCAGCAACATCACGCCCACGTGCAAAAGCAAGCAGCGCATCCAGCGATTCCCATCGCTTCCCATCAGGCATTGTCGCACACTCTCGCTTCAGCTCAGGTTTCAATCCAGCGATGAAGTACATACACAGGAGGTCCTGGGGCAAACGATGCAAGCGCATGGACATCAGCGAAAACTGCAGACAGTAACTCATCAACTCCGCTCCCTTCTGGTGATACTCCCGATCCACCAGCTTCTGCATCAGATCCGCCTCATTATTCTGATTGGTGCACCCAGTGGCCCTCCTAAGCCACGCTTCTAGCTCCGCATCAGTAAGATCTTTGCCTTGCTGCCTGTAGCTGCTCACCAGCTGTACCACGGCAGCTTTCAGATCACCACTCAGGGCCTGCAGCACTCCCGCCACCAATGGCTGCTGCGTTGCACGGCACCACTGGCCCACAAGCCAAAAGTAAGACTCAAAGTCCCTGTTTCGCAGCACATCATCAATCTTCCAAGCCTCAGGCAGGCTCACGTTCGTTCTGACCACATGCTGTGTCGCTGGTGCTCCTGGCAGCGACCGACCACTTGCGTCTGCCAGGCCAGCTCCGCCAAGGTTTGCAAGTGCGCCATGCTGGCTTGCACCACCTCCGGCCGCGCTTCCAGAATGTGCCTCTCGGCGCTCAATCGCCTCACGCCCACTACTTCCTGGGCCACCACTACGCTTCCCTCGCTCGCGGGACTCTTGCAACTCCCGCTCTTTTGCGGCCAACTGAGCTTGCAAGGCCTCCACAGTTCTTTGCAAGTCCTCCGGACTATTGCCCCTTTCCATCGCCGCTCTCGCAGAATCTCCCTCAGCCGACTGGGTCATTGTACCGCACAAAGGTCTTCCGCACGCAGGCTCACTAGCCACACAGGCTCACTAGCCACTCAGGCTCTCAGCTCTCACAGGCTCACTAGCCACTCAGCGTCCGCACTCCGCCGTCGCCTCGCGACTTTTACAAACACTGGCGCACTACACTGGCGCACTACAGTCGCTTCAATACAACCGTGCTTCCACACGCCAACCAGGACGCTCTCTGTCGCTCGGCTCAAACACACCCAGTCCGGCTCAGGGCATCGGTCGGAACCACTGTTGCGTTAGCGGCTATAGTGTTCTGAGGTATCCATCGTAGATCAGGGCGTAGTCCATCTACCTGGGAATCGGACCCAGCCTCAGAACACCTCACCACTAACACTTTCTCACATGGGAGTAGAGATCTCAGATCCGCATGCTACTTTACTCAGCATGGTCACGTAACAATAATCTTAAGGATACCGCAATCAAAGTAGATGAAGTTCTTGGGGCAGACCGCTTGCATCTCCACATGAGGTCAGCACAGGTCACCCCGGCCATTGGCCATGCCAATCCGTGACAGGCCTGCGCATCGCACCACGCGCTAGTGAAGGGTAGCTGAGGCTATCGCGGTAAGTCACGCGCGCTAAAACTCCCGTTTTCCACTGAAGCCTCCCAGATCACTCCGCCCGCCACCAGGTCGAAACTTGAGATAGCGCGAACAAGTTGCGACCCACTCACAAGAGCAGGGTGGCGAGGCGCTCCGTGGCGTCCGTAGCAAAGTTCGCACTAATGAGGCAGGCTCGTAGTGCGCCGCAGGCTATCGCAGTGAGCCGTGCTACCACGCCATGTCACTACACCACGAGACTGAGTCACGCCACGCTTCGCTCGGTGCAAGCTGGGTCGGTGCAAGTTGGGTGCATGGCACTGTCATTGCAAGCTGGGTCGGTGCAAGTTGGGTGCATGGCACCGCCCCATGCCACATTCACCCTCTGCCCCATTTTGTCATTGTATGTACAACACAAGGTGATGGAGCATGCCCGGGGGTGCATCCCGCAATGTAGACCCGCCCAGCTATCCGACACAGGTGGAAGCACGCGGAAAGGACCACAGACCGAAAAGTTGATGGTCTTGACAGAAGCCCCAGTATGATGGGGACAAGGCTTCAGCAGGGTGCACGGTAGTGAAACAAAGTCCACACACGGTGCTGCTGACACCTCAGTGAGATGCTCTGCTTGCTTGGAGGAAGGGTTAGGCAGGTCTCGCGCCAGGTGTCAGGAAGGGCCCGGGCCATGAGGGGTCCCGACCCAACCCAGGGAATCTTGCGCTTCGACCTGCGACCCACGTACGGTCGCACCCCGTTGAGCCCCAGGTTGCAGCCAGCGACCATGTTCACAGTTCGCGGGAATGGCGGGCGGAGTGATCTGGGACTCTCAGGCGTTCCCAACATGGGGTTGGCAATCTTCATGCAACTGCAGCCCACCTACTCAATCTTTTGATGTAACGTTTGTTGCGTCTGCTGCGATGTGATATTGCGCGTTTAATGTAAGACTGGAATTGCCATCGGAGTCTTTCGATGCGGGCAGCCACATGTGACCCCGAATGTGTCCCAATCGCAGACCGTGGTTAGCTACACCGGTAAGCTACGTCCTTGGCTATCCGTTAGCGATGCACGACATGTCGGTGGCGCACACCACTGAAGTCCGGCAAACATGGCTGCGCGAGGTTCCTGATGGTGCAGGCCGCTTGGCGAGGATGTGAAGAAACTCGAATTCGTGTGCGACATCGCTGTATCGCTGTAATGGTGGGCGGCACAGTAGGGACTAGACACCCCCTCCAGCTATGACCCGCTATATGTTTTCAACCACTGAACAACAGCCTGGCCTCACACGAATCTTTTGTAGCATACTCATCAACGCGTCCATGGCACCATGCAACTCAATCATTGGGTTTGTATGTGACAAGTTATACCGCTTACAAGGTACACATGCTGATGGCTACAGCTATGGGAGCAGCTCAGCCCAGCACCCTCACCAACTGACATCTTCATTCCAAGGGGCTGGGAGAGAGTGGAAGGGGGTGGAAGGGAGTGGTAGGGGGTGGGAGGGGGGGCTGAGGGGAGGGTTGAGGGGGGGCTGAGGCTGGGAATAACCGCATGTCTTTGCTCTGCTGCCTGCTTTCAGACCAACTATTGCGCGCAAAGGCAATACACCTGCAATTTGATGGGTGCACATGCGATCGCCATGGCAAGGTGCTCGTATTGCGAGTGACAGCAGCAGTCACCCCGCAGCACCTGCCAGAAGGCTGGGAGCAGAGACCCGGTGGTGGGGCTGGGGCAAGGGCTGGGGCTGGGGCAAGGGATGGGGCTGGGGCTGGGGCAGCAGCTGGGGCTGGGGCTGGGGCTGGGGCTGGGGCTGGGGCTGGGGCTGGGGCTGGGGCTGGGGCTGGGGCTGGGGCTGGGGCTGGGGCTGGGGCTGGGGCTGGGGCTGGGGCTGGGGCAAGCTGGAGGGTACCCAAGCTACTGAGCCACGTGTGCACCCACATCCGTGGGAAGCTTGCTGCAGCTGCGCCCCCTCAGCAGCAGCTGACACCTGCAGGCACCACCCCTGAGCTGGCTGAGCCTGCTGGTGCACCCCCTCAGCAGCAGCAACAGCTGGCAGCGGCAAGCACGTCCCGTAAGCGTGGGGCACCTGCAGCTAACAAGTCGAGGGCAGCAAAGCAAGGTGAGACAACACCACGTACTGCACCTAGCACCTTGTTTAAGCGTAGTAGAGCAGCCGGTAATGCACTAGCGCCAGCAGCAGCTCCAAAAGCTCATAGTGGTATCCAGTCGTCACGACTGCCGTCGTCGCGTCCACATGCCAAAAGCAAAACATGTTCCGACTGCTGCTGCGTGTTGCAGGTGCCACTCACAACAGCGTGGCGAAGCGTGCTAGTGCGGCGCGCCTCGCATGTGGCGAAATCGCATGAAATCAAATGCTTATCTTTGGACAGGCACTGAGCACCGCTGAGAGCGAGATAGTTTTTGCTGCGTCTGCCATTTCGTAGATATGACTCTCCTCTGTTCAAAGCACTGTTTACATATATTTTTGACTGAGTGGCTGCGGAGATACGGGCTTCGTATCACAGGGGGGTGGTTTTCAGGTAGTTGGGAACGCCTGACTGGGAGGCTTCAGTGGAAAACGGGAGTTTTAGCGCGCGTGACTTACCGCGATAGCCTCAGCTACCCTTCACTAGCGCGTGGTGCGATGCGCAGGCCTGTCACGGATTGGCATGGCCAATGGCCGGGGTGACCCACAGCGTTTGATGTAGTGCCTGCCCAGAAATGAGGTTTCAACTAAATGTAATTGCATGAGCCTCCCAACCTGCGCAGGGCAGATGTAACACACTGCAGATCCTTCCCGTAGGAGCTATGAGCATACCCCAAAGCTAGGGCGCAGAAACCAGACGGATGCGTAGCAGCAACAAGCAGCAAATCGACCTCAAAAACAGCACTGCAGATTTGCATGCCGGCACCCCATCGCGGCACGCCGACCGACCGACTAGTGACCGCTCTACCACGTTCGTCGTTGCGGCGTTGTTGATTCATGTGCACTACCGTCAGGGTGCAAGGAGTCACTGGTGCCAGGATACCGCGGAGGGGGGCAATGTTGACTTTAGCCCGTCCCTCGCAGGCCAAGCTGCGGAGCACCACGCCGCAGCGGGGCGTCGCGGTTTGACCTCTTGGAGTTCAGTATACGCGACAAAAAGTGACGGTACATTTTATCGAGCCATTTTACCTGACCTTGTGGGACCTGACTAGCAGCCCTCACAGGACCTCACACCCCATTGCCAGCTGGGTAACGTTCCCTAACTGCTACCCTGTCACATTCTGCCGGCATGAGTAGGTGGGCCGCTGGAATGTGGCAATGACACTGAGCTCTGACTAGAAGTGTCCTTGGAGATCGATGCCAGGCATTGGAGCTCATCCCTCAGACGTAAGGCTGCTCTGACCCACCAGGTGCTAAAACCGAAGAAGATGGCTGACACAGCCTTTACCGCTAGCTGTAGAGCTGCCCGGCCACTGTCACTACAGGGCGAAACAATGTCCAGGTCGTCACTGCAGGGCGAAACAAAGGAAAGTTTGGTGTCATGCCTCCCATGCGTTGCCAGGAAAGAGCAGCAATCTCGCAGGGTACTGTGCGGTGTACCAAGCCTGCAATACGGGTCCCTGTGCACTTGGCAGCTCGTCAGGAAAGACTTCACCTTACGGACACCTCTTCGGCCAAGAGTCGTGCTGCGCCCGAAAGCGCTATACTTAGTTTACTATGACTCGCAATTCATTGATTCACCCGAATTCACTGTGAGAGCGCGGAGTTGCTTTGGTCGCACCAAGGATGTCCCAGCCAGGACCAGGGTATCCAGGTCCTCCGCCTCCGCCTACCTCGGGTATGGCCTGGAGTCGTTACTTGTGCTCTGCATCTGAGCTCAGCTGTCGATCGCTCAGCCAGACATCAGCGTCAGCGAGCATTGCGCGGCGGAGCATGCGTACAGCATCGACAGCTCCAGCTCAGATCAGGTGTCCAGCCCCCCGATCTGCCGGTACTGCGTTGCTCCCTGCCACGCAGCCCCTGGTACTTCGGGGTTCGGCCCCAGGGCGCCATTCCCACCCAACGGCAGTTTTGTGGGCGCCCCTCCACCTCCGCCTGGCTTTGCCCAGGCTGGCCCGCCTTCTGCCGGTTTTCCTAAGCCACCGTATGACCAGATGCGAGACATGAGATTAGGCCCCCCAGGCCCCCTGCAGGTTAGTCCCTGGGATTATCAGAACCATGCGCCAGCTAAGAAATACTGGGGATGTGGACAGAGCCCTAGCAACCCCAGAGGTGCACAGGTGTAGCAGGGCAGCAGTGGTTATGCGCAGGGCGGCAGTGGTGATGTGTCTGGCCCCAATTGTTGCGTGTGTTGGTGAGATGGTCTGAGCACACTTGTCTCTGCAGGCTGCACCAGCAGGAGGGCCTCCTCCCCAGCCTCTGGTACCCGGCGCTTTCAGCAATGGCGGTCCCCCTAGTGGGCAGTACCCCAGGCCTGTGACAGGTGTCGTCTCCCCTGTCGTTCAATCCTCCCTGTGTTAGCTAGGTCATGTCACCCTCGAGCCGTGTACTGCCTACTGGGTGATCCTGGGCACACCCTGCATGCACTGCATGGTCTCACGGGTATAGAGCTCCATGTCTGCCATAACTGTCTTGGCTAGGCAGTGTACTACCTGCCTGCACACCACCCGCCTGCCTACCACCTGCCTGCGCACCACGATGGCAGCAGCACATGACACAAGAGGTGCTGCGCAGCACTCAAGATGGGGAGGACTAGGAGGTGGGGCTTGAGAAGTCACTTCACAGCACATCGCTGCCTTCCTTGTTGTTTGGCATGGTCTCAAAGTGCACACGCTCTCTGCACACGCGCATGCCTATGTCTGCCAGCCGCCCCCTCCTGCGCTGTGCAGTCTGAGGGCTATGACCTGGGCCACCTGGACCTGCTGCACACAAGCATCTGCTGCACATCAGCCACATCAGTAGTCACTGTGCTGTGCAGTCCCATTCACTGCTGCTAGCTCACTTTCTCCGTTTGCCGGCACTGCGCAGGCGGTTTTGTCCCCGGGCCTCCGCCTCCCCCCCTGAGCCTGCCACAGAATGGGCCCCCTGCCCCCCCCTCTTCCGGCACCCCCATCAACATGCCTGCTCACATGGCGCCACCCTCCAGCAATACCAGCGTGCTGGCAGGCATCCCCCCTCCCCCACCCGGCGTTGCCCGCGCCCCCCTAGGGCCTCCTCAACCCTCAGCTAACGGTCTGGGTGGCAACAGTATCCTCAACGCAGCCTCTGTGCCGCTGCCAGGGAGCTTGCGGCCGCCAGGGCCGCCGGGCCAGCCTCCATGGGGCCCGCCTGTGGGGCCCCCTCCTCCCCTCCCTGGCATGGGCCCTCCCGGCTCCCTCCCCCCTCCCCCACCAGGGTCAGGCCGCATGTTACCGCCCCCTCCACCTCTGTCCATGGGTGGCATGCAGGCACAAGGCAGCATGGGACCTCCTGGTGCAGGGCTCCCCCCAGGCCCTCCCCAACAGTTTGGCATGCCCCCGCCTGGTGTGGGCTATGGTGCAGCCCCCCCGGGTATGCTTGCCCCTCCTCCACCACCTCCCATAGGCCAGGCCCCTTCTGCCCAGCACCCCTACCCCCCTGGACAGGGCCGTGGGCCTGTGCCTCCTGCCAATGCCAGCAGCAACCGCATCGATCCTTCTCAGATCCCCCGGCCTGCCCCCCTGCCCACAGCCACCATCCTGTTTGACACGCGGGTGGCCGGGCAGCACGCCATGCCGCCCCCCGCTGCCTCACGCTTTGCTGTGAGGGACTGTGGTTCAGCTGGGCCACGCTACCTCCGCAGCTCTCTGAACCAGGTAAAGAGGCCTGGGTGCAGCGTCAAGGCTGGGCGGGACAGGGATGGGATGGGATGGGATGGGATGGGGCAGGAAGGTGCAGGATGGGTGAAGGCAGGCATGGCAAGGCAAAGCAGGGCAGAGTTGTAGGGGACTGAGAGAGGTGTGGGGAAATCTATAGTATTGAGAGCAAGCAGGGATACTATCAACAGGAGACGGCAGGTGGGGTAGACCATGCTATGGTGTCTTGCTCTGCTCATGCCTGTCTAGTTTGACTGTGCATGGATAAGCTCATGAGCTTAGCTGCTGACGGGGATTGGGGAGCCTAGTCTTTTAGCTCAATCACACAATGCGCTTAGTGGTTGACATCATACTGTCCCCTAGCTGCACGCTTCGTCATCACTGCCTCTGCATGCAACTGCCTGTCTCTCTTTGTTGTCAGTGAAAGGCTGTTCGTGATGCGACCTTTTCGTTGTGTTCAAATGTCAGTGCTGACGGGTCAGTCTTGTATAGCTGCTGGAGCTGTTAATCAGGGAAAGGCAGTGTGCTCCCATGGCAGGTGCCCCACTCTCAAGACCTGCTGAACAACAGCCAGATGCCGTTTGCGGTCATCATCTCCCCCATGGCGCTGCCAGACCCAGCAGACTCGCCACTCCAGGCAAGCGGAACAGCAGGCTAGCCGTCCCATGCCACCACATCCATCAGAACACCACACTCATACACGCACACACAGACTCACACACGCACACACGCTCACATGCTCACATTAACACACACCTGAGCTAATTGTCTACCCACCCAAGAGCTCATCTGCACACCGCATGCACACACATGCATGCACACTCACACACCCAGGAGCCCATCATGTCACCAGTGCAGTGTCAGTGCCACCTCATAATCCCCTGGCTTGCATAGCGGTCTGTAATTAAAATTGTGAGCCGCCCCTGACACAGGACACTGCAGTGCCTAGATCAGCAGCAGCACAGGCCATGCCTTGTTTCCGTTGATGGTTGGGTGCAGGTGGTTGACAATGGGGAGTTGGGCCCTGTCCGCTGCACGCGGTGCAAGGCCTACATGAACCCCTTCATGCGCTTTGCCTCCAGTGGCCGCTCCTTCACCTGCAACTTCTGCGGTTGCAGCAACCAGACGCCAGACTCCTACTTTTGCCACCTAGGCCCCAATGGCAGGAGGTGAGCCCCTGCCTGCAGTCCCATGAGCAGGCTGCTCAGATCAGCCTGCAGGCCTTGGCCAGGGGCAGGTAGGTGGCAGGGGTGCATGCCATGTTATGCCAGGTTAGGGATAGGCGCAGGGCAGAGAGCTGGGCCAGGTCAGCAGAGGCCACCTGTGACTCCTGAGGGCTGCAGTTTGTGCAAGTCACCAGCAGGTGGCAGTGAGTGAGTGGCAGACTGGTGGTGTTGCTCAGCCTTCTGCCCACTCCCGCCACTAACCTGGCTTGCCCTTGCCCTGCTTGGCCTGGCAGGCATGACGCTGATGACAGACCTGAGCTGTGCCACGGCTCTGTCGAGTACCTTGCCACGCAAGACTACTTGGTGCGCCCGGCCATGGCGCCCTCACACTTCTTCCTGGTGGATGTCACACAAACAGCGGTGGCCAGCGGAGCCACAGCTACTGTGTGCAGCTCAATCTCACATGCGCTGGACCACATGCCATGTGAGTGCACGGTTTAACGGGAGAGGGGCCACTGAGCAGAGAAGGATCCAATGCATGGAACGCACAAGGTTGTACTGCAGCATTAGATCACAGAGGTTTCCTTAACCCCATGCTTGAGTGTAGCCGAGCATTCAGTGGGCTGCCCAAAGTTCGTCCTAGCTCTGATACATGTAAACTGATTCAGGTTCGTTAGACGCTGCAATGCTTGGGTTGGGTCAGAGGGGGTGAAGAGAGGCGAGGCAGCACAGCACATGCAGCTGCCAAGCAGGCTTGCCCACTGCCCTCCTGGTGCTGCACAGACCCAGAACGCACCACCGTGGGCTTGGCCACCTTTGACTCGTCCATACACTTCTTTGCCTTGAGGGGCGGTGAGCGCCAGCCGCAGATGATGGTGGTCAGCGACACCAGTGACGCTTTTGCGCCAGACTCTGCGCCCCTATTAGTGCCCCTGGCAGACTGCAAGCAGGCGCTGCAGGTATGGGTCGTCTGAGTGGGCGTTTTCTTATGTGGAGAAGTGGAGAAATAAATTGAATTGAGCAGAGCTGAGCTGAGCAGTGTTACCTTATGTGGCGAAGCTTCATTAGCGCTGGGTGTGCTTGTGATTGAAGTGTGACTTGCCTTACCAGGCACATACCAACCACCAGGGTGCTCACACATTGGTGTGACTTGAATGGATGCACGTTCGTACTGCCAGTAGGAATTGATCGTGGAACTCAACCTGGATAGCCTCATGGCTATGATGTCATGCTCCTGTCGCCGCTGCTGCTGCTCCTGCTGCTCCTGCTCCTGTGAGTGGCATTGTGTGCTGCTGCGGTGTCCTGTGCAGCAATTGCTGGCCTCCATCCCCGACATGTTTGCACGGACTTTAGTAGCAGAAAGCTGCGCCGGCACTGCCATAGAGGTGAGCTGCAGGCAGCAGCCATGGCGACACGTCACTGACATACAGAATTCTCCCGCAGACACCTGGTCCCAGCATGGTTGCAACAGCACGACATGGCATGGCTTTTGATAAGCTGGAAAGCACAAGGTACTCACACAGTACTTGTTGCATCACCACCAGATTCACATATTCAACAGGCAGGCTTGCTTAATGCCAGCATGCCATGTCTCAATACTTTGGCATGAGCCCAGCTACCATAGGTGTCATGGCATGTGGGTAGTATGACTCAGGCACTGATGTGCTGGGGCCTGAGTTGTGCAGGCGGCAGCGGCCTTGCTGCAGGCTAAGGGTGGCAAGCTGCATGCCTTCCTGTGTGTGCTGCCCACGCTGGGTCTCCACCCGCTCAAGGTGAGTGCCTGGCAGGCGCTAGGCATGCCTTCCTTCACTCAGTGTCAATTCATGTGACAGTCTTGGCAGCACGTGGTCTCACACTCACGGCCGCACATGGTTACACAAGCTCACACCCAGAGGCTATGCGGCCATTCTAGGTTGTATGGAGAGTAGGGCTACCACAGCAGGGAAGCAAGCAGTATGTCTGCAGTTTTCATGATCAGAGTTCATGCTGTCCACGGGGCATGACCTTTTCAGGAGCTGTGCTGAAACTGCTGCTTGCCTGGTGCTTTGCCTTGCTGTCTGGTACCTGCAGCCCCGCGATGGCATGGCAAGCAGTGAAAAGGACAAGCTGGCCTTCCTAGCTTCCCAAGACAACACTCTGAAGACCAGCGCCATGACAGCGGCAGAGTTCCAGGTGGCCATTGACATCGCCCTACTGGCACAGGTCAGACACTCAACCAATTGCCTTGCGTGAGTGTGCTTGTGCTGCTGGTTGTTATGGTGCCCAATGATGACGATGGACACACGGTGTACTCCCGTACTTCCTAATTGTACCCAGCCCAGCTACTCCTTTACACACACCAGACACTCACCACCGTCAGCATCGGCTGAGTGGAGCACAGAGATGATATGCAGGGGCAGCTGGTGTCATATGCCATGTAGGGAGCACAGAAGGTCGAACCATGGCCCATCGTGCATCTAGGCAAAATACAAAATGTGGGCTGCATGTAGCCACACCATGAGGTTGTGGAGCACCCTGTGGCCCGCACCCCTGCAGGGCTACATGGATGTGGCCTCCCTGCTGGACTTGGTGGCTGTCACCGGGGGCACCCTGTACCAGTACACCCCCTTCAATCCGGTCCTGGACCATGACCAGGTGAGGCTGCTGCACCCATGGTGCAACACTGCATCCCGCCAGGCCAGCTCTACATGGAGCGCCATGCTTCAGTTTCAGCTTCTGCTCCAGCTAGGCAAGTCTTGGAATTGCCATCTTTCTCACGGGAGGTCAGGCACCCCTGTCACCAGGCTGCTGGCTTACCTCTGCCTGATGGAGCAACAGCAGGTTTGGGGTTGCAACGTGCATCCCAGCCTTGTTGGCAGCGCCTAGATGCCATGCCATGTTGGTACCAAGCTGCCCATGCCATGCCATGCTTGTGCCAAGAAAACCTGCTTCTTATGCTTCCAGCTGTGACTCCCACACCTCCTGTAGTTCCTGCATTGCAGGCTGCTGCTACTGCTGCGCTTCACCCCGCTGCTGGCCCTGCAGGTGCTGAACGACCTGAAGTGGAACCTGAGCCGGCCCCAGGGCATGGAGGCCGTGATGCGGCTGCGCTGCAGCCAGGGCTTGGACGTGGCTCACTACACGGGCCACTACTACCGCATGCCTTCCAGCCCCACTGATGTGTTCTTGCCAGCCATTGACAGCGACAAGGGCCTGCTGGCCGTGGTGCAGCATACGGAGAAGCTGTCGCCAGGGTCTGAGTGCTTCTTGCAGGTAGGGGACAAGAAGGCCAAGGAAGGGCCCCTTGGGGATGTGAGGACAGGCAGGTGTGGCGGGAGGAGCAGCAGGAGTGGTAGGGGCAGCAGCACAAAGTGCTATGGCTCTGTTCCATACACCACACCTACACTGCTGTGTGGCTTCTTGTAAGTTGCTGCTGCTCTTCATTTAGCCAAGCCTGGCCGGCATTGTGGCCATCACTGCTTAACCTGACTTCAAGCTTGGGATGTATCTGTGATGTTCCAAATTGAAGTGTGAAGGTCCCTGTTCTTGGCCTGACCCCTGGCTAGACTGCTGTAGCCTGAGGTGTAGGCCAGCCACCCCCCTTTGCCAGCAGGCTGCCCTGCTACACACCCAACCCGGCACCCCCTGCAGGCTGCTCTGCTGTACACCTCGCCTGACGGGGTGCGCCGCATCCGCATCCACACGCTGGCCCTGCCGGTCACCGACAACATCAGCACTGTTTTCAAGGGCGCAGACCTGGACACCTACACCTGCCACCTCACCCGCAGGCTGGCGGGAGCACTGCAGGTGAGGGCACAGGTCTGTTGACCAGGCTGGCACTCAGGCTTGCAGAACAGACACCTGGTGATCACAACCCGTTAGAGGGATGTGTGAAAGGCGCAGCCTAGACCACTCCGTGCTGGATGGTCTCAGTGGGGAAGGGAGGGGTGTGGCAGGAGATGTGCACAGAGGTCAGGGGCGGCATGGCCTTGCTTTTGCATGCAGCCTGTCAGGCTTGTCCATGGAACATAGCATGCACGCCAGTTGTGTGTGGGTGGTGGCTGGCTGTGGGCCGCAGGGCATGACGCTGGC
>JASKMD010000017.1:1545510-1553010 GCA_030144725.1 Haematococcus lacustris
ATGCAGCTCTTATTGCAGCAGCATGCATGCAGGTCTTCACAGCTCATGGCAGATAGCTAGGCTGCACCGCTACCCACGCCATGTGGCTACTTGCTGCCTGCTGTGCGTACAGCTCCGGCGTCACACCTGCCATGCAGTCCGCTCAGCCCCATCAACGGAATGCTGCTGTTGGCCAACCCGGCGCCCTCAGCAAAGAGCATGTTGCTCGCATTGTTAGCCACAATGCCTGCGTGCAGCAAGTGCCATATGGCAGTGATGAAGACGATGGGCAAGGCAGGCTGGGGAGCAGGGGGAGCAGGGGGAGCAGGGGGAGCAGGGGGAGCAGGGGGAGCAGGGGGAGCAGGGGGAGCAGGGGGAGCAGGGGGAGCAGGGGGAGCAGGGGGAGCAGGGGGAGCAGGGGGTCAATGGGGATGCCAGTGGTGGGGACAGGAGCATGGTGAAGCGCAGCACAGGCATTCGTTCAAACCCAGGGGTGCTATGGTAATTGTGATGGTGATGGTAGTGGAGAGGGATGAGGGTGAGTCCCACAGCCTGGGCGGGGTGGCATGGGGTCCAGGAGGGCAAGGGGGTACAGTGGACGGAAACTCTGTCATCAGCAGGCTGTTCAGTGGGGTACAGTGGATGGACGCCGATCAGCAGCAGCAGGCTATCCATGCAGAGCAAGAAGTGCAGGGAGTGGAGGGAGTAAGGGTTCCCATCTGATTCATTACCACCATGCTGATGTGACATGCCATGCAAAGCTGCAGACTCAATACATGCATGCAATAAATGATGCTTTGTATGCTTGCCTGCAGATGCTCCTGTGGCCAGGATGTTTCTGCCAACGGTACTAGAGCCACAATTGCCTCGCATTGCCAGCACCACCTTGCCCGTATAGTTGCCCACCAGGGGGGTGCAGGCGTCCAGGGGGTCAGCCAGGACCAGCTACAAACAGCAACCCAGCCAGCCAACCCAGCCATGTCAGCCCTTATGTGTCAGCAACCCATCCACAGGTGCAGAAGGTAGCAGCAGGGGGTCAACAGGCCATCACGCACAGGGAGTGAGGTGTTGCCTGCCTGGTGAAGGAGGCGGCAGCTAAAGGAAATGATGTCACCCAAGGGATCAGCAATAGATTACGATGCTGCCCGGCAACTGGCAGAGCTGCAGCCGTGTCTCTGGCAGGACGGGGCAGCAGTGGCAGGGACCGTCAGCAACAGGGGGGCAACAGGGGCAGCAGGTGAAAGTGCCTCACCTCCAATGTCCTATTCTGCAGGCTGCTCCATTGCAAAAGAGGAAAATACCAGGGTACCATCGGCACAACCGCCTCGGCTTGAGTTGCCCGGCTTTGATTCAGTGCCTGCAGGAGGCAGCGGCAGCCTGTCAGCCCACACAGCCTCATGCGCGACCTAGGGATGGGGCTGGGTTGCCATGATGTTGTGACAGAGGACCAAGGCACATGCTTACCATATTTCCTAAATCCTAAATCTATCCTAAATTTAGATGTTGGGCCACCCAGCCCACCACGAACGAAGGCCCAACCCTTGGGCACCGCAGCCAGGTGAGTGAGTAGACCAGGAATACCCAGGCCTGGGCCACAAGCGTCACCCAGACTAGGCCCAGGAGCAGCAGCAGTAGGAGCCTGCTGCTACACAATGTGCCCTTGCTTCATACAGTGCGACGTGCATGTATGACATGCCATAGTGCATAGTGCATATCATGCAACGGAGCAAGAATGGTTCCGCACTCTGCACATCCACACATGTTACACTTCCGCTGTTCTGTGACCTTACCTCGGCCTTGATGACATATTGGAAGGGCTTCATGAAGCGTGGAGGGATTTGCACCTGTAAGGCAGCAGCTAGAAACTGACGTTGTCTTACCAAAGATGGACCCACCTAGCAACCACCCTATTATTTGGAACACGTGCTGCAAGTTGTTGCCAGCAACATGGCACCAGGCCCTCAAGTGGAGGATGGGTAGCAACAAGGTAGGCAATGTAGCCAGTGTAGGCAACATGGTTACAAAACCCCACCTGAGAATTGTTAGCGCCAGTAAGGTTGAGAAGTCCAATATCCAGGGGTGTATAGTTGTCAGTGGCACCCACTGCCACCACGTTCTTGGCCAGTGCATGACTCCCCACATTGCCTGTGAGCTGGGTATTAGGCACCTCCGCTGCATTACCTGCGTATGGTGCACAGCACAGCTGTAAAGCAACAATGCAGCAAACAAGAGGGCATAGCACAACACTGGACACTGGACGCTGGGCAAGAGGGCACCACCACACCTACCATGCAGGGTGAGTGGATAGACAACAAGCAGCTCGCTGTGCAGTTGGGCAGGCAGACCCGTGCGATGCAGGCAGCACCAGCCAGTGCCTGGTAAAGTGCTAGTGCCTAGTGAGGTGGTGTGATTGATTGGGACACTGGACGCTGGATGCAGCAGCATGCAGCACACTGGACATTGAATGTTGGTCATCTTGTCGGCACGCATTGCCATTAATGATGACGGCCACCTGACACGCAATGCCATGCAAAGAACATGATGGACAACAAGCAGGTGGCTGTGCAGTGGGGCAGGCAGACCAGTGCGATGCAGGCAGCGCCAGCCAGCAGTGCCTGGTGGTTGTGACCAGTGTGATAGGTTTTGAAGTGTGATGCAGGCAGGCAGGCAGGCAGGCAGGCAGGCAGGCAGGCAGGCAGGCAGGCAGGCAGGCAGGCAGGCAGGCAGGCAGGCAGGCAGGCAGGCATGGTAGTGCAGTGAGGGCGAGGGGTGAAATCACTTGCCTGCCGCAAACAGCATCAGCAGGTCCGGTCGGGACCACAAATAGGTATCCAGCAGGAGAGACAGTCCCGAGTATGAGAATTCGTCAATGCCCCAGGAATTGCTCACAATGCGGGCGCCCTGCAGCACAGCAGACAGCAGCAGCAGTACAGTCTGCCCGCTAGGAATATACCATGTGGGTAGAGTGGATACGCTGGACCTGCTGGGCCATTGTGGGAAGTGCCATCATGAACCATAGGGGGCACCGGCAGCGCTCTTTGGAGGTGCCCTTTGGAGGCTTTCCCTTAGGAAGTGCCCTTTGGAGGTGCGAGAGTGAGTGACATCGCCTCCTGGGTATAAGTAGGTATCAGCAGGTGTGAGCTGATATGGAGCTGATATGGAGCTGATATGGCGCCCACTGGAGCTGTGCTGGTGGCCTGAGCAGGGAGCGCTGCCAGCCGAGGGCAAGGAGTACCCTGGTCTGGGGTACAAGCGAGTGAGAGACAAGCCACCGCGAGACAAGGCCGAGCCTGCTGCGGCACAGTAGTGTGTGTGCCACCCCCTCTTGAGCTGTTGTCAGCTTACATTAGTACATGTTTTGTCACGCCAACTCTACATCATAGCCCTCGTGGTCAGGCAATGCTGTAGGTGGTAGGCGACCATGTTCTTAGTGTTCGACTGCAATGAAGGCTCAAGGGGGCCAGGGTGCTGTTAATGCCCTACTCTTATCTATGCCTGCCTCAAGCCAGCAGCACCATGGTACTGAAGCTACTGCGTGAAACCAAAGTGGACATTAGCACCAGTCGTGGCAATGCTGTTTTCAGGGCTGAGATGAGGGGGGTGGCACTTACCGCTTGATACAAGGGCTCGAACGTGAACCCAGGATCATCTGATATGTTCAAAAAGTTGCCGCCACCCTTTCCCACATCATAGAAAGCAAGCTTGGCGGCTGGAGCTTGGCCTGCGCGGCAACAGGAGATGGGGTTTGGGCAAGCTGCAGGTAGGCCAAGCGGCAGGTAAGCAGCAGGTAGAATGACCGGCAGGGATGTAGGGGGTAGAATCACAAGCAATACACACACGCTCTGCCCTTGCCCTGCCTCCTGGCATCCTGTTGGCCAGTCACGAGCAATGTGCAAACACACAGCCAGATCGTTTCATGCCGCAACCTGGTCCCTGACTAGCTGACGGTTCTGGCTCACCAGTTGCATGGTTAGGCTGCCGGGTGGGGTGGGCACCATAGGATGATCCGGATACTGAGCCACTGACGTGGGTTCCATGCCCGCTCTCATCCAGGAAATCTTGATGCCCAAAGTAAAATGGCACCTGCACTCTCATTAGCAGCAGTAAAAGCCATGCAGGGACATCAGCATATGGAAAGACTGAGGGTCTAGCAAAGCTACAGTTCTCAGGCATGGGCCCCTTAGAACATTGGGGTATTCAAGAGTAACAGGTGGTACGCTGGTAGGGAGCCTTCGGTGATCGCTTGACCTGCCCTGCTCAGGGCTGATGACGAGTGGCTGCAACATGGTTGCTGACCCAACAGCCTGCCCTGCTCCAACCAAACCACTTGCCTTGCGGTGCGCGTTGTTGTGAAAGTAGCGAGTGCCGGTGTCTGGGTCCGTGTACAGGTTGGCTGGGTCGGAGGAGAAGTTGGCAAAGGCAGGGTCCCAGAAGTAACAGCTCCCCATGTCCAGGCCTGAGTCCACCACGCCCACCATCTGCCCAGCACCATCCAGTCCGGCATCCCAGAGCGGATGGTAGCCCCTTGCACCACCGTCATCTGGCAGAGGTGGAGCCACTCTGCCAGTTTGCATTTGTGCACTTGCTAGCAGATTGGTTGTCTTCTTCTGGGTCACATACTCGACCCAGATCACACTGGGTTGGGTGGCCAGCCACGAGACTGCCGCGTCAACATCTGGCAGGCACACCGCCACTTCAACAGCTCCTGTGGTGCCCACTGCTTTAACGATTGGGTAGCATGCGGAAACCACATGGGGCAGGGCAGCAGCCAGCTCCGCAGCCAGGGAGGCAGCCCAGGAGGCGGCAGCAGTCTGGTCGGTGGGCTTGGCCCCCAAGGCTAGCAGCAGCACCCTGGTCACACCTCCCTCTGCAACAACAAGGGGAAACAGGGTCGCAGGCAAGTGAGATGAGATGAGTCAATTGGTAAGGAAGGTGAGTGCACGTCTGCCACAATGCTCGTGAGTGCACGCCCGTAAGAATGCCTGTGACCTGGTCCTTGATGCGGTGCGGACATCACCTCCTCATCGTAACCTTGAGTGGTCACGTATCAATGACATTGTGCACTGCATCGCATGCCATGCAGCAGCTGCAGCAGCAGTCACTCACCAGTTCTGGTTTTGACATAAGACAGAGAGGGCGGTAGAGCAAGGTTGTAGGGAGGTAGAGAAGCCTCGACACCAACATCCGCAGCAGCCATCATGATCTGTTCGGCTCCAGAGGTTTTGGATTCAGCTACCAGGTTATATAGGCCGCTCTGTTCTTGTTCTTGAATAGCTGCGGCGGCCTCCACGCTGGCAGCTCGTAAAGGAGCCATGGCAAGGGAAACCTTGAAGTCATCTGGCAGAGGTGCCTGCAGCAAAGCAAAGAAACCGACCCCTACAATGTCACCAGTGGTGCATTATAACAGATGCTTATGCTGCACATGTCGATACCTGATGAGCACATGTGACGATGCTTGCAGTAAACAACAGTACCAGGCTTGAAAGAGGTTGTCAATGATCTCAGCAAGACTCCATTAGTAGTCTTACGAAATGCTGGAGTGGGTCCTATGCACTGGAACTCACCGCAGTAAGGTCTGGGTAGGTTGTGCACACCGACACAATGCAAGCTCCAGAACTCCGCAACAGCCAGTGGTCGGTGGGTATGGGGTGAAGGAGCTTGGCACCGCATGCGTCCAGCGAAGCCAGGACGGCCTCTTCTTCGGATCGTGGCAATCCCAGCAAATACACCGCCTCCGCCTCCGAGCCCTCGCGCAGAAACCTGGAGTCGCAGATCGGCACAGTGCGGTAGTGTTGAGTCGCTCTAGCAATATGCCAAGGTTGCTCTCGCATAGCCACATGTCGAAGTCATACAACAGTCGCCCGCCGTATGCCAACGTCTAGCTTCCATCACCACGCCCCACCTGCCCCTTTCTCCATCGCTGCCCAAGCTGAATGTGGTGAGCTCTCCTTGGCTTAAGATAACACGGCGGTTCAGAGCGCCATTGCAGATGGCCAGACATCCCGCAAGCAGCAAGATGGCGATGTGTGCGCTCATCTTGGTCTGCGACATTGAGTGCCAACGACGATTGTTTATACCGGCAGTCACACTCGAAGTACATCGGTCACACAGATCTCCACCTGCCCGTACTGCCCGCGTACTGCCATGCAAGAACGCCACCTGCCGTTCGCCGCACTGAGGAAGAGGTGGAGAACAAACCAACAACACTAATCCTAGCTGCATGCACCCACCTCCGTGTAGCTGCAACTCTGTGAAGCATTGACAAAGAAGGAAGACTACGGCCTTGCCGCAGTCATGGCGGGCCCGCGTGAAGGGAGGAGGGTAGCATCAGGGGTGTCTCCTTGCTTCCTTCCCGCCAGGCAGGAGAGCATCACCACATAGCTGCAACTCCTGCGGCAGCTGTGAGGGTGGCAAAGGGTGACATTGACGGCGTATGGTGATTTAAGGCGTCTAGTGGCAATTAAGGTCACCCAGGTAGGTGCGTCGACAGGAGCAGGGAAGGGAGGCGGGGAGGGTGAGAAAGAGGGGGAGGTATGAGGGGGGGGGAAGGAGAAAGAAAGTGGCAGCACACGCAGGCATGGAAGACCAGGAGTCGGGAGGGTTACTGGATAACAGGGCAACGGTTGGGCATGATTCTAAGCATGGAGGTATGTGAGCTGGTAGGATTAGGGTGCAGAAGCTGGTAGCAGAGGATGACAACTAACCCTAATAAGCAGCGCAACGAGATCAGCCAAGCTGGGGGGCATGAGCTGGGATGTGGGATAGGGGGTGGGCAGCACAGCATGGAACTAAGTGTAACGACTAATAGGAGCTCATGAGATGACAACGTGCAACGCCTATGGCCTTATGTGCACGTTACACTAAGCAACACGGCCAGGTGGGGCCAGGTGGGGCAGGGCCATGCAGTGCCAGCCATGCAGCTTCCAACTCAATGCATAGCAGGCAGTGGCACCACACAAGGCGTCCATACATGGTTGGATCTGCATCAACCACGCCCCTACAGCCCCGCCCCGCACTTCTCACCAGTAGGGTAGTAGGTCACCCCCGCCATTGGCTGCACCCCCGTGGCTCGAGAGATAAAAACATTGTCATTTCAGCACGGATAAGGCCGCCGACTCGTGCGATGAGCCGCTTATGGCCTGACTAGAGTGCGGTCAGCCCCAGCGGTTTGCCGGGTGGCTGTCCCCCAACACGCGACGTGTTCTGGCGCCACGGCGCATCCAAACTAGTTTTTAACAGCGCTTAAAATCGCATTCTTCAACGCGCAATTAATTCTCCCGGTAAGTGGCTACCCCATGGGGGTAGCCACCGTCACCCCCCACAGGGTAGGTTGCGCCAACCGACCAACCGCTGCCCGCCCAGCTGCTCCTGCGAACGCGGTCTGCGCTGCAACCCACGTATCATATCTAATCTCCGTGCTCCGCAGCCATGCTTTTCACGGGCATATTTGCCTGCTCGCTGGCCTGGCATCAGCATCGACAGCCGCAGGGACTACCATCGTTGCAGCACCAACAGGAACAG
>JASKMD010000017.1:1558010-1658730 GCA_030144725.1 Haematococcus lacustris
CCATCAGGAAACAGCGCAGCAGCGTCCTCAGCCCGCCACGCCATGCAAGACACCATAACAACACTCCTAACCGCACACAGATCACACCTCCCCCTAATGATAGGAGACATGAATGCCACCTGGCAGCCCAATGACAGGAGCAGCAACACCACCTACCCGCAGGACATGGAGTACAGGGCCTTCTTGCACTCCCAGAACCTGCAGCCAGTGCAACAAGACGATAGAAAAGCCACACACAGGCAATGGAAGGAGGCAGACGAAACAGGCCAGCCACAAAGTACTGACAGCCGCATTGATGACATCCTCACACGCAACAGCCCCGCAAAACCACGGCTGCTAGCCTGCGCAAGCAAATGGGGAGGCGGGCTCAGCGACCACCTACCCCTTACTATGGCCCTAGATATCACGTCCACTGGCCTCAACATACCTGCCATACCCACAATGCCGACCCTAAGACAGACCTGCAAAAAAGCGCTCACAACTCCCGTCAGCAAAGAAGACCAGGAGAAGTTCAAGCAAGCCTGCCAAGACACGAACAACAACATTCCACAGCTCCTAGCAAGCCTGCAATTGACCCTGAGACCTGCTAAAGCAGCGGCACAAGCACACTATGCAGCCATCACCAACAATTGCGCCACATCTATCCACCAACTAACCCACGTCAATGGAATCAGTGCACCAATAGTTGTGAATGAGCTGGCCACCCATATGCACAATCTCCTGGACAGATGCCTAAAGGTGGCAATAGAAAACTGCCAAACCAAAACTCATAATGCCACAGGACAGCACTACCGGCTGCGAGGCTGCAACAAACTTAGAAGCCACAAGCGGCACACCCACCTATGGATCAAGCATGCACAGCACCACCTGAGTGACTACAAGGGGAGCACCATCACTGACGCACTAACACATGTGCCTCCCCTCCCCTCCCCTCCTGCAAAATACCTACAGCGGCCAAGCAGACAGCACTAGACATCATACGGATGTACCACAAAGACAATACTCCTTTCCACACTGCCCTAAGATTAGCCTACAAACACACAAAAGCAGACCTACAATCCTACGACAAAGAGCAGTCAGCTATCCATGCTGACAGACACCGGGCAGCTGCCCAGAAGCTCATTCACACCAAGCCAAGGCTAGCAAACAAGGCCATCTTCCAACCATCGAACAAACGCCACACCATCACAGCCCTTCACGATGACAGAACTGGTGCGCTGGCAACAGACCCCACACAACTTGTGCAGGTAGCTGACCGCTACTTTACACGAACTTGGGCCGCCACAGGTAGCAAAACAGGGACATACCTACCAGAACACTGCCCTAGAAAGGCACCTTGGGAGCAGCCCAATGCCATTGACCGCTTCACACTCAAGACGGGCGCCACCCAGCGAGAAGAGCCAGACCTGGAAGGCAACAGAGCAAAGAGGGCATGGCTTAACTCCACGATCCAGGACACCGCCACCTTCCACACCTGCCTAAAACAGCTCAGCAACGGAAAAGCACCAGGACCAGACGATATACCTAACGAGCTACTGAAAATGCTACCGGACGAAATCACGACTGCCATACACGACATGTCCACAGTCCTATGGGCGACAGGCCTCACCCCTATAGGATGGAAGACTAGCAACACTGTGCTCATCTACAAAAACAAGGGGTCCGAGACTGACCTAGCCAACTACAGACCCATCGGCCTTGCCAACACCCTTTACAAACTATGGACACGTATGATCACAGTGGCAATGTACGAGTATGCCGAACAACACAACGTCCTTAGTAGCTGCCAGGCAGGCTTCCGCAGGCACCAAGACACTATGACCCAGCTGCAAAGCCTCGTCATGGCCCTCGAAGACGCCAAGATAAGCCAACAAGACATCTACGCACTCATCGTAGACTTCACCTCTGCCTTTAACACCACCGATCAGGATAAGACACTCTGGATCATGTATGACCTAGGCTTTCCCACAGACGCCATCGAGGCAGTGAAAGATCTCTACACCGGAGCGAGCAGCACAGTACAGCTCACACCACAACTGAAAGGCCAACCTGTTCCTATCACACGAGGCACTATCCAAGGAGACTCTCTCTCCCCTCTACTATTCCTAATCTACATGGAGCCGCTCTTGCGATGGCTGCATGTTGGAGGCAGAGGGTATGAGCACGGCTGCCTCGATGCAACCCAGCAACAGGACAACACTCTACGACATCAAAACAAACTGAGCAGCCTAGCCTTTGCAGACGACCTCATCATTCTCACCTCGTGTCTCTCCGACCTTAAGATCCAGGCGCATAAGCTCACAGAGTTCTCCACTTGGGGCAGCCTGCAAGTATCAGGCAGCAAAACCAAAGTAACAGGCATATTACACCAAAAGGCCAAGACATAAGTCTATGGCACAAATGACCCTACAGCCCAGGTGGCAGCCCAGCTCCATGGCCAGATTGAGGTGCAAGGGCAGGCCACTCAGTACCTCCCCCCCACCCAGCCCTTCCTGTACCTAGGTGTCAACATCACCATGACCCTGGACTGGAAGCACCAGCATAGACGCATGACTGACACCCTCCGCTCCAGGCTTGAATGCCTCCGCACATCATACGCCTCACCTCGTCAGACCCTTCACATTGTAAAGACAGCGGTGGCCACCTGCTTAGCCTATGCTTTTCCAGTGACACCATGCTCGCCCACTGACCTAGAAACATGGGACAGCATGATCACCACCATGATCAAACGCAGGTTTGGTCTGTGGGTCAGCGCACCTAGCGCCATGGTCCGTGAAGATACAGACACCTTTGGCCTAGGATGCACCTCACTGGCAGTGGAATACAACAGCCGCTGCGTGAAGACACTATTGGAAGGACTCCAAGCGGAGGGCCGCTACGGCAAGGTCACCAGGTCCATGCTTGTCATGCAGATCACATACCTCTCGCAGCTGCTAGCCCAAAAGCCATCCAGACACCAAACTCAGAAGGAGCTGCAGAAATGCTCGCGCACTCGCCAGCTGCTCTGCGCCCACAACAGCTCCCTGCAAGTGGCATTCAAAGGCACCACCATAAATCCCCCCCTGTTGGCACAGCTACAAGCTATACACACAGCATCAGTGCCCCAACCCTTAGACAAACACCACATTAGAGTGATGCGTGCCATAGTGGGCCCCCTCATTGCACTTGGCTTCTCTGGCCCCCACCAGCTCTTAGAAATGAAAGGCACCAACATCATATCAGGCAGGGAGTTGAGGGTCCTCGCCAAACAAAGGGGCAGGAGGGCAACACACAAACACATTGTAGCCCTAAACCGCCTGCGCCTGCTGCTCCAGCTCGGCGAGGAACCCACCTCAGACCAACTGCAAGCCATCATGAACCACCGGGACACCAACCTTGACCTTGACCTGAAACACAGGCAGACGCACCAGAGCATGGGAGGCCTCACAGCCTGCCAGTGGACTGACAAAAGCACATACGCACTACCGGGGTGGAACTGGCAGGCCTCCATCGCCTCCAACCAAGTCATTCGCATTACCGACCTCTTCAATCAGCCTCAGAAACAGTCTACAGCTGCCCCACCACCCCACACCACAAACACACAACCCACCGGTGCAACCATAGCCGACCTACAAAAACCTAGCAACAAGAGGCCAGCGCCAAACCCACTCTCCGACAATAAGCGCATGGGCAGAGTAGCCCTACCTGATGCCACCGACATCCCTCTGCCACACCTGGACCCGACCCAGCTATACACTTGGAAGGAGGACCAAGCCACAAGTGGCACAGTTAGCCACAGCCAAATGATGTTGAATCAGATGTTCAGGCACAGGGAGAAGATCAAGAAGGTCTTTGGCTGGCAGACTACTAACACCACATTTGGCCTAGACCTACGCCCCAAAGCAGCAAGAAGGACACACCAAAAGCAACAATCTAAAGAGGAGGTTGGTGGCACCATGCAACAGCAATACTGGGTAGCATGGCACCCGTCAAGAGTTGAGAAATGGGCCCTACCCCTCTACGCCAAGAACGGCTACCACCCGCAGAGCGTAAAGCCCTACCCACGCAGCCAACTCAGGGACGACGACTGCGACTGTGAGCTATGCTGGTCACCCAACAGCAGGGAGAATGATGCAGATGCTGCAGACATGTATGTCTGTGACACATGCCAACGCACGTACCACTGGCAGTGCCTTCTTGACTGCAAATGCACCAAGCCAAGTGAAAGACCTGGCTCTGATGACAACGCAGAATGGGAATGCCCCTCGTGCGCACCGCTAGCTCCACACGATAAGGAGGCACGCAGAGCCGCTGCTGACGAGGAGATAGTAGAGGTCCACTGGGAACCCAGCGCGGAGGCATTCACCATGCTAAATCACCATACAGACTTCTGCGAGCACATGGAGGAGTACAAAACAGAGACGGAGGCTAGGCAATACGCACTCACAAGCACGCGCAAGGACGGCGACATTACCGACGATCTGATGCGACAAAGCATGAGCGACACTGCACGTGGACAATGGCAGTCCACCCACGGCGACCCGCTACGCTCAAAAATTAGATTCGATATCCTCCCCACTAACCCGCAGCTTGACATATGCCCAACTGGGAGGTGCGAAATGTGGCTTCGACATGCAGACTTCTACCCCTGCCAACCAACCCCAGCCCCCACACAAGCCTTACCCCAACCAATCACACAGCAGGTCGTAGCCGTCTACAACACAGATGGTAAATGCGTGGGAGTCATTGCACCCGCCCGAGCAGCAAACCTGCTATCTAGATACAACGCAACACAGAAGAACGCCCCGACACCCTTAAACACCAGCTTTGCTGCAGAGCTTGCCAGCCTCTTGGCAAGGCATGGCCAAGCAACCGCTGATGCCACACACACAACCCCCACACCAATCGTCCACATCCTGAGACAACACCTGGAGATCACCAAGGAACGCTCCACCACCCCTCTCCACTGTAGCCCACTCTTTGAAGAGTACTACAGCCCATGCGCAAAAGACAAACTGTTTGGCTCACTGGGCCCCCCCTTACTCTGCCAGCACCAAGGCATGTCATGGGCCCAACCCACCAAATCAGACATCACTATGGCTGTGCGACACGCCCTACACGCAGCACAAGCCCCAACACACACACCAACCCTCACTGCCATGCTCCTGCCCAACAAAGGACGCACAAACTCTGCAACATACATGCGGTGGATTTCTGAGCACCCCCACCTGTGCACCAAAATTGGCACCTTTGCACCCCATGCGCTGCAGCCAGACCCGCCGCAAGCGTGGGCTGGGAGCATACCGTACACCTGCAGCAACAAACACCACTCACTGCTCGTACTTATTCACAACTCAAGCGCAATACATCATCTGCAAGCACGGAACCCACTATGGCTCGACAGCTTGCGCGGCGCCTTGAGTCAGCTCGCTGGTGGGAAGTTCCTACCCCCCTTAAACACACGCCACCCCCCCCCACCGCCGGCCCACACAAGCTTGACAGGGGCTGGCACCTACAGGAAACTACCCCAAGATACACCAACACCCCCCACAGCCCTCCCCCCCACCTCTCACACCCCCGATACCCACTGGAGCGGCACCCACCTCCAATCAAAGGTTGGGGACTGGAAATCATGGACATACACCGATGGCAGCTGCACCACAGCACCAGGAGCACTCCAACGCATTGGAGCAGGCATCTACCACCCCCAGGGCACACAACAACACCAAACCATCAACCCCAGTGGAGAGGGGGCTACCAACACGATCACAAGAGCCGAGCTCGCAGCCATCAAGGCAGCACTAGACCAAGGGCACACACACATCGCCACCGACAGCCTCACCGCCATGTTTCAAATAAGGATGGCTGTCCTCCAACCCATGCGTCTCCACCTGCACAAGCACAAGGATATCCTTACCACCATAGTACAAACAATCAAAGCTAGCCCTACCACGATACACCTCTTCAAGGTGAGAGCACACAATGGCATCATTGGCAACGAATACGCCGACCACACAGCCAAACTGGCAGCACAACATGATAACCATGACATCACCATCCCAGATTGCAAGGATCCCTACCACGACATCCATTGGCTGCAAACTCCTGGGAAGGAGGACCACCCCCCCCGGCCACTAGGAGACCTGACGGGCAGCCTGAAAACACACATGCACACCAGACATAGACTTGGACTGGCCAACCAAGACTCCATCTACTACGAGGCATGGCAGTCCATCACCCTCATAGCACACAAGATTAGCAACTTCCTTTGGCGCGATGGGGCCATCACCACGCCACAACAACGGTGCATAATGCGCTATAGAACTGGCACTCTCTACAATCAGAAGCACGCAGTCCGTTTCGGGCTCAGCGACAGCACAAACTGCCCACTATGCGGCCAGCCGGACAGCGCTCTACACATCCTGTCAGGTTGCACTGCTACGAACAAGCTAGTCACGCACCGCCACAATGCGGCCGGCCGCGCCATCCTCCGAGCCGTCCAGGATGGAGCCCTCGGCGCCGGCCTGGTCTTCACCGATGTCGGCGACCTGTACGAGGATAGCGACACAGCTTCTCCGATCAAAAGCAAGCTCAAACGCAAAAACCTGAGACGCGCGCTCGACATAGACCCCACCACTACAGGACGAATCACCTACCCGGACGCCGTGATTATCTCCCCAAACGGGCCCTACGAAGGACCGGCGACGAAGATCCCGCTGAGGCATAGACATGTGACCCTGATAGAAATAAAATATTGCATGGACACCGACCCAACGGAACAACTACACAAAGCGACTGCGCAGCACGCCAACTTGCTTCAAGCACTCCAACCAGGCATCAACTGTGCCTCCGCGAAACAAATCAACATCATGCTAGGAGTGGGTGGCACAATATACAAGGACCACACCCATAAGCGACTTCTAGAGCTAGGAGTCCAGGACACAAACGACAACCTGCTGAAGTGGCTACACCGACATGCGATACAAACTGCACATGCACTCGTTGTAGCGAGACGGCAAGCTGAACCGCCGAAACAGCAAAGAAAGCAAACCAAACAATGGACACGAACGGCAAGGGCACCGGCTGGATGAGCTATGCGGGGGAGGGAGGATGTTGACATGGCCCCTGGGTGCGCCCGGTAGCCTGGCAACCAGTGTTTTTTTTTTCATTTGGCCTCTTTCCAATTTCATAGCACAAAGTGTCATGGCTCAGATTGGGACTGTCATGTTCATAGCGCGGCCCTATTGGGCCCCATAGCGCACAACAAAAATGTCAAATAAAGCAATAGGCCCAATCAAAGGCGGTAGCGCCCACGCACAGCAGCGTTATCCAGCCACTTGCTAATGGCGCGCTCATCTGGGAATGTGTCCTAATCAAATTGATTGTTGCTGAAGACATTCAAGTGGCACTCTTGCAGCCTGTTGCGGGTGTCATCTTTGAGGTAAGCCATGGCTGAGAACATGCGCTCCTCCTCCACTAAGCCTGGTGGCCAGCTTGATGTACTCCAAGATGTCAGCCTTGGTGATGGGTTGGCCAGCCAAGTAGCGGCACAGCTTGGTGGTCCATTGCTGGGTTGGCTGCTGCTCCACACGGTGTTCAGCTTGGCAGCGCATGACTTCCACAAATTGTTGGGATAGCAGATAGCTTTTGCTGCTCCAACAAGGCTGGCGCCAGTTGGCCGTTAGCCAGGGTCGTGTCCATGCAGTACCGGGCCTTGACAATGGCCAGGCGCTCAAGGAAGTCTTCATCGCTGGGCTGCTTGTCCCAGTAGTGGGCGTACACAATAGCCAGTCCTTTGGCATACTCCGGTGGGAGGAAGCGGCTGTGTAGGTCAAGTACCACAGCATCTGCTGTTGCTGCCAGCTCCTGCTTGGCACTGTCGACATGCTGCTGGAGTCACTGGCTGGCACTAAAGCAGCCCGGCGCCCTTTTGGGGGGATGGCGTACAGCTGCACCGGCTCACTGCCTAGCTCACTGCCTTCCTCCTCCTCCTCATTCTCACCAAACGTTGTCTCCATGTCTGCTGCTGCCTGCCTGCTGCCTACCTCCTCACTGTCACTGTCACTGTCAGCCTCATTTGATTGCACTGTCATACTGCCACTCCCATGCGGCTGCAATGCCAAATGGCCAGAGCCGTTGTACACCAGGCAGCTGCCAGGTCCTGCCACATTGGTGAAGGCTGTCAGCTCAGGAAAGTCCAGTGCAGAGAAGGGGAAGGGGCCTGAGTACATGGCAGTGATCTTGTTGGCCGTCAGGGCCACCTCCTGCATAAGGTCCTCGACAAAGATGGCACGGCTTTGGCACACAAGGTTGAGGCGGTTGAGTGAGCGGAGGATAAGCAAGAGCCCTCAGGCTGCCAAAAGAGTAGGGAGGTCTGTGAGGAGGACACCAAGGACCTGATGTCACGCACCAGCCGCTCTGCTGGCTTCCGCAAGCTCAGCCAACGGGTTGGCGCGGCCCGCCCTATCAGCTGACCCTTGAGCCCAAGGCTGTGGCAAAGCTGCTTGAACTTCTGGGTGCGGGCTGCAGAAATGCTGGTTGATGTTTTCCACAACTCTAGTAACCCTGGCTTGTAAGTTAATACCATCGCTATACCCTCGGCGGGCACGGCCCTCAGCCATCGGGACTGCGGCGCTTATCCAAATTGCGGCTCTAAGCCGAGCTGCGGCTGCAGTACAAAGTTCACTTTTTATAACGCGATGCGCTATAGCACAGTCCGCAAGGGGTCCAATCCATAGCGCACGGAGCCCTCTGAAATGTCGCTTTTTATAGCGATCGCTATATATAGCGTTAAAAAAAAAACACTGCTGGCAACCCTCCCTCCCCACCCCCCCACCTGTCTCCGGTGGGAGGGTAGCAAGGGCACGCCCCGAGGCTACTCTCCCCCCTTAATGCACGCCCGACGGCGAGGGCGTAGTCTTTCTTTCTTTCTTTCTTTCTTGGTGGGTCTGTGTGACCCGCACCTGACCTTGCCTGACCTGCCAGGCTGCTGTGACGGCACTGAGCGGCGAGCTGGATGAGCTGAGCAGCCGGCTGTCCTGCCGCCCCCTGGACCTGCCAGCCTGCCAAGCCAAGCTGCAGAGCAGCGCTCGCACCACCCAGGCCACCGCACAGCAGCTGAGGGACATCTGCGAGCAACTGGCTGCAGCTCAGGTGCCTGGCCATGTCATGGGAAGGTTATGAAAAGTCAGGTACACTACACAGAGTGGGGAGGAGGGGACAGGCTCATGACATCCTAGGGCTTGCATGAACATGTGCGTGATGCATGGACACTGCTGGATAGACTCGGACTGCTAGTCATGGCTGCAGCTGTGCCCAGAGTCCCTGACAGGGCACAACAGTCAGCCAAAAGGGTCCACAAGAACCATAGTAGTGCCGGCTGCGTTCAAGGTTAGGATTTAGAGTGTTTAGAGCGTTGGAGCCCAGGCCTGACCCCAGACCTGAGCAGACCTGTGTGGGCTTGTGGCCTCTGTCACCCCTCACCCCTCTGTCCCTCACCCCTGTCACAGCCGTGGCAACCTACGTGACTGTGCCAGTGATGCAATGCTGCAGACCATATATAAGTGATGGTGACCCCTTGCCTGCGTGGCCCTAGGTTGAACTGCTGGACCTGGAGGAGCATCTGGGCCAAGGGGAGGGCAGCCTGAAGGGTGCTGCAGCACTGCTGGCTGGCTGGCAGGGCCTGCTCACAAGCTGCATTGCGGAGGGGCAGGTGGTGGGAGAGGGGCGGCGCATGCAGCTCAGGGTGGAGCTCCAAGCGGCAGGCGATGGCATCAACAGGTCAGAGGGTGCACACAGCAAAGGGCCCACACTTGCTAGTTAGGTAGATAGATATGATAGACATGCACTGCAGGTGTCAAAGCACTTGAGAGGTAGCATTGACACACACCTCCAAGACGCAGCTGTTCATCAAGGCCTTTGCCAAGGCGCTGGAGGTCATCCCCCGCCAGCTCTGCAACAATGCGGGCCATGACGCCACTGATGTGCTCAACATGCTGCGCCAAAAGCACGCTGCACCGGACGGGGCAGGCAAGGTGGGGAGGTGCCCTGCTGCCTTAGGCTAGCCTCTGCCCAGGCTGGTGCTGGTGGTGGAAGTGGGAGGAGGAAGGTGGGGAGTATGTCACTGCTGCTGCTGCTGCTGCCGCCAACGCTGCTGTTGCTGCGCTGTTCAATGCACCACTTACTGCCGCTGCTGCGGCTGCTGTCTCCACTGCTGCAATGGCTCTTTCTGCTGCACTTTGCCACCTCTAGCTGCGCATCAGTGACTTGGTAACATTGCATGTGGATAGCCTGCTTCCCGCCCTACTCTGACCTGCAGAACTATGGCGTGGACCCCCCTCCCCTCACACTCACCCCACGGCACACGCTGCAGCCCCTTCCCTACCCCACCCAGCAGCCCTTGGCGTACCAGCTTGGAGCAACAGGGATAGGTGCACCTAGCAGCAAGCTCTGCTGCTTATGGAGCATGGCCAGCTGCTTGTCTGGCTGCGGCACATGATTGTTGTGTGCAAGGAGGCATGCGGTGAGCCTGAGCCGCATGGTGAGGCTAAGTCAGGGCAGCTGCAGCAGTCATTGCAATTAGGGCGGTTGTTCAATATCAAACAACACATGCAGAGGCTACACATACAAGGCTGAGGGCATGCACATGAGCTAGGAGGGCAGGGGCACAACTTATGCACAACTTAATGCTATCCAACCAACTGCTTATGTAATTCCTAACCGTTAGGAGCTGACCTAACTAGACTTCTAGAGCCACCTGGTCCCAACCTATGCATACCATGCATGTCACCAGCCGCGGTTGGAATAGTAGCTCTTTTTTGAAGCCCAGGCTACATAGCAAGGCAAATAGGAAGGGCCGCGCCTAAGCCTATACTTTCCAGCCTAAACACTGCTAGCACCGCCCTGCCTCCTAGCCAACACAACAGCTGTGGTACACTCTGATGTAAGCCAACACAGTTGGTGTGGCCAACACTCTGATGTCAGCCAACACAACTACCGTAGTGACTGTGGCACACTGTGACACCACCCCGCCATACCACTAGCTCATTGCGCACCTACATACCTCGGCTAGTACATTGGCAGCATGAGCGTATCACACGTGGTGGTGGTGTCCATACAAGGGGCATGTGGCGCACCACACGCTAACATATGGCTGGATCTGGCGAGCCTCCACTATAGGTACCATCCGTAGTCCAACTGACTGTGGCACATTGGGCGGTGTATCACTGCCAGGCTTGCACTTGCTTAGCATGACCGTGATGCATACATGCAAAGGGGGTTTGTAGCAGGTGGCTACCACAATTGCGGCCTTAGCGCATCACCGCGTGGTGGTGTTGTCCATACAAGGGGCGTAGGAATCGTTTGAGAAGAGGATACACGGCTAATGACCACCACCGTTTTCTTCATTACATCTTGACCATTCACAGCTTATAAATCAAGTTGTGTGGCATGGAACTGAACGGAAGCTCAGGACAGCTTTTTACAAGCTTTTGTACCATGCAACATACTTCTCAGTCCATGCACTACAGCCTGCTGCTCTTGCTGCTGCTCATGCGCCGTAACACACCTACATCCTGCTGCTATTGCTGCTGCTCATGCGCCGCAACACACCTACATCCTGCTGCTGTTGCCGCTCATGCACTAAAACACATGCACTGCAGCATGCTGCTGCTGCTCATGCACTGCAGCACACCTGCAGCCTGCTGCTACCTGCAGCCTGCACTGCCACACACCTACAGCCTGCTGCTGCTGCCCATCCACTGCTGCTGTCGTCCTTGCATTGCTGCTCATGCAATACAACCTGCTGCTGCTGTTGGCCGTGCACTACAGCACATGCCCTGCTGCCTGTTGCTGCTGCTGCTCATGCACTGCAGCACACCTGCTGCTATCTGCACTGCTACTCCTACAGCCTGCTGCTGCTGCTGCTCATGCACCATGTGGGGCAGGGCTGGGAGGGGGTGGGGCAGGGCTGGGCAGGGAGGGGAGGGGCAACGCAAGGCTGGGAGGAGGTGGGGCAGGGCTGGGATGGGGTGGGACAGGGCTGGGCAGGGAGGGGAGGGGCAACGCAAGGCTGGGAGGGGGTGGGGCAGGGCTGGGATGGGGTGGGGCAGGGCTGGGCAGGGAGGGGAGGGGCAACGCAAGGCTGGGAGGGGGTAGGGCAGGGCTGGGATGGGGTGGGGCAGGGCTGGGAGGAAGTGGGGCAGGGCTGGGAGGGGGTGGGGCAGGGCTGGGAGGGGGTGGGGCAGGGTTATGCAGGGAGGTAAGGGGCAACGCAAGGATGGGAGGGGGTGGGGCAGGGCTGGGAGGGGGTGGGGCAGGGCTGGGCAGGGAGGGGAGGGGCAACGCAAGGCTGGGAGGAGGTGGGGCAGGGCTGGGATGGGGTGGGGCAGGGCTGGGCAGGGAGGGGAGGGGCAACGCAAGGCTGGGAGGGGGTAGGGCAGGGCTGGGATGGGGTGGGGCAGGGCTGGGAGGGGGTGGGGCAGGGTTATGCAGGGAGGGAAGGGGCAACGCAAGGATGGGAGGGGGTGGGGCAGGGCTGGGAGGGGGTGGGGCAGGGCTGGGCAGGGAGGGGAGGGGCAACGCAAGGCTGGGAGGAGGTGGGGCAGGGCTGGGATGGGGTGGGGCAGGGCTGGGCAGGGAGGGGAGGGGCATTGCAAGGCTGGGAGGGGGTAAAGCAGGGCTGGGATGGGGTGGGGCAGGGCTGGGAGGGGGTGGGGCAGGGTTATGCAGGGAGGGATGGGGCAACGCAAGGATGGGAGGGGGTGGGGCAGGGCTGGGAGGAAGTGGGGCAGGGCTGGGAGGGGGTGGGGCAGGGCTGGGCAGGGAGGGGAGGGGCAACGCAAGGCTGGGAGGAGGTGGGGCAGGGCTGGGATGGGGTGGGGCAGGGCTGGGCAGGGAGGGGAGGGGCATTGCAAGGCTGGGAGGGGGTAGGGCAGGGCTGGGATGGGGTGGGGCAGGGCTGGGCAGGGAGGGGAGGGGCAACGCAAGGCTGGGAGGGGGTAGGGCAGGGCTGGGATGGGGTGGGGCAGGGCTGGGAGGGGGTGGGGCAGGGTTATGCAGGGAGGGATGGGGCAACGCAAGGATGGGAGGGGGTGGGGCAGGGCTGGGAGGAAGTGGGGCAGGGCTGGGAGGGGGTGGGGCAGGGCTGGGCAGGGAGGGGAGGGGCAACGCAAGGCTGGGAGGAGGTGGGGCAGGGCTGGGATGGGGTGGGGCAGGGCTGGGCAGGGAGGGGAGGGGCAACGCAAGGCTGGGAGGGGGTAGGGCAGGGCTGG
The DNA here is from genome assembly GCA_030144725.1 of Haematococcus lacustris. Classification (NCBI taxonomy): domain Eukaryota; kingdom Viridiplantae; phylum Chlorophyta; class Chlorophyceae; order Chlamydomonadales; family Haematococcaceae; genus Haematococcus; species Haematococcus lacustris. The sequence goes on from JASKMD010000017.1 coordinate 1,571,261, forward strand.
GATGGGGTGGGGCAGGGCTGGGAGGGGGTGGGGCAGGGTTATGCAGGGAGGGAAGGGGCAACGCAAGGATGGGAGGGGGTGGGGCAGGGCTGGGAGGGGGTGGGGCTGGGCCGGGCAGGGAGGGGAGGGGCAATGCAAGGCTGGGAGGGGTGGGGCAGGGCTGGGTATCGAACCATGAACATTAGCACATGTCGGAGGGCAGCATTACCTGCCATGGAGACACCTCCACCAAACAAGGAGAAGTAGTGCCGCATGAGACCAAGTATGAACCTGGATTTGACTGCTAGGCCAACAAAAGAAGTGCAACGGGTTTGCACACTCCTTGCAGCCAGTCAAATAGTAAGCGAAAAGCAATGATGAACATCGATGTACTCTACTTCATGTCTCTCCACTTGCTGCAATGGTGACGGTCCAGCTGAGCTTGCTGCATGCCGTGCAGCATGCTGCTCCCAAGCTAAGTCAAGTTGCTCCTGCATGGCAGCCTGTAGGGCTGCTCTCTTGCTTGTGAGAAGCTGCTCATGTGCAGGAGCTGAGGCGACATAGTCAAACTGACGCTGTGTCTCATTCTAACGGGCTGCAGCGTCAGAACGCTCCTTGCGGATAGCCCACTTGACCCAAGACGGCCCAGGCTTTTGTTGGGGCTGGGGCTGGTCATCGAATGCATGCATATCAGGCATGTCTAGCTCAGCTGCTCCAGGTGCCCGCTGCCCCCATCCCGCGACCCTTGGCAGGTCGGGGCTGCTCTTGTGCCTGCTTCTTCTGCGGAGAGCACACGCTAACTCGAAAAAACAGGCATGGCCGCAGCGGGCTGAACTCCGCGGTTACGGGCTGCTCGCCAGCTGCTGTTCCTGCTGATGTTTCTGCTGTGGTGGCTGGGCTTGTCGCATCCAGCGTGGTGGCAATTGATGCTGCCAGCGCTGCGGCCCACGCTGCGCAACCTAGCAATAGCACTGTAAGCATTCCTAGCACGCGTGCAGTGCCAGCGCACAGGTACGCAAAGGTTCCCAGAGAGGTGGCGCAGTACAGCGGGCGGGATGCGGCTGGGCGGTTGGAAGGTCCCCCTGTAACAGTATAGTGGCCTCCCCCCCACAGGGGGAGGTCCTCATGGGAGACCTGATTGCACATGTCGCTAGGACCATTTGAATGGGCAACAGTCAGGTTGCCTGATGTGGTCAAGGTGATGCCGGTGCTGCTGATTACGTCCTCCCAGTCAATACAGATTGTGTACCTCCATACTGTGACTACCTCAAGACCAGGTCGTGGCACTGATTGGCTTGGCTGCCAGAGGGGGGCTAGGATCAAACGAATCTCGGACAGCTACACAAGTCAGTAGGTCTGGCATCGCACACCATCACCAGCGATCACGTCTGCATGCTTCTCACATTAGCTGGTTTCACTGGCTTGCCTTGTGAGGTCAACGACGAGGCAAGGGCAAGGGACATGGTGGCTCTAGAACCTGCCCATTGCCTGGCTGCTGCAACTATTATCTCAAACCATGGTTGCTGCCAGAATGCTGTTATGCAACGTGGTTGCTGTTTGGCTGTGTCCAGCTCGCTCTTGATCAAGGGCCATGCGGCACCTCAGCCAAGGGTGTAGACTTCTTGCAAGGTGGCAGCCTGATCCTGCATTGTGCATTGTGCTGTGATGCAGACGGTTGGTCCTGGAGGCTGGTGAGAAGGCAGCTCGAGCCAATTGGCTCGAGCTGCCTAGTATGCTCCTCCTAGTTGCTAGTATGCTCCTCCTTGCTCTTGCTCCTTGTGGCTGAGCTGCAGGTGAGAAGCAAGGTCAGACAGCAAGTCCCCGGTGTGCTTACCAGCTGCAGCTGCAAGGCCCACGCTTGCTGGAACGTTGCTCCTCTCCTCCCACACTCTGCTGCTGAAGTGAAGCGTTGCTCAATGAGCTCTTCAGTGTGTGAAAAGTGTTTCGCACTGATGGTGCTCTGCGTTAGTGTGTGGGGAGGGGTGGCTTCTGATATCAGTGTTGCCACCCCGTGCATCTGGGTGGGCATCTGGGTGCCTGCAAGCTGCCCACCCTCACCCTGCTCTAGCTCCTCTGCCACTGTGATGCTTTGTGCTCTAGCAAATCTCCATTCAGCACCCATGCCAGGCTGTTCTGTTGGGAGTTGTAGCTTGCAGGCATTTCAGCAGCTGCTGCAGCCCAGCACACTGGACCTTGCAACTGGCCACTGCCCCAGCAATGCCCCTGATGGCTTTGGACGTGTTGCAGCGCAACACTCTTGTGGGTGCCATACCCCCATTGCGTACATGTAGAGTGCAACATGCAGAGTGTCACTCTCTGCTGGTTACAAAGAGCATCAGCTTGTACACACACTCCTACAAATTAATCCCTGCGTGTTTCCAACCTTGTCCGATCGGGAATAAAAATATATAATCGGAGAAAATATGTTTTATTTTTTGCAAACTACCATTAATTCATATTTCAGCCCGATCGGACAAGGTCGGTCAACACGCAGGGACGGACGCAGGGATTAATTCGTAGGAGTGCAAGTCGCAGGTGCTTGCTTGAACCCTGCACTGGTCGCCGTGTGGTCAGCCCATAGGACTTTGTTGGGATGCAATGTAAGCTCTAGCACCCACCAGGGTGAGGGTTGGCATTAGGATGCCCTCTGGGCAGATGATGCATAAAGCAGAAACAAGGCACAGGGCTAGCCGGTGAGGGTGCGGTGACACACTATTGGTGGGTCTGTGTGACCCGCACCTGACCTTGCCTGACCTGCCAGGCTGCTGTGACGGCACTGAGCGGCGAGCTGGATGCGCTGAGCAGCCGGTTGTCCTGCCGCCCACTGGACCTGCCAGCCTGCCAAGCCAAGCTGCAGAGCAGCGCTCGCACCACCCAGGCCACCGCGCAGCAGCTGAGGGACATCTGCGAGCAACTGGCTGCAGCTCAGGTGCCTTGCCATGTCATGGGAAGGTTATGAAAAGTGTGGTACATTACGCAGAGGGGGGGGGAGGAGACAGGCTCATGTCATCCTAGGTCTTGCATGAACAAATGCGTGATGCATGGACACTGCTGGATAGACTCAGACTAGTCATGGCTAGTCATGGCTGCAGCTGTGCCCAGAGTCCCTGACAGGGTTAGCCAACACAACAGTCAGCCAAAAGGGTCCACAAGAACCATAGTGCCGGCTGCGTTCAAGGTTAGGATTTAGAGTGTTTAGAGCGTTGGACCCCAGACCTGAGTGGACATGTGTGGGCCTGTGCCCCCTGTCACCCCTCACCCCTGTCACAGCCGTGGCAACCTACGTGACTGTGCCAGTGATGCAATGCTGCAGACTGGTCACCACCATATATAAGTGATGGTGACCCCTTGCCTGCGTGGCCCTAGGTTGAACTGCTGGGACTGAAGGAGCATCTGGGGCCAAGGGGAGGGCAGCCTGAAGGGTGCTGCAGCACTGCTGGCTGGCTGGCAGGCCTGCTCACAAGCTGCATGGCGGAGGGGCAGGTGGTGGGAGAGGGGCGGCGCATGCAGCTCAGGGTGGAGCTCCAAGCGGCAGGCGATGGCATCAACAGGTCAGAGGGTGCACACAGCAAAGGGCCCACACTTGCTAGTTAGGTAGATAGATATGATAGACATGCACTGCAGGTGTCAAAGCACTTGAGAGGTAGCATTGACACACACCTCCAAGACGCAGCTGTTCATCAAGGCCTTTGCCAAGGCGCTGGAGGTCATCCCCCGCCAGCTCTGCAACAATGCGGGCCATGACGCCACTGATGTGCTCAACATGCTGCGCCAAAAGCATGCTGCTCCGGACGGGGCAGGCAAGGTGGGGAGGTGCCCTGCTGCCTTAGGCTAGCCTCTGCCCAGGCTGGTGCTGGTGGTGGCGGTGGGTGCGGCAGTCGAGCCGGGATGCATAGATAGGACATGTTAGTCTAGGGCATAATGATGCTGATCTTATGGAATGGAGCATGCCACATCATGTCTGCCAGTCCACCAACCAAGCGGGTTATCAAAGGCAGGCAGGCAATGTCTTGCATGAGGGTTACAACAAGAGGCCATGGACCGTCAACCTTGCAGGTGTTGGACATACACCACATGTGCCAGTCATTATTGCCTGACAATACATAACAGCAATGCAGAAGCAGCTGTCCTACCTCACGCCCAACATAGCATGTGCCCAAGCGTCATACGAGGCTGACAGTCAAGGTTGTAATTTCTGAGCCCACCACGCACGCAATCACGCTAGACCAACACTTCAATCGTAACCTACACGCTGAGCTGTTGCACTTGCTAGATACACCTATATAGATTGCTAGAGATATCAGCGATCATACAGATACGTAGTTGTGACTCCATTTAACCTCACGCCAAGCATGAGGATTCCTAACCCTATACTACTCCTTACCGCTATGTGAGCATGAGGCTTCCCAACCCCAGCTCATGCTATTCCCTACTTAGGGCACAACATGCCTTGGCCGGTGGCCAGTTCAGTGGCTGGCTGATCGGCGTGACGTACGCAGTGTATTGATGGCCCCTTGCACCTGCGTGGAGACCGCAAGGACCAGAGTGTGCTTGTTGGTGTCGAATCTACAGCCTACAGACACAGCCTACCATCATCCTACCCCTCTCTTCCCCCTCTCTACCCCGGCCCCACTGCACACCCCATGCCTCACCCTCCACCCTAGCTCCTAGACATCCTGCAGCAATGAAGGCTGAGGCTGGGTTGCTCACCACGAGGGAGTAGGGCTGTGGGCGGGCATCAATGAAGAGGTAGGGCGCGTCCACTTGGATGAAGTACACCCCTGACTGAGGGCGTGGGATGACCAACTGCGGGCAGGCAGCACAGACAGGTAAGCATGACAGACAGGCAACCTGGCTGGCATACAGGGCAGCACATGAGGGAGACACACAGGCAAAGATGTGGCGACCCAGTGCTCTTCACATCATGGCAGTACACGGGGTGAGGTGAGATGCCCCTGTGACCCACACCAGATCAGGCACAGACAGCTCCCAGCTCAGGCATACCTTTTCTACGTTGTTCCTCCTATCACCTCCACGGACATCGTTGCCCCACAGCACAGCTCCGCCTGCAGCGACAGGCAATCGAGGTGCAGGGCAGCTGAAGGGCGCCCGGGGCAGCTGTGAATAGGCGCTGAAAGACAATTGGCTCCTTTAGGAAGTGCTGTTCGGAAGTGCCCTTTGGAGGCGTGCGGACTGGAAGCCCCCAGCAGGGCAGGTGCACCACCGCCTGCTGCGCCCAGCCTGGAGCCAGAAGCGTGACCTGCCGGTGCGGGGCATGATGTTGTGCCCGGTAGTGGCCCCCCGTAAGCCCCACAGGCCCCACACAGCAGCCAGGAAGCCCCACAGTCAGCAGCCTCAGAGCCTGGGCCCAGCACTCCCCTGCCAGCCAAGCGCACCAAGCGCACCAAGGCTGAGCCGGATGCAGCTATGCCCACAAAGGGCAAGGGCAAGGCTGCCAAAGCCAAGCCAGCACCACAGCCAGGCAGGTGGCTGGACAGGGACTGCAATGCAGCGCTGAACATGCAGTGCATTGGGGAGAGCAGGTGGCGGCCACTGGAGCTGTGCTGGTGGCCAGACCAGGGAGCGCTGCCAGCCAAGGGCAAGGAGTACCCTGGCCTGGGGTACAAACGAGTGCGAGACAAGCCACCGCGAGACAAGACCGAGCCTGCTGTAACACAGTAGTGTGTGTACTCCCCTTTGTTGAGCTGTCGTCAGCTTACACTAGTGCATGTTTTGTCATGCCAACTCTACGGTGTAGCCCTAACGGGTCAGGCAATAGTGTAGGTGGTAGGCGACCATGACCATGTGTATGCCATGTATAGGCCATGAGCATGCCATGCGATGGGAACTCCACACAGACAAAAACACCGTTTTGTAGTGGCCCACAATTAGTGTTTGACTGCAATGAAGGCTCAAGGTTGAGGGCCAAGGTGCTGATAAAGACAGGATGCAGGACAGGAGCTGTAACCAGGTGCTGAAGATTAGGCCTTGCTGCCTGCCCACCCACCCACATGCTTCCCTGCCAACTTACTCGGGGTAGTCACTCTCAGGTCCAGGTTGTTGACCAGGGTGGGGATAACACCTGGGAATGCTGGCCAGTCCATGTAGGCCAGCGTGATGATGAGGGCTCTCTGGCTTGCTGCATGCACACTGTAGGTGTGGCTTTGCCCTGAATTGTTAAATATTGCACGGTCCACCACCTGCATGCATGCAAGCCAAGGTGGGCATGCAAGCATCACCACACCACACAGCCCAACCTGATAGCCCTGGTCTTACAAGTCAAACACAAAACAATGCACAAGGCAACATCAAGATGACGGGCATGGACAACACTCACAACACAAAATCCAACCTATGACTACCTGAACCCCACATGTTGCCTTTCCTGTGTGGATGTGTGTCTATGGCTACCCTGGCTCCACCGCAATTATCACGTCACTCCGCAAAGCACTTCCCATCCCCATTCCCTTGGACCTCGCCTGCAGCTTCGAAGTAGCAGGTCCACCCCGGAGTGGCAGTATGCGCCCAATGTTCATGAAGCCAAAGCCATGGCGCACATCATAAGGGGTGAGGCCTGACGAGGTGACACCTGCAGCAAGCACGTCAGGCAGCAGCCTGCATCCCTTCTGACCTGCACCCTCTGTGTCAGTCCGCATGGCTTTGCAATGCAGCAGTCGAGAGCACTCAGTCATACTTGAAGCAGGCTACCTGGCTGCCTGATGTAGGCCTTGTTTCTCCACAAGATTCAAGGGGAGCACAAGGCAAGGGTGACACATTCCATGCCTTGGCAAGGAGGTTGAGGGTGAGGCAGCTTACTTGACATATTGGTGGTGCTGGCCACTAGCATCGCCTTCAACAGCGAGGCGGAGGGGTTGAAGGCATTTGAGCGCACCCTGGCACCTGATGAGCACACAGTGTCAGCGCATGTGGGGACAAGGGAGGGGAGAAGGAAGGAAAGGGAGAGGGTGGCAACAAGATGAGGCAACAAACTAGCTGTAGGCATGCATTGAGACCACACATGCTTGAATCAGCATCAATCCCGCCCCTGCAGCCCCACCCCGCAGTTCTCACCAGTAGGGTAGTAGCCATCAGTGAAGTACTGGCGCACCTACACAGGGGCATCATCAGCCATGACAGCGCATGCTTGCCTGGTCAGATGGCAATGTGGAGCAGTGAGGGAGGTTGAATTCGCACAGTGAACGATACTGCTGCCATAATCACAGCCCAGCCATGTGCCGCCATGGCCTTACCAGAGTGGCTGCCCCGGTGGCAGAGGCACTAGCCATGGAGGTGCCCCCCAACGCCAAAGTTTGACACCTGTCCATCGTGCCGGTATACCTGCAGGCACCCACCCAGCAGTGAGCCCGAAACTACCTAGCTGGGAAGGGATCTGCTTGCTGAGTCCCTAGTTGGATATCAGCTTGGCATGGCGTGGCGGGAGAGGCATTGCAGGGAATCTAGAGCAGGAAGGCGTGAAGGGGAGAGTGGGGATGAGGCAAGGGTGGCAGCATGGCTGGAGGATAGGAGAGAGTGCATAGATATATGGATGAGGCAGCAGCAGCGGGTTCGGAGGTGGTGGTGGTCCCAAAGTGGGTAACAGCACTATGTAAAACGCGAAATGGAAACCTAGAAGGTGAAATGGAAACCTAAAACCATGGGGACATTGGGGTGACCTATATATATATAGGTGTTGACCTGTCTGACAGTACTTGACATATGTACACACAAGTGTACTTGCGGGACAGTTATGTCGGTACATGCTCAGTCCGACAGTACTTGACAGTACTTGTGACTGACTGTTCCGCGAAACTGTTGACTACTAGGTGACCTGGTAAGTATGTCCGGTGAGGTGAGGTGAGGTAAGGTGCAGACTAATACGACAAGGTGTGGGACAAGGCAGTGCAACAGATGTAACACCAGCGTCAGGTGCAAAGCAGGGGGTCAGCTTTGGCAGGAAAGAGCAGCCCCAGCCCCACCTGCCATCGCTGTACGCCGAAAGCAGATACCCCGGAGCCATGACTTCAGGCTTGATGCGCACGTCCTACAATGCAAGGCGTGTATCATCACCATGGAGCCTCAGTCACAGCGGCAGGTCAGCAACAGGACCCGTCAGCAACAAGAATCCATACAACAATGGCAGTGCCCTTTGCGACCGTGAGTGCGGGCCCCACACCTGAGTCAGTGCCACGCTGGCATTGCTGGACAGGGTGGCGCCATAGCTTGAGAAGTACATGGCATTGCTGTATGGATTCTGCAATAGCAGTATAAGACCTGGAATCATGTGCAGCGGTGCAAGCTTGCCAGGGTTCTGTGTCTGAAGCACAGCTTGAAGGGAGCCATGAATGAGCCAAACCAAGTGACAAGCAACGCATGGAAGTAGCATCAGAGGATGGCTGGCAGTAACAAGGACACCACAGTTCGCGAATCATAACCGCTTGGATCTTGTGTCGTGGTGATTGCTTGCCAGAGTCTCGTGTCTAAAGCAAAGCTAGAAGGGAGCCATGAATGAGGTGTCCTTTGGAGGCTTGCAGACGATGGCTGGCAGTAACAGGATGGCTGGCAGTATGCCGCAGTCAGTGAATTATTACCGTCTGGATCATGTATCGGCGGTTGCACACACTACAGGACGTTGCCAGGGTTCAGTGTCATGTACTGATCCTTGGAGAGAGCCATGAATGAGCCAAGCCAAGTGACAAGCTACGCATGGAAGCAGCACCAAAGGATGGCTGGCAGTAACAGAGGTGAATGGTGTCAGCCATGGTCAGCCTTGGAGAGAGCCATGAATGAGCCAAGTGACAAGTGATGCATACAAGCCGCATTAGAGGATGGCTGGCAGGGATGGCTGGCAGACGAACGGTGTTGGTCATGGAAAGTCTTGCTAAAGGGAAGCAAATGCGAGTAGGGCTGGGCAAGTATTGCTCCCATGCACACTCGTAAGGCAGGCGTGTCTCATTACTTGCTGCCAGGTGCCATACAATTAGGTTGGATAGGCTCCCCTAACAAGGATTGGCTCCCCTAACAAGGATAGGCTCCCCTAACAAGGAGGCCTCACCTGGTATGATGTCAGTGTCACTTTCCACCCTTTGGCAAACATGTCCATCAGCTGACTGCAGGGGCAGGGAGAGTGCATTGTAATGGTGAGACCAGGCAGGCAGCTGCAGCCCCCTCCCTGTAGCCTCCCCCGCTTGGTGGCTAGGAAGCATGCAGCTGTTCACGCAGCAGCATGCATGCAGATCTCCACAGCACATGGCAGATAGCTAGGCTGCATCGCTACCCGCGCCATGTGCCTGCTGTGCGTATAGCGTCGCACCTGCCAAGCAGACCGCTTAGCCCCATCAGCGGAATGGGGCTGTTAGCCAGCTCGGCGCCCCCAGCAAAGAGCATGCCGATCGCACGGTTAGCCAACATGCCTGTGCGTAGCAAGCGCCATCTGGCAGTGATGAAGACGATGGGCAAGCCAGGCTGGGGTGCAGGGGTGGATGGGGTGATGATGGTGGTGGTGGGGACAGGAGCATGGTAGCACCCCTGGGTTTGGACGCAGCACAGGCATTCGTTCAAACCCAGGGGTGCTATGGTGACAGTAATTGTGATGGTAGTGGAGAGGGACGAGGGTGAGTCCCACAACCTGGGCGAGGTGGCATGGGGTCCAGGAGGGCAGTGGACGGGAACTGTCATCAGCAGGCTGTTCAATGGGGTACAGTGGATGGAAGCCGATCAGCAGCAGCAGGCTATCCATGCAGAGCAAGAAGTGCAGGGAGTGGAGGGGGTAGGGTTCCCATCTGATTCATTACCATGCTGATGTGCCATGCCACCATGCCATGCAAAGCTGCAGACCCAAGACATGCATGCTGGCTCCAGTAACCTATAATAAATGATGCTTTGTATGCTTGCCTGCAGATGCTCCTGCGGCCAGGAAGTTGCGGCCAACATCATTGGAGCTACAGTTGCCGAGCATTGCCAGCACCACCTTGCCCGTATAGTTGCCCACCAGGGGGGTGCAGGCGTCCAGGGGGTCAGCCAGGACCAGCTGCAAACAGCAACCCAGCCAGCCAACCCAGCCATGTCAGCCCTTATGTGCCAGCAACCCATCCACAGGTGCAGAAGTGGAGGAGGTAGCAGCAGGGGGTCAACAGGCCATCACGCACAGGGAGTGCGGTGTTGCCTGCCTGGTGAAGAAGGGGGCAGCTAAAGACAACTGGCAGAGCTGCAGCCGTGGCTTCAGCAGCAAGGGCAGCAGGTGCAGGGAGTGTCAGAAGCAGGGCCAACAGGGGCAGCATGAGTGACTCACCTCCAGTGTCATGTTCTGTACACTGCTCCATGTCAGACGAGGAAACCTCCAGCCCACCAGCGGCACAACCACCTCAGATTGAGTTGCACCACTTTGGTTCACTGCCTGCATGAGGCAGTAGCAGCCAGCCCAGCAGCCAGCCCACACCTTAACCACAGCCAACACACATCCTAGGGGTGGGGCTGAGCTGCTATGGTGTTGTGACGAACACTCGAACCAGGATGTTGAGCCACCCAGTCCAGCAAGACCACCATACAAACGCAGGCAGTACCTGGGTCCTGACGCAGGCTACTACAGAGAGGCCAGGGTTGCATGTGGCTGCGAGGCCATGGAGCAGAAGCAGAAGAAGCACATGAGTGTGTGCCCTTACACTCTGTGTCAGCTCATCAGTGCATCAGCACAACCGTGCATGTGTCATTATCATACACATCTGCCGCACTGGGTCAGGCAGGGCATGGTACCCGCAGCCTCAGTGACAGCGTCACAGGTGGCAGTGAAGCTGTCCTTGGGCTGTGTTGCAGCAGGTGCCTGATATGAACACAACAAGATCTGTAATGGGATGCGAGCAGATGGTGCTCCGTCAGGGGCACGCTAGGGGCAGCATCACCAGTTAACATACACTGGCACATGCCATCAACATACCAGTTAACATGCACTGGCACATAGCATACACAACATACATACCTGTTAACATACACTGGCACGCACGCACGACGGTGAGGGCGTAGTCTCTTTCTTTTCTTTGGCGCATACCAACCTTTCACTGATCCCCTCAACGCTGCACCTCTCCACTACCACTGCACATGCTTGTACTTCCGTCGAGCCCCAGGGTCGCCCTACCTTGGCCTTGACAGCATATTGGGCGGGGCTCATGAAGCGCGGAGGAATTGTCAACTGCAGAGCAGCAGCCAGGAACTGACGTACTGCCTGGCATCGAGCATAGCTGCTTTACTGTTCACAGGTCTGAACAATGTTTGCATGTCAAGTTGAAGGCAGTCACCTAGCACCTTTACCCTGAATGGAATGGGCATGCTGTGCTGCAAGCTGCTCCCAGCCACGTAGCAAAAGCAAAGGCAGAAGGTAGAAGAATGGTAGCATCGGTAGGCAATGTTTAGGCAACATTGCAATGTTCTGGCAACAGTTTGGGCAACATGGTCACAACACCCCACCATAGAATTGTTAGCGGCCAGGAGGGTGGCAATTCCAATCATCACGGGTGAGTAGTTGTCAGTGGCACCCACTGCCACCACGTTCTTGGACAGTGCAGTACTCAACACATTGCCTGTGAGCTGGGTGTTAGGCGCCTCCGCATCATTGCCTGCGTGTGGGGCGCAGCACAGCTGCTTTGTACCATGTGTAGGCAGGCAGGCAGGCAGGCAGGCAGGCAGGACTGCCAGGTAGTGCAGCGAGGGCAAGGGATGGCATCACTTGCCTGCTGGGAACACCAGCAGCAAGTCCTGCCGAGACCACACATAGGTGTCCTTCAGGAACTCCTCTATCGTGTATGAGTAGCTCCCCATGTCACCTCCCCAGGGATTGTTTATGATGCGTACGCCCTACAACAAAGACAAAAGCAGCAGTACAACAGCTTGCCTGCTAGGTAGGTGTTGCTTGGTAGGTGTTGCCAGCCAACCCCACAGGCCGGTCTGTGTACACACCACTCCTCCTGATGCCTTACTCCTTTCCCCACTATGCCTACCACATGCCGGCAGCATCAAGGTACTTCAGGAAGCCACCAGCACCACAGTACTGAAGCTGCAAGCCACAGTACCAACCACAGTAACCACAGTACTGAAGCCATGAGTGCGACAGACGTGGCACCAGACGTGACCAGACGTGGCAACAATCGATGTCTCCACGGTGTGATAAAGGGGGTGGCACAGCTGTGCCAAGCCTTCCACTTACTTTGCGATACAGCACTCCAAATGAGGTCTCATAGTCACTCGAAATATCTATACGTCCAATGGTAGCGTTCGACGCATCAAAGAAAGCAAGCTTTGCGGCTGGAGCTTGGCCTGCAGGGCCGCGGGAGATGAGGTTGTGGTAAGCGGGACCTCATCTGGCAGCAGCAGGTAGTTCAGGGGCAACAAGTCCTCAATCTGATCCCGACTAAGACTAGCTCATGACTCTGGCTCACCAGTTGCATGGTCAGGCTGCCGGGTGGGGTGGGCACCATAGCATGATCCAGCTATTGAGCCACTGATGTGGGTGCCATGCGTACTCGCATCGAAATCTCGGCGCCCAAAGTAATACGGCACCTGCACCCTCAGGAGCAGGCATTTTACATAACGTGTAGGATATGCAAGGACATCGGCACCTTGGCCCTCAACGCGCAAGGACATCAGCATGGGACAGCATGAGGGTCGGGCTAGGCTACAATTCACAGGCATCGACCTCTTGTGAGAACATGTGCGTGGGTAGCAGCTGGTGGGCAGACACTGCCATTGGTAACAGCTGAACCTGCCCTGCTCAGGGCTGATGACGAGTGGCTACAACATGGCTGCTGACCCAACAGCCTGCCCTGCTCCTACCAAACCACTTGCCTTGCGGTGCGCGTTGTTGTGGAAATAGCGTGTGCCGGTGTCTGGGTCCGTGTACAGGTTGGTTGGGTCGGAGGAGAAGTTGGCAAAGGCAGGGTCCCAGAAGTAACAGCTGCCCATGTCCAAGCCTAAGTCCACCACGCCCACCAGCTGCCCAGCACCATCCAGTCCGGCATCCCAGAGCGGATGGTAGCCCCTCGCACCACCGTCATCTGGCAGAGGTGGAGCCACTCTGCCAGTCTGCATTTGTGCACTTGCTAGCAGGTTGGTTGTCTTCTTCTGGGTCACATACTCCACCCAGATCACACTGGGTTGGGTGGCCAGCCACGAGACTGCCGCGTCAACATCTGGCAGGCAGAGCGCTACTTCAACAGCTCCTGTGGTGCCCACTGCTTTAACGATTGGGTAGCATGCTGGAACCGCATGAGGCAGGGTAGCAGTTAGCTCCATTGCCAGAGAGGCAGCCCAGGACGCGGCAGCAGTCTGGTCGGTGGGCTTGGCCCCCAGGGCTAGCAGCAGCACCCTGGTCACTCCTCCCTCTGCGACAACAAGGGGGAGACAGGGTCGCAGGAAAAAGACATGAGGTGCGTCAATTGATAAGGAGGATGAGTATATGTCTGTACAAGTGCCCATGACCTGGTCCTTGAAGAATACGGACATCACCTCCTCATCCTTACATGGAGGGGTCATGTATCAAGGACATTGTGCACTGCATCGCATGCCATGCAGCAGCTGCAGCAGCAGTCACTCACCACTTCTGGTCTTTACGTAAGACAGAGAGGGCGGTAGAGCAAGTTCAGAGGGAGACAGCGAAGCTTTGACACCAACATCTTCAGCTGCCATCATCATCCGCTTGGCTCCGGATAATGGTCCGACCACCAGGTCACTATGCCCTGACTGCTGTATAGCTATGGTGGCCTCCACACTGGCAGCTCGTAGGGGAGCCATGGCAAGGGATACCTTGAAGTCATCTGGCAGAGGTGCCTGTAGCAAAGCGACACCAGTGGTGCTTTACAGCAGAAGCTTATGCTGCACATGTCAATACCTGATGATCACGTGTGACAGTGCTTGCACCAAACAACAGTACCAGGCTTGAGAGAGGTTGTCAATGATATCAGCAAGACTCCATTAGTAGGTCTTTCAAAATGTCGAAAGGGTGGCTAAGGATGGTCTACCTCTACTCTGCTAGAGTGGGTCCTATGCACTGGAACTCACCGCAGTGAGGTCTGGGTAGGTTGTGCACACAGACACAATGCATGCTCCAGAACTCCGCAACAGCCAGTGGTCGGGGGGAATGGGGTGAAGGAGCTTGGCGCCGCATGCGTTCAGCGAAGCCAGGACGGCCTCTTCTTCGGATTGTGGCAATCCCAGTAAGTACACCGCCTCCGCCTCCGAGCCCTCGCGCAGAAACCTGGCGTCGAAGATCGGCACAGTGCGATATTGTTGAGTCGCCAAGGTTGCTCTCGCGTAGCCACATTGTCGAAGTCATACAACAGTCGCCCACCGAATGCCAAAGTCTTACTTCCAAGCCTCACCTGCCCCTTTCTCCATCGCTGCCCAAGCTAAATGTGGTGAGCTCTCCTTGGCTTAAGACAACACGGCGGTTCATTGCGCCATTGCAGATGGCCAGACATCCCGCAAGCAGCAAGATGGCGGTGTATGCGCTCATCCTGGACTGCGACAAAGAGTGCAAACGACGATTGTTTATACTGGCAGTCACACTCAAAGTACTTCGTTCACACAGATCTGCACCTGCCCGTACTGCCCGCGTACTGCCATGCAAGAACACACCCTGCCAATTCGCCGCGCTGGAGGAAGAGGTGGAGAATTAACCAACAACACTACTCCTAGCTGCATGCACCCACCTCCGTGCAGCTGCAACAGTGAAGCATTGACAAAGAAGTAAGACTAAGCCCTTGACGCAGCCATGGCGGGTCCGCGTGAAGGGAGGAGGGTCGCATCAGGGATGTCTCCTTGCTGCCTTCCCACCAGGCAGTAGAGCATCACCACATAGCTGCAACTCCTGCGGCAGCTGTGAGGATGGCAAACGGTGACATTAAAGGGTGACAATGACTGCGTATGGTGATGAAAGGTGTCTTGTGGCGTCTGCGGGCATCCTGGCAGGTGCGTCGACAGGAGCAGGGAAGGGAGGCGGAAAGGGAGAGAAAGGGGGGGGGGGGGGGGGGTAATCAGGGGGGGAAGGAGAAAGGAAGTGGCAGCACACGCAGGCATGGAAGACCAGGAGCCGGGAGGGTTACTGGATAACAGGGCAACGGCTGAGCATGATTCTAAGCATGGAGGAATGTGTGCTGGTAGGATTGGGGTGCAGAAGCTGGTAGCAGAGGATGACAACTAATCTTGGTAAGGAGCGCGTGGGGAGCAGCCAAGTTGGGGAGCATGAGCTGGGATGTAGAACAGGGGGTGGGGCAGCACAGCATGGAACTAAGCAACACGGCCAGGTGGGGCCAGGTGGGGCGGGGCCAAGCAGTGCCAGCCATGCAACTTCCAACTCAATTCATAGCAGGCAGTAGCACGACACAAGGCCTCCATACATGGTTGGATCAGCTTCAATCACGCCTCTGCAGGCCCGCCCCGCAGTTCTCACCAGTAGGGTAGTAGCCGTCAGTGAAGTACTGGCGCACCTACACAGGGGCATCACCAGCCATGACAGCGCATGCTTGCCTGGTCAGGTGGCAATGTGGAGCAATGAGGGAGGTTGGATGTGCACAGTGCAGTGACACTGCTGCCATGATCACGACCATGGCCTTACTAGAGTGGCTGCCCCAGAAGCAGAGGCAGAGGCCATGGAGGTGCCCAAGTTTGTCGAAGCTGCGCACATGTCCATTCTGCCAGAGTACCTGCATGCGCCCATCAGCATCATTTTGCAGCAGCAGCAGCAGCAGTAGCATTCGACAAGTTAAGAACCCAACACATGCACCTGCATGCACTCCACAGTGAGTGGCTTGATTGCTTAGCTACACTAGCTGGAGGGAGATTATAATCTGAGGGGCCATCAGCTTGGCAAGGGGAGAGACAGAGGGTGAGACAGGGAGCAGAAGAGGGAGTGCGTATGTGATTGACTTGGTTTTGTCTGGGGCCTGAGGCAGCAGCAGCGGGCTCGGAGACGGTGGTGCTGCCTGAAACCTTCTGTTGACCAGCAGTAACTAACCATTATGTTGACAACCCCGGGTGTGGGACAGGGCGGCAGGCAGTGCTACAGATGCAGACATACAGGCAGTGCCACAGATGCATGACACTGCTGCCATAATCAAGACCATGGCCCTACTAGAGTGGCCTTGCGAACATGGTCGTAGCTTTGCGAACTGCGCCAGATCGCATCGTGCTATGAGAAGGTATCTTTGACCCGCGGGTAAGGTCGAGCTACGACCATGAGGGTATGAACCTGGGCCATGCCAGTGAATCATGCATCTTGGCAAACGTCATAAGAAGTAATACTGATGCGTGCGTGTTCATTAACTGAGCAACATCGTTTGGCAAACCAAGCACTCTACAAGCACCCCTATATGTCACTAGAACCATCGGAATGGGCAAGAGTCGGTGAGCCCGATGTGGTCGAGGTGGTGCCTGTGCTGCTGTATACGGCCTCCATGTCAGTACAAATCGTGTACCTCCATAACTCATCAAGACCTCCATAACTCATCAAGACCAGGTCCTGGCACCGTTTGGCTTGGCTGCCAGAGGGGGTTAAGGATCAAACGAGTCTCTCAAAACAAGCATGAAGTAGCGGCGCAAGGCGAGCGCGCTGTACCTGTTAACGCTTTGAATTCCTGGTGGTTTGATTTTGCCGGTGTCTGATCCCTGCAACGGCGGTAGAAACCATGACCGCCTCCGGGAACTGTGTCTACTTTATGCGTTGACCGTGTTGACTCAGCACAAATGTCAGAAGAACGGCCGGCGTTGCAGATGCTGGACTCCAACATGCTGAGAGTGCGCGAGCAGGCTTCTCTGGAGGATAAACTGCAGGCTCTGGAAGCGGTGCACTCCCTGCGTGAGCAGGCAATGCGGCAGCAGTACAAGGCACAACTCAATGAGTTGCTTCAAGATGTGGCAGATGAGGAAAGCAAGTACCAGGAGCTGAAGCAGCGGCATGCTGATGTGCTAGACAGGTATCCTTTCGCCATGGGCATCACTGCCTTGTTCGAGTGTCCCACAGACACTGAAATCATGCAGGCAACCAGAAACACCTCCCTTCATCCTGCTAGACCAGGGTGTTGTCTGTGGGTTATCTCTGCAGGCAACAAGAGCTGACAGCCAGGGTAGCCAGCCTGACAGTGGAGAACCGCTCGCTCGCAGCTCAGGTGGAGCATGCCACATCACGCAATACAGAGCTGTTTGCAGCATTGGAAGCGACGCAGAAAGCCAACAGGTGTGTTCTGCTGAGCGACTGCGCGAGCACCTGGTTGCGGCTCAAGTGCCTGCTCATGTCATAGAAATGGGATGATGGGTCAGGTACAATACGCGAGGGGAGGGGAGGGGACAGGCTCATATCATCCTAGTGCTTGCATGGACATGTGCATCAGACATGAACACTGCTGTATAGGCTCAGACGTGCTAGTCATGGCTGCAGCTGTGCCCGGAGTCACTACCCTTCAACAGAGGGCGCACAACAGTCAGCCAAATGTTGGGCAAGCTGACGAGTGTTGGGCTGGTGAGGGGAAGTCACCATGTAGGTGACACCATGTGCTCACCATGTAGGGGGTGTTTAAACTTCAGCACCTTGGCCCTCAACCTTGACCCTTCATTGCAGTCGAACACTAAACGTGGACCACTACAAAGCGGTGTTTTTCTCTGTGTGGAGTTCCCATCGCATGGCATGCTCATGGCATGCACATGGTCATGGTCGCCTACCACCTACAATATTGCCTGACCACGAGGGCTATGATGTAGAGTTGGCATGACAAAACATGCACTAATTGTGAGCTGATAACAGCTCAAGGGGGGGGCACACACTACTGTGCCACAGCAGGCTCGGCCTTGTCTCGCGGTGGCTTGTCTCGCACTCGCTTGTACCCCAGGCCAGAGTATTCCTTGCCCTTGGCTGGCAGCGCTCCCTGCTCTGGCCACCAGCACAGCTCCAGCGGCCGCCACCTGCTCTCCCCAATGCACTGCATGTTCAGCGCTGCATTGCAGTCCTTGTCCAGCCACCTGCCTGGCTGCGGTGCTGGCTTGGCTTTGGCAGCCTTGCCCTTGCCCTTGGTGGGCTCGGCTGCCTCTGGCTCAGCCTTGGTGCGCTTGCTGCGCTTGGCTGGCAGGGGAGTGCTGGGCCCTGGCTCTGAGGCTGCTGGCTCTGTGGCTTCCTGGTTGCTGCGAGGGGGCTGTGGGGGCTTACGGTGGCCACTACCGGGCACCACATCATGCCCCGCACCGGCAGGTCACGCTGCTGGCTCCAGGCTGGGCGCAGCAGGCGGTGGTGCACCTGCCCTGCTGGGGGCTTCCAGTCCGCAGGCCTGGTGGGCCTGCGCTTGCTCAGCCGGCTCTCACAGGGCTGCTGGCCGTTCACTGCTGAGCTGACCCGGCTGCCTGACTACAGCAATAGGCCCGGGGTGTCAGGTGCCCTTGATCCCTCACATCTGCAGGGAGCAGGAAGCAGCAGCTGAAGCGGCCTCTGCAATGCACAAGAGGGTGGTGGCACAAAGAGAAGAGGACAACAAACGTACAACCCTGCAGCTCCAATCTATGCAGGAGCAGCAGCGTGCAAGCTTGGATCAAGTGCAGAATCTGTTGCGTCAGCTCACGGAGCGTGACAGCCAGGTGGGGCACAACACAGGAACAGGGCGACAGAAGCTGGTGGACCAGGGGCATCCCAGACTGACAGGCAGGCATCAGAAAGTACCTGCCGGGTGCTTACACTGCTGTACCTGTGCACCCTGCTAGGTGGCCTCCATGGCTGCAGAGGCCACTCAGCTGCGGCAAGAGCTCAAGGCTTCTCAGGCTGAGGTGCAGGGCCTGGCCAGCCTGGCCCAGGGCGCAGCAGCCAAGGTGGCCTCAGCAGTGGCTGGCAGCAATGCTGCAGCGCAGAGTGTGGTGCTGCTGCATGAGGAGCTGAGCAAGCTGAGAGAGAGGTGGGGCCATTGCATAACAACCCAGCCCACTGCCTGGCAAGCTGCACGTCATGGTTGGGAGGTCAGTGATCACAGCACCATGCACTTGTTCTTTGCTGCTACCTTCCTCCTGGCACCTCTCCCCTCAGGTACATGTCCGACCTCTCAGGCATGAAGGCTGCCCAGGCAGCGGCAGCAGAAGCGGCCAGGCTGAAGGAGCAGCTGCACGGAGCTCAAGAGGTTGCCTCCGCCCTGGTCCAGAGGTGCGTCCGCGTAGACCCCGCTATATGTACTCCGCAACACCCTTCACATACTCTAGCGCCTTGCTCTAGCGCATACTCTAGCGCCTTGTTTGGCTCCTGCCAGAGCATGACTCCGGCCCTCGCTTCCCTTCGTCGCTATTGCATCGCCCCGCCGTTGCGCAGCCGGGATGAGCTGAGGATGGCGGCTAACACGGTCGCGGCAAGACTCGCCGGTGCTGAGGAGCGCGCACGCCAGTTGCAGTCCGCCAGCAGCGTGCGTGACCGTGTGCTAGCGGTGAGTGGCAGCAGATGTGCATAGTCTGCTAAACAGCACAACAGCTTGTTAGCACCCCACAACCTGTGCCATTTCACGCTGCGTCACATTTGCACAGCTTGCGATAGTGATAGCCCCTGCAGCTGTCTGTTATCCTCTACCTTGTGTGTACCATTGCCTGTTCAGGCTCTGCAGAGTGTGGCGCTTGACGGCGATGCTGCTGAAGCCATAGACAGCCTGTCTGCACAGCTGGACGAAGCTCTGGCTCAGGCAGCTCAGGCTGCCAGCCATGTTGCCACCCTGGATGCCACCGTCATGCAGTATGAGGCCCATGTGAAGTCAGTGGGTCTGGCACCGCACACCATCACCAGCGATCACGTCTGCATGCTTCTCACATCAGCTGGTTTCACTGGCTTGCCTTGTGAGGTCAACGACAAGGCAAGGGCAAGGGACATGGTGGCTGCAGAACCTGCCCATTGCCTGGCTGCTGCAGTTATTATCTTGAACCTTGGTTGCTGCCAGAATGCTGTTATGCAACGTGGGTGATGTTTGGCTGTGTCCAGCTCGCTCTTCATCAAGGGCCATGCGGCACCTGAGCCAAGGGTATAGACTTCTTGCAAGGTGGCAGCCTGTTCCTGCATTGTGCATTGTGCTGTGATGCAGACGGTTGGTCCTGGAGGCTGGTGAGCAGACAGCTCGAGCCAAGAGCAAGGAGGAGCATACTACACAGCTCCAGCGCTTAGTGGCTGAGCTGCAGGTGAAAAGCAAGCTCAGACAGCAAGTCCCCGGGTGCTCACCAACTGAAGCTGCAAGGCCCAAGCTTGCTGGAACGTTGCTCCTCTCCTCCCACACTCTGCTGCTGAAGTAAAGCGTTGCTCAATGAGCTCTTCAGTGTGTGAAAAGTGTTTCGCACTCATGGTCCTCTGCGTTTGTGTGTGGAGAGGCGTGGCTGCTGATATCAGTGTTGCCACCCGGTGCATCTGGGTGGGCATCTGGGTGCCTGCAAGCTGCCCATCCTCACTCCGGCAGCTGTTGCGCCAGCTGTGCATGCCTGGCTGCAGGCTGAGGTGCAGCGTCTCCAATCCGAAGCCTCCATAGGAGCCCCCATAGTGCTTGACCTGGGCCAGGGCCGGCTTCTGCCACAAGCGCCTGATACAGCAGGTGGCAAACCAGGTGTGTGATGGCTTGGCCTTGTCCCTGTCGTGCTTGGCTGTGATGCAGAGTCAGTGCCCCTCAGCATTGCCCCTAAGTGCTTGGCTTGACGACAGCTCAAGAGGGGGGCACACACTACTGTGCCGCAGCACCTTGGCCTGTGTGGAGTGTTCCCATAGCATGGCATGCTCATGGCATGCTCATGGCATACACATGGCATACACATGGTCATGGTCGCGCTACTGGGGCGCTTCCTCGAAGGCATTGCGCCACTAGGCTCATATCAGCTCACACCTGCTGAAACCTACTTATACCCAGGAGGCGAGGTCACTCACTCTCGCACCTCCAAAGGGCACCTCCAATGGGCAAGCTTTCAAAGGACACCTCCAAAGGGCGCTGCCGGTGACCCCTATGTAGGGAATAGCATGAGCTGGGGTTAGGCCCATAGCTCGACCCACCCGCCACTGGAGGCAGCACCATCAGCACCATGGAGCATAACAACCACCATCAGCACCATGGAGCAGCCTCGCCTTCAATGACAGTCACGGTGGTGCAGCAACAGGGGCCAGGACTGGGCAGTCAATAGGGTGCAGGAATGTTGTGTTATGTGCCCCTCAGCATATAGCATTGGTTCCCACGACTCACTTGCTTGTTGCCATGGCAGCTGCACCACAAGTGTGCTCTCACTCCTCTGCCACAGCAGCATTCCACTGTGATGCTGTGTGCTCTTGCAAATCTTCATGAGCACCCATGCCAGGCTGCACTGTTCTGTTGGGAATTGTGGCTTGCAGGCAGCGCAGGCATTTCAGCAGCTGCTGCAGCCCAGCACACTGCATCCAAGCTGGAGACTGCCAGCACAGCCCTGCGCGTCGCCCTTGTGGACCAGAGCTACAGCACCAGGGCCCTGACCTTGCAACTGGCCACTGCCCCAGCAATGCCCCTGATGGCCTTGGACATGTTGCAACGCAACACTCTTGTGAGTGCCACACCCCCCTTCCGTCCATGCAGAGAGTAACTCTCTGCTAGTGTCAAAGCGCATCAGCTTGTACACAAGTCGCAGGTGCTTGCTTGAACCCTGCACTGGTTGCCGTGTGGTCAGCCCATAGGACTTTGCTAGGATGCAATGTAAGCTCTAGCACCCACCAGGGTGAGGGTTAGCATAGGATGCCCTCTGGGCAGATGATGCTTACAGCAGAAACAAGGCACAGGGCTAGCCGGTGAGGGTGCTTTGACACACTATTGGTGGGTCTGTGTGACCCGCACCTGACTTTGCCTGACCTGCCAGGCTGCTGTGACGGCACTGGGCGGCGAGCTGGAGGAGCTGAGCAGCCGGTTGTCCTGCCGCCCCCTGGACCTGCCAGCCTGCCAAGCCAAGCTGCAGAGCAGCGCTCGCACAACCCAGGCCACCGCACACCAGTTGAGGGACATTCGCGAGCAACTGGCTGCAGCTCAGGTGCCTGGCCATGTCATAGAAAGGGCATGAAAAGTCAGGTACACTACACTACACAGAGGGGAGGGGAGGGGACAGGCTCATGTCATCCTAGGACATGTGCATCAGGCATGAACACTGCTGGATAGGCTCCAACGTGTCAGTCATGGCTGCAGCTTGTGCCCGGAGTCACTACCCTGCAACAGAGAGCGCACAACAGTCAGCCAAAGAGTCCACAACAATCATAACAGTGCCGGCTGCGTTCAGCTTCAGGGTTTGAAGTTTAGCGTTAGAGCCCAGCCCTGACCCCAGACCTGAGTTGACCTGTGTGGGCCTGTGCTCCTGTTAGGTTGGGTTGGGTTAGGGTTCACAGTTAGCCAAGGTACAGCCATGTTGAGCCCCGTCCTCTTTCCTCTTTGCTGCATCCCTGAGACTGTGCTCCTGTCCCTCCCCGTTACACCCCTGTCACACCCCTACCCACCTAGATGACTATGCCAGTAATACAATGCCGCAGACTGGTCACCACCATGAATAAGTGATGGTGACCCCTTGCCTGCATGGCCCTAGGTTGAACTGCTGGGCCTGGAAGAGCATCTGGGCCAAGGGGAGGGCAGCCTGAAGGGTGCTGCAGCACTGCTGGCTGGCTGGCAGGGCCTGCTCACTAGCTGCATGGCGGAGGGGCAGGTGGTGGGAGAGGGGCGGCGCATGCAGCTCAGGGCGGAGCTCCAAGCGGCAGGCGATGGCATCAACAGGTCAGGGGGTGCAAACCGCAAAGGGGCACACTTGCTTTGAACACATGGCTAGCAGGCGCCATCACCTCATGGCTTTTCTCCCACCTTCATCAACCTAGTGGCTCCTAGCTAGATAAAGCATTGGCACCCATTGTTGTCAGAATGGTCGCGCACAGCTCTGTGGTTCTATGGCCCATGTAGGCATGGGAAGTAGCTGTGCAGCCTGCCAGACACAATGGATGGATCCGGTACACATACACTGCACCTGCACTGCCCGCCTCTGGTGCCCCACACTGCACAGGGCCACCTCAGCTCTGCAGCCTGCCGGACACAATGGACCTGGTAGACATGCACTGCGCCTACACTGCCCGCCTCTGGTGCCCCACACTGCACAGGGCCACCTCAGCTCTGCAGCCTGCCGGACACAATGGACCTGGTAGACATGCACTGCGCCTACACTGCCCGCCTCTGGTGCCCCACACTGCACAGGGCCACCTCAGCTCTGCAGCCTGCCGGACACAATGGACCTGGTAGACATGCACTGCGCCTACACTGCCCGCCTCTGGTGCCCCACACTGCACAGGGCCACCTCAGCTCTGCGTGCCACCACCCTGAAGGGTCCCCTGGCAAAGGGTGACCCAAAACTGGCGGACGCTGAGAACCTGTTGCGCACCGCCCACAACGCAGTCATGGAGCTGAGCGCCCGCCTGCCTGACAGGTAGCTTCCCTGCCCCTACCTGCCTGCACCTGGGGTGCGGGGTATGAATTGACTGGTTGATGGCTGGCGTGTGGCCAGGGTGTGACTGCCACACACCAACACCCTTCTGTGCCTAGCAGCCTGTCTACAGTTATGCCGGTCTAGGCTTTTGTAGGACTGCCCTGGTGGTTTGGCTCACCTTAGCCCTTTGCCTGCAGCCCAAGCGTTCTTTTGTGCTCCGTTCACTGGCAAGTGCCAGGCAGCGATGCTGCTGCTCCTGCTGATGGGCTCCTTGCTCGCAGTGACCTGGTCTCTGACGCGCGGTTGAAGGGAATGGTGGTGGGCCTGGAGGTGGAGCTGCGGGAGCGTGACCGGGAGCTGTCTGGCCTCCGCCTGTGTCTGGCTCCAGCCTCTAGCCAAGCTGCCCTGCTAGCGGCGGCGCTGGCTGGAGTGCTGAAGGACCTGGCGGCTCTGGAAGGCATACAGCAGGTGTTGTCAGGCAGACAGGTTGTCATCCCCTCCATCACCATCGTCATCACCACCGTCATCGTCGTAACCCCGTGTGTGTCATGTCAACATGGTGGCTTGCATTGCTCAGTGGGTTCATGTTCAGGGCAGTAGGGCAGACAAGTGTTGGGCAGGCAGGTGAGGGGAAGACACTGCATACAGGGGTGTACGCAGCTGCAGCATCTAGCAAGTGGACCTCAGTGCGTGCTGAATGAGGACTCAGCTAGGTCGGGTCTTGTTGGGGTAGGTAAGCCGGCTTGTCTGCTCGCTGACATTCTCCTCAATAGTTGGCTAACGGTTAGCACAGGTTGGGCATAGAGGCCAAGCATCCAGGGCTGCATGATGAGCTCGTGCATGCACCTGTGTGGTGCAGATGGAGGTGGTGCTGCAGGAGTGCGTGGCAGCTGGGCAAGATGCCCCTGTGGATCCTGTGGCTCTGCAGGTGAGGGCAAATACAGCTCTCTCTCTACACTCTAGGGGTGGTGTTTAGTGTGAATGGGATTTGGGCATCTGAATGGGACGATCCCAAACACATGGCATGGGGGCCTACTGCCTGATCCCCCATGGGGCAACTATGACATGCATGCACTGATGTCAACTGATGACAGCTTAAAACAAGGCAGCACTACTGTGCCTCTGGCTGCTGCTGCTGATGCTGCCACCGCCACTGCCGCTGTTGCTGCTGCTGCTGCTGCTGCTGGGCCTTGGGTGGGCGGTTTTGCAGCGGCTTGGACCCCAGCCCAGGGTACTCCTTGCCCTTGACCTGTTGGGCGCTGACAACCACTTCACCTGCACATCCTCATGCTATATGACATCTGCATAGTACAGATAAGACTCCTAGTCATTGCAGTCACTCCCAGAAAGGTATTGTCTGCACGCAGGCAGGTGGGCAGAGCGCATCACCATATCAGTGCGTTGCCATGCAGGGCGAAGTCATGGCCCTGAAAGCGCAGCTCAGGAACAGTGAACGCCTGGTGGCTGAGCTGGAAGCCACTGCCAACGTGCAAAGGTGCGTACAGAGAAGATGTAAACAGAGACTCTCAGTAACATGCATGCACCCATCTCCAGGGCCAGTTGAAGCCTGTGGAGCCACTCCCTACCAATGAAGCAGCCGTCACCAATGGCTGCACAGCGCTGCCATGACCCCCTCACGCCTTATCAAGCACTAGGCGCCAGGCGTGTCTGCAATGTCTACGCATCCCGCAAGGGAAGGGGACGGCCACCCCCCCCCCGCTCCATGGGCGAGTGGCCTAGGTCGCTTCGGCGGATGCTAAGGTCGCAGGTTCGAACCTAGCCAGACGCAGAAATGTGCTCTGCGGTGAAGGGGCGATCTCGTGGGAGCACCAATTGCCTCTACTCATCACGTTCGTAGCACTGCCTGGTGCAGGGCCCCAGCAGGCGGGATGGGAGGTGGCAGCGCACAGCCCCTAGTTCCGTTGGAGGCCTTGCAGGTAAACACGCGAGGGATGACACGCTTACACCACCCGCTTCCCACACTGCCACACCTTGCATCGGAACTTGCACCGTGCGTGGTTGCCCGCTGCCACAGGTGTCAGAGCGCTCACGCGATGCGGTGCAGACAGAGCTGGACAAGATGCGCACGGTGGCCGTGCAGCTACGGCTTCGACATGCTGCGGTGCGCTTTGCCTTCGTCGCCTACTACGACAAGCTGCGCAACGCCGCCGCACTGTCCGCATCGCTGGCGATATGGAGGCAGACTGTCGCGCACAACAAGGTCGGCAGAGGCTCACTGAGCACTGCGGTGACTTGGTGATGCCTTGTACCTTCTGATCACACTGTCCCGTCTGCCTCACCATTTGCTTCCCACCCTCATCGTATCTCATGGTCTAGGCTATGCCCTACTTCACCCTGACACAGGCAGAGCGCCTGCGTGAGGAGCTGAGCAGCTCAGAGGAGCAGCGGGACCGGCTGGCGCAGGTGGCAGCTGCCCGCCGAGCCAGCGCGCCCAATGTGGTGTCCCGGGTGGTGGATGACCTGGACTGCGCCAGCCTGCACAGCATCCTGCTGTCCTGGAGCCTGGTGGCCCGTCGCCAGGTGTGTGCCACAGGCTTGCTTCACAGCGTGGCTGTGCGACCTTTGGGGCCCGGGAGCGTTAAGCAGGTGAATGATGTCATGTATAGGCTGTGACTTTTACTGTAGCTTGCTTAAACGCAGCTCTGAGATCGCTAGAATGCTTCAAGAGTGGTGCTTGCAGCACCTTGGCCCTCAACGTTGAGCCTTCGTTGCAGTCGAACACTAATTGTGGACCACTACAAAACGGTGTTTTTGTCTGTGTGGAGTGTTCCCATCGCATGGCATGCTCATGGCATATAGACATGGCACACACATGGTCATGGTCGCCTACCACCTACAGCATTGCCTGACCCGTTAGGGCTACACCGTAGAGTTGGCATGACAAAACATGCACTAATGTAAGCTGATGACAGCTCAACAAAGGAGGGCACACACACTACTGTGTCGCAGCAGGCTCGGCCTTGTCTCGCGGTGGCTTGTCTTGCACTCGCTTGTACCCCAGGCCAGGGTACTCCTTGCCCTTGGCTGGCAGCGCTCCCTGCTCTGGCCACCAGCACAGCTCCAGTGGGCGCCACTTGCTCTCCCCAATGCGCTGCATGTTCAGCGTGGCATTGCAGTCCCTGTCCAGCCACCTGCCTGGCTGCGGTGCTGGCTTGGCTTTGGCAGCCTTGCCCTTGCCCTTTGTGGGCTCAGCTGCCTCTGGCTCAGCCTTCGTGCGCTTGCTGCGCTTGGCTGGCAGGGGAGTGCTGGGCCCTGGCTCTGAGGCTGCTGGCTGTGGGGCTTCCTGGCTGCTGCGAGGGGCCTGTGGGGGCTTACGGGGGGCCACTACCGGGCACCACATCATGCCCCGCACCGGCAGGTCACGCTGCTGGCTCCAGGCTGGGCGCACCAGGCGCTGTTCCACTTGCCCTGCTGGGGGTTTCCAGTCCGCAGGCCTCGTGGCACTGAGTTTGTCCAGCTCCTCCTCACAGGGCTGCTGGCCGTTCACTGCTGAGCTGACCCGGCTGGTGCGGTGCTCATCCACAAGCACCACCCTGCCCCGCCGCTGGTCTGTGCCCCTGGGCCTGCACACCACCTTGCAGCAGGCACGCAGCACCGCATCAGCACCCCAGCCTCCCCGGGTGCCAATGCTAGCTGCTCCAAAGAACACCACCAGCTGCTTGGCACGCCCATCCGCGAGTGGTGCTTGCAGCACAGCCTGAGTAAATGTGCAAGGCAAGCATCTAGGAAGCATAGCTCAAACTAGCCACACCAACAGCATATGGCCAATGTCTCAAGTCAAGCCCGAGCCTAAGCTATGGACCTAGGAGGCTTAGACACAGGCTTTGTGTGTTGCAGCAATGGGTGGCTTTCCCAAGCCCTGATCTTGCGATTATAACTTGGCCCACGGCTTGACATTGTAACGATATCTGCATTTCAGTTTGTGTCATCATACCTAGCATGAGTTGTGAAACATGCCAGGGCCATCAGCTGCCTCTGATTGGTATGGTGCTGCAACTCATGATGGGGTGTGTGCAGCATTACCAAGGCCTGCCTCTCACCGGTGTGGTTCTGCTGCCTGTTGCACCCTCAGTGTGCAGCCTGGGAACGGTGGCAGCACCTGGTCACTGGCTGCATGGCCGCTGCAGCCCAGGTGGGTGGCTGCCTCAGTGAGCTGACCAGCCAGCAGGCTCCCTTGCTGCAGGCACAGGCAGTTTGCCTACAGCGTGCTCAATGCGTGATGTGTCTTCACTGCCGTGATGATCTTAGCGAACATCAGTGCTCACCTCACAGCGGCCCTGCGGAACCTGTTAGGCTGTGCCCGACCCCTCCACCTGCAGTACTCCCGGGCTCTGCCCCAGTCCACCGTGGCTCAACGCCTGGCGGCCCACACTCTGGTAGGTGCTGCTGTGCCACAGATGCCACACCACCCTTCTGCTAAGCTGCTGCCAGAAGGGCCTGCTGCTGGGCCGCTGCCAGAGGGGCCACAGATGCCACACCACCCACCATCTGACTGTCTGCAGCTCTTACATACATTGTTATGGGTCTCTGAGTGTGGTGTTTCCTCGGAGGCATCGCAGCCTCTGTGACTGGCAAACACTGGCGGCGTGATGAATGCCGAGGTGCCCACCCCAGAGCACATAGCCTTGGTGGCAATGCCGTGTCCACATGCACCACACCGCCCACACCTTGACTATCTGCAGCTCTTACAGAAGTTGGCCCCTGATGTGTGGCCCTCAGCTGCCCTCAGATGTCTCACTTCAACACAGCTGTGGTGTTGTTGGCATTGCGGGCTGCAGGCATTCCGTGACCCTTTTGGGCCCCCACCTGCTCCACCCTCGCACGGCCAGCTGCTGGGGCTGGTGTTGGCGGCGTGGCGCATGTGGGTCCACCTCAAGCGGCGCAGCCGGCAGGTGCGGTGTCTGGCCCCCCTGGCAGAAACTGTGTCAAGTACAGTTTAACTACCACCAGTATTGATTACCTACCACCAGTACCTACCAGCTGTACATTCCATTGATTAACTACCAAGCCTGGAGACAATAGCCAGGTCACAACAAATAGCAAGGTGTTGACAGCCTGCGCAGTACTGTACTTGTCCAGGCCTGTTTGCCACACTCCACTGGATACTACCAAGCCTGGTGCCGGCTGCCTCTCTATGCTTGCTGCTGTCAGAACGGGAGTCCATTGATGTCAATGGGCATAGCCTTGAACCCACCCTTGAGACCACCCTTTGTTCGTGTTGTCTGTTTCTGGGTGGGTGTGTATGCTGTGTGTAGTGACGTGTGGCTACAGTGGCTACAGCTCTTCTTCCTCTTCCTCTGTGGCTAGACTGCCACCAGCCCATCTTGGTGTAGTGTGTGGGTGGTGGAGGGGCCAACCAAGCTTCTTGCATAGCCCTACATAGAATATCACTGTGGGACACATCGTGGCACTGCAGGTTGGCGTGCTGAGCGCTGGCATGCCTGCCCTGGTGGGTGCTCTGGGGCGGCGGCGCCTGGCAGAGCGGGCTTGGCTGGGTTGGCGCCTGGCTGTGGCGGCAGAGCTGGTAGATCGTGCCAACTGCCAGCTGCAGGAGGGCGGGCTACAGGCTGTAGGGGTGGCCAGCAGGGCTCCCTCTGTCACCGGGTGAGTTGAGGCGGAAGCACTGGGTTAGGAGCGGGAGGCACGTATCATGCCATTATGTACCTGTTCTGAGCCCCGTGAGACCGTGTTCATGACAACTATGAAGTGCGCTTTCAGCACCTTGGCCCTCAACCTTGAGCCTTCATTGCAGTCGAACACTAATTGTGGACCACTGCAAAGCGGTGTTTTTGTCTGTGTGGAGTTCCCATCGCATGGCATGCTCATGGCATACACATGGTCATGGTCGCCACCCACCTACACTATTGCCTGACCACGAGGGCTATTGTGTAGAGTTGGCATGACAAAACATGTAAGCTGATGACAGCTTAGCCTCTCCAGCCTGCTTTCAGCCTGGTGCTCTCACAGGGCTGGCTGTCTGCTGGGCCTTGTTCCCCCCTGCAGCACTCGACACTTGCCACTGGCTTGCCTGCCTTCCACCTGCCTGCCAGGGCTCTCTCTTGCAAGCTGAGCCTGGTCCCCCCCTGCAGCCCTCGACATTTGGCTGCAGCGACCATTGGCTTGCCTAACTGCCTGCCAGTGCTCCTACCAGCCCGCTGCGCTGCCACCCAACCCTGCAAGTCACCCTCCTGCTTGTTCTGCATGTCGGCTACTCCCCAGGGCGGCCCCTCTTCTCATCACCCTCGGGTCAGGTTCTATGGACAGCCCCGGGCTGCATTCCCCTGACCAGCTCCTGGACTCGCCAGAGCTTCAGGCTGAACAGGCTGGTGGCACAGCAGTGGATGACGAAGCCCGTGCATTGGAGCAAGGGCCTGAGTGCCCAGCAGACCCACCTCCTGAGGCTGGCCAGCGGCCCAGCTCCCATCCCCGCCGCCACACAGCACCACCTGCCTTGGCAGCCACGGCCCAGTCTGTCAACAGCGCCAGCTCTGGAGCGCTGCAAAAACACCTGCAAAAACACAAGCCAGTCGCAGCTCAACAACCCAGGCTGCAGCAACAGCACCAAGCCAGAGAGCAGAAGTTGCGGCAGCAGAAGCAGCAGCAGCAGCAGGAAGGGCCTGTGTCACAACCGCTGCCAACCCAAACTCATACGGTGCCTGCATCTGCCCCAAGCCAACCACCACCGGGGCCTCAGCCCCTTCCTGTGATGCAAGGCGTGCGGTACCCAACAGATGGCTTGCACCATCCACCCTCACAGCAACAGCAAACATCATTCGGTCAAGTCTACCACGCCCCTCAACACCAGCAGCAACACATTCACCCGCGACAACATCAGTACTACCAGCAGCAGCAACATTATCAGCAGCAGCAGCAGCAGCAGCAACCCTACCAGCAGCAGCAGCAGCAAGGGCAGCAACCCTACCAGCAGCAGCAGCAAGGGCAGCAACCCTACCAGCAGCAGCAGCAGCATCAAGGGCAGCAACCCTACCAGCAACAGCAGCAGCAGCAAGGGCAGCAACCCTACCAGCAGCAGCAGCAGCAAGGGCAGCAACCCTACCAGCAGCAGCAGCAGCAAGGGCAGCTACCGCAAGAGCCATGGTCTGATACTGCAGTTGTGGACAGGACAGCTCTTGTGCCTGCCCCTGCACCATACCTGCCTCACATTCGCACACTGCTCTCTGCTCCCGTCCCTGACCACCTTGGCACCCTGGACTCCACTGCTCTGGCTAGCCTGCATCATCACAGCAGCATGCAGGCCTACTACCCTCCACCGCCACCACTCACTATGGCTCCCACCCTACTCCCCACCTTTGCCAATGCTGTTGGTGACGACAGCTTGAACCAGCAGGGGCGAGCATTGCAACCGTGGGGTCAGGGCCAGCTGCAGCAACGGCAGCCGGGGCAGCAGCAGCAGCAGGGTCAAGTGCAGCTGGGGCAGCAAGGCCAGGGTCAACTCCAGCCAAGCCAAGGGCAGCAACAGCAGCAGGTTCCAGGCCAGCAGCAGCAGCAGCAGCAGCAGGGTCAGGGGCAGCTCCAGCTGTGGGGCCAGGGCCACGAGCAGCAGGCCAGGGACAGTGGCAACATGCCCTCTACGTCCACTACGATTGTGACCGCAACAGCTCCTGCAGCCCAGCCAAACCATCCTGCCATGGCTATTGCTCCTGGACTTCTGCCTGCCTGTGCTCCTGGCGATCTCACCTCTGGCTTCCAGCAGCAGCTGCTCAGGCCTCGTGTCATTGTCCCAGGGCCTGCGCCAGGCACTATCTTCATGGCCAACATCAGCCCTGAGGCACTTGGCCAGCACCAGGGTCAACCCAGGTCCATCAGCCACAGCCAGGCCGCAGCACAGGCAGAAGCTCAGGGCCCAGGAGCAGGTCAAACAAGGGACCAGGACAGGGCAGGGGCTGGTGGGGCACAGCTTGGTGGTGGTGACCCTGGCGAGCCACTGCTGCCCAGAGGGGCGGCCATGACATCGAGGCCAGGCCAGCATAGGGCACTGGGGGAAGCTGGGCTGCGGGGCCAGGCTGGGGTGGGCCAGGTCCCCGAGGCGGGTCGAGGGTCTGGGGGGAGGCGTGTGCGGGGGGGGCCTGTGCCTAAGGCCTGGGGAGCGGGCAAGGGACTGCACAAGACGCCAATTGCAAAGAAGCGGCCTGGGGAGGCTGTCACTGGTGGGTGGGTGCAGTGCTTGACTGCAGGAGCTGCACCCTCCACCTCACACACACATCTGGCAGGGGGCAGGGGGAGCTGAGCAGCCCATGTTCATTCTTACCAGCTTACTGGTGGTTCGAGGGCACAGGGTGTGGAGTGGTGTGGCACACTTGCTGCACCCAGGACAGCACCCATACACTCATGCACTGCACCCACGACTCATGCCCTGCACCCATGCAGCTCATGCACTGCACCCAGGACAGCATGGTGTGGTCAGCTCATGCACTGCAGTTGCTCCTGCTCGCACAAATGCCCTGCTGGCGTGGTGACAGTAGCTGCAGCCATACAGATGGCACTGTCACCAATGCATCTCTGCCACAGTACTGGTAGCCGCCTCTAGCAGCTGCACTGGACCGTCTGCTGGAGTTCCTTGTCTAGCTCCTGATCCAGCTCTCAGCCCAGTTCTTGGAGCCATCAGCTCATCTATCTGAATGCACTGGACTGTCTGCTAGAGTTCCTGGTCCAGCTTCTGCAGCCGTCAGCTGTCAGCTAGACGGCATCACTTGCCTACGGTGCATGCAGGCCACGTGCTAGTAGAGCACACCCGCGACTTGTCGGCAGCCCTGCAGACACTGGCACAGGCTGTGCACGTGACGGCAGAGGTGCTGTCACCGCGCCACCGAGTGCTGACGCTGTCGCCTGCACGCACCCGGCCCCCGCTAGAAGGTGGGTGGGCAGTGCAGCATCGGCATCCGCAGACACAGGTACACTGATCTGCCAAGCTGCATTTGCCCAGCTGCTAGAAGCTGGGCAAAGAGCTAATGGCACAATGCACTGTTGCTAACCTACACATACACATGCAAGGCTTACTTTGACTGACTTGGCCTTGGGGTTTCCTAGCTCCCCACCACAAGACCTGAAAGGCTGGGAGGCTGCACCGTTTCCTGGCTGTGACTGTGTGGCAACAAGGAGACACTTTGCCCTCCGGCACCCAGATCCAGCAGCAGCACACATGGCTGTGTGCGCTTGGTGCTGCTGTTCAGGCATGGCCGGAGACCAGGTGGTGTCAGTCGCCGCCCTGGAGCCTGCACCCAGTGTGGCCAGGCCCACATCCCCACCGACTCCGGCTGCGTATGGGTCTGAGCAGGCAGGGCAGCCCCAGGTCCCTTCACAGCTGCAGCACGAGCCGGCGCTGCAAAGCAACCAGCTCCCAGGCAAGCTGTGATAGAGCTGAGGTGGTGGGGGCAGTCCCAGCAGTGGCCTGCGATGTGCTATCCTCCTGAAGCACATGGCACTCATCATCAGCTCCGTCCGCCTGTCAGCCTGCTGCCTGCTGGCCTGGGCTTGGGCTTGGGCACCTTGGGTTTGGGCTGTTGGGGCTCATCCGCGCCCTCGCGTTTCTTGCCCCTCATCACTGCCTGCTGGCCTGCTGTGAACACTGCTGTGAAACCTGCTGCAGGTGCCACTGTCGCACCCCAACTGGCAGCGAAGCCTCCAAGCCATGTGGGCCCTGCCACGGTGACTGCAGTGCAAGCAGCAGCAGCTATAGCTGCCTCAGGCTTACTGTCCCTGCCAAAGCAGGCAGCAGTGCGTTGTGGCAGGAACCTTTCAACTGATCAGCGAGACAGTGGGCGCAACAAGCTTGTGCATGTGGAGTCACGCCTGGGCCAGGTGAGCTCTGGGTGTAATTCTCACAGCATCATGACTTACATGCAAGCACTGGCATGTTGCAAATGAAGATATAAGGCTGGGCTGAGCGGTTTGGCGCCATGTGCTTTGCTGTTGGGGTGCAGGCGCTGCCCCTGACCACATCCTGCCAATGAGCCCACCTATCCTGTTCTGGAGCCTGCTGATCCTGACTTGGAAAGCACTGCTCCTAGGGTCACTGTCCTTGGCGCTGCATGTGCAGGACACAATTGCCACCCGAGCAAAATGTCGCAGCGACCAGCTACCCTCAGGCACACCCAATCTGACCCAGCTGGGCCCTGCGCCCTTCCAGCCTATCATGGCGCCCCTGACCACCTACTTGCCGCACCGCCACTCCACCCCTGGTCCTGCGGCAGCTAGCCTGGTGCTGTCTGGGCCATTGGCGGAGGTGCGCCTCTGCAAGTGTGCAAATTCCAACCACACCTTGATTGGCTTACACGCCTCCCTCCCTCCCTCTCTCTCCATCCTTTCTTCCCATGATTAACACCAGTCATCCACGCAGCGCTCCCACATATGCACAAGTGCGCGCGTGTGGGTCCGCAGGGTGAGGTGCAGTTGAGAAGCCGTGCCGGGACTATTGTGCAAGGCGCAGCGGCGCCGGATGAAGCGGCGCAGATCTTGGGCAGCGGGAACCTGGTCCTACAGCCCCTCCAACAGCCAGGGTCCCGTGTCGTCTGCTTCGACAGGCAACAGGCCGGCAGCAGCTTCGAGGTGGACAGCGCGGCACCAGTTACTATCGTACGCTTGCCGCAACCGGTCCGATTTGACATGGCTTGAATGACCGACCTTTCATCCACAATGCAATGGTCACGGGTGATCCTTGCCCCATGGAGCGCGGCGCTGTAAGCATCAAGACAGAAGCATGTCACCAATTCGTGATTACCAACAGACACCCCCTGGTCGTGCGGGACGAGGGGAGATGTTTTCGCATTACACAAGCCAAGTAGAAGCTAAATGTTGAACTGCGTTGAACGCATTGTGTAACTTCCCTGTGGCATCACACTCCTGAATAGTCCACAGCACACCCTCCAGCCCTCCCCACCAGTTGTGCTCCTAATCCCATCAACACTTACACTGCTCATATTGACGAGGTGACGGGACCATGGAACAGCCAGCCAGACATGAAGCTGCTTGTGGCTTATGTCAGAGGGCCAAGCAAAGTATCATGCTCGTTAATTTAGGGAGGCAAGTTGCTGTGAGAGACATGAGGCCAACACTCCACATTGCAGCTAGTGGCTATGGAGCTGCTCAGTAGCTAGACCTCATTGTGAAGCCTCAGTAATTGCCAGAGCCCAAGGCTTAGTGCAGAGCCACTAACGCAGCCATGCTACTGGGCGTTGCTGATCCCAATTGCTCACTGCGCATCGTCCACAAACACACTGCCAAATGCATAGTACCTGCAGCAAAGTGCACCCCACCATGGGAGTCCTCAATGTGGAGCCATTGCTCGGAGTATGGCTGGTTTGCTCATCTGTGCTGTCTATTCCCTCGCCGACACAACTATTAACAACAAGCTCAATGCACAACGCTGACAGTGCTAGTGCCAGCCCTGAAGGTGAGAGCCAATGATGTGAACTGGGGCTGAATGTTTTGCAGCGGGAAAGAGGCCAGCATAGAGCCAAAGGCTGACAGTTGAACTTCAACGCAAGCATTGGGATTGAAGAACGTACCTGTTTAATGCTGTAACCAGCCCTTGGCAGAATGACCTGATCACTGCTCTCAATGGTTCGTCCACTGGCCGCGCGCACAGCTTCCTGAATTTGCCGCATTCCATGCAGCAAAGACCATGCCACGACAACAGACATCACATTCTACAACAAACAAACATGGACTAAGAACTGATAGTTTACTTGAAGTGCACCAGCCAGCATGTCAGTCATGTGCAACCAGCAGTGTAGAGCATCTCACCAGATCTCCAGGTGCTTCCCTCGAACCTCCTCAGTTTTCCCTTCCAGGACTGGGAAGCCATCATCCCCACGGCCCACCCACTCATGCTTTGTCACGGGATCCTGGTCAAAGAGGATGCCCAAATCACAGAGCTTGTTGCCCTCTTTGAAGATGCCAACCTTAAAGCCCCACAGCATGCTGCTGTCGCCCACTGTGCGATAAAACGGCTCTACGTCCATGGGCAGTCCAAAGTTGCGAATACCGCCCTCCCTGGCCTCAATGTTTGCCCAAAGCACCATCTGGTCCATCATGTCATCGCGCTGAATGAAGGCTGCAATCTCTGTCTTTGAGATTAGCTTTCCTGCCTCCGTGCTAGGAATTGGGAGTCGGGGCGACGCGGCTGCGGCAGATGCTGCTGCAGCTGCCTGCTTGTCCTTAATGGGCTCTTTCGACACGGGCCCGGGGGCTGCAGGGCTGGGCGACGCTCGGCACAAGAGCGTTGAGCGCTGGCATAGCGTCACGGATAGCAGCGGCTTGTTCCTGTACGCCGGCAGCACACGATTGCATTTCTGGATGCGACCAGATGCTCCTGCTGCCCGCTGTGAGCATAGCATAGCTGTGAATTGCGTGGAGAAGCAACAAGGAAAATGAGTTTATAAGCGATATTTGTTTCAAGTATTACAGCGCGTTTCCAATGGACGGAGAAAAGAGAAAAGAGAAAAGAGATATCTTTCTCTCCATCTATTTTTCTCCATCTCCGTTGGCCCTCCATCCCCATCTCTCGCTGCAGGCCTTAGCTCGTAGCAGCACAACCAGGAGGAATGCAGCCAGCAACGCTTGCGGGAGGTGCTCCGCCAGGTGAGTTAGCTTACACTAGTACAGTAGGCCCGTCCCACATCGGGCGGACAGAAAGACATGGCTGCCATGCGTGCCCTATTGAAGGCCCAATGCAACATGTTCATAGCATCAAAAAGCAGTAGTTAAGCACAGTCCATGTTGTGCCAACATGTCATCATGCCAATATGTCGTTACGCCATCATGCCAATATGTTGTAATGAGCCACTGCGGGACTGTGACGATGACCACAATGTATAGTCACAGTGTCGCTGGTTGTGCCGATGCGGGCGTGGTGCATGACATGTGCTTCTACCAATTCTCGTCAGTGTCGGCAACAGGCAAGGCATCGAACACTTCGGTGTACACACATTGTCCATGGGTGGGGCACGTGCTGACCTGACGCGACCCACACGCGACATGGCCACATAGATTTGTCTATTTGAAAACGGGGCTGGGCAAGAAGACGCAAACATGTCGAAATGTCAGCCCCTGGGATTTGTTGATGGTCATGGCAAAGGCCGGCCGGACAGGAAACTAACGCCGGATGAGCTGGGACGTCAATGTCCAGCGTGGAAACGCCTCACTATCTATATGGGCAGAGCTGCCAGTCACGATCTTGGCCTTGATGACATGTTGGCGGTTGTTGGCTACCCCTGCTGCTGCTGATGATGATGCCGCTGCTGCTGCCCCTCCTGCCGCCGCCGCCGCTGCTGCCGCTGCTGCCCCTGCTGCTGCTGCCCCAGTTGCCCCTCCTGCTGCTACCCCTGCTGCTGCTGCTGCCGCTGCTGCTGCCCCTACCCCAGCTGCCCCTGTTGTTGCTGCCCCTGCTGCTGCTACCCCTGCTACTGCCGCCCCTGCTGCCCCTTCTGCTGCTGCCCCTGCTGCTGCTGCTGCCCCTGCCCCAGCTGCCCCTGCCCCTGCTGCTGCCCGTGCTGCTGCTGCCCCAGCTGCTGCTGCCCCTGCCGCTACTGGTGCCCCAACGACTGCCCCCCCTGCTGCTGCTGCCCCTGCCCCTGCTGCCCCTGCTGTTGCTGCCCCTGCTGCTGCTGCCCCCGCTGCTGCTGCCCCTGCTGCTGCTGCTGCCCCTGCTGCTGCCCCTGCTGCTGCTGCCCCTGCTGCTGCCCCTGCTACTGCTGCTGTTGCCCCTGCTGCTGCTGCTGCTGCAACTGCTGCTGCCCCTGCTACTGCCCCCCCTGCTGCTGCTGCCCCTGCCCCTGCTGCCCCTGCTGCTGCCCCCGCTGCTGCTGCCCCTGCTGCTGCTGTCGCCGCTGCTGCTGCCCCTGATGCTGCCGCCGCCGCCGCTGCCGCCGCTGCCGGTGCTGCTGTCGCCGCTACTGCTGGTGCTGCCCCTGCCGCTGCTGCCCCTGCTGCTGCTGCCCCTGCTGCTGCTGCCCCTGCTGCTGCTGCCCCTGCTGCTGCCCCTGCTGCTGCTGCTGCTGTCGCCCCTGCCGCTGCTGCTGCCGCTGCCCATGCCGCCCCTGCTGCTCCTGCTGCTGCTGCCCCTGCTGCTGCCGCCCTACTGTTGCTGGTGCTGCTGCTGCTGCCCCTTCCGCTGATGCTGCCCCTGCTGCTCCTGCCCCTGCTGCTGCTGCCCCTGCTGCTGCTGCCCCTGCTGCTGCTGCTCCTGCTGCTGCCGCCGCTGCTGCCGCTGCTGCCGCTGCTGCCACTGCTGCCCCTGCTGCCACTGCTGCCGCTGCTGCCGCTGCTGCTGCTGCCGCTGCCCCTGCTGCCCCTGCTGCTGCTGCCCCTGCTGCTGCTGCCACTGCTGCTGCTGCCCCTGCCGCCCCTGCTGCCCCTGCTGCTGGTGCCCCTGCTGCTGCTGCCCCTACTGTTGCTGCCCCTGCTGCTGCCCCTGCTGCCCTTGCTGCTGCTGCCCCTGCTGCTGCTGCCCCTACTGCTGCTGTTGTTGCCCCTGCTGCTGCTGCCCCTACTGCTGCTGCTGCTGCCCCTGCTGCCGCTGCTGCCCCTGCTGCCGCTGCTGCCCCTGCTACTGCTGCCCCTGTTGGTGCTGTCCCTGCTGCTGCTGCCCCTGCTACTGCTGCCTCTGCTGCTGCTGCCCCTGCTGCTGCCGTCGCCGCTGCTGCCGCTGCTGCAGCTGCTGTTGCTGCTGCCCCTGCTGCCCCTGCTGCCCCTGCTGCGACTACTGCCCCTGCTACCGCTGCTGCCACTGCTGCCACTGCTGCCCCTGCTTCTGCTGCCCCTGCTGCTGCTGCCCCTGCCCCTGCTTCTGCTGCCCCTGCTGCTGCTGCACCTGCTGCTGCTGCCCCTGCTGCTGCCCCTGTTGCTTGCCCTGCTGCTACCGCCGCCGCCGCTGCCGCTGTTGCCGCCGCTGCTGCTGCTGCCCCTGCTGCTAGCCTGGCTGCTTTTCGAGGCTAGACACCTGCCATCAGGTGCATTGGGGACATGAGGCTCCGTCGCGCTGAAGCAGAGGCTGAATATGTTTTACCGTCTAGGCAGTGCGCAAGGTTGACGTGCACGCCACGGCCAAGCGCCCAGTGGACTGCGGCTGTCAGTTCATAATGATGGACCAACCTGTGTCATGTTCATCTAGGGCCGGGGCTGTACTCCGCGGGGGTTCGGGGTCTTTGTTTGACTGAACTGTCGGTTGACGGGCCGGCCAGACCATTCAAAGCGAAACATCGCGAGTAGACGCGCTGGCATCTACATTACCAGACCCACTACTCATCTCTATTTTTAAGGCCTCCAAAATTCAGAGCGACTTTCGATCTTACTGTACAGTGAGTCGCGCTCGATTTCCTCGATGTACGATGCGGTGTTTTTTATATGTAGATATATGTAGATTTCCGGCCATGCCAGGTGTTACATCTATCGCGGGCAGCGCGGACCTTTCCTGAAGCCTTTCTCTTGCGTTGGGAGTCAGTGAGCTGTTGTGCCTCGATTCTAATTCCTGTTACTCCGGCGCTGGTCTAGGCACAACCTTCTGCCCTTTAATTCTCGCCATTTCCCTTAAATCTGCGCAACGCAGCGATAGCTGCAAGGTCTGGTCTTTAGAATATGATACAACCCTGCAACAAGTTTTAATCCCTACAGCCCTCATGCAACACCAAAATAAAGCATGAGTTGTAATCAAACACAGGCTGCGAGATCGCTGTTGTAAAGGCTACTGAACAGTGTGCCTAATGCCCACTCCAGCTCAGCCTTCTGGTATGTGTGCCTCCAGGCTACTACTAGCAAGAGCTCTACCCTACTCTATAGCTCGTACTCACACACATCCCCTTTGTGAGGGGTTTGGTATCTTGTTTTCTTGGCTTGTCTTGCTGTAGCTGGCTATCGCCGCCACTTGCGCCGCCACTTGCGCAACAGGGCCTTGTCACGCAAGTACACCCACTCCTGGCCTGGCCGGCCTGGCTTTGTGATGGTTGGGCGGCCATCCCAGTAGCACAGCTCCGTGGGACGTGGGCTTGGGCCGACTGCACAGCGGCGGATGTTCAGCGCGGCTGAGACGTCCCGGTCATAGAACCTGCACATGGACGTGGAAGATGCATGAAGTCAAGTCATGTGCCATGTGTCATGTGTCGTTACATGTGGGGTATGTTGCGGCCATGCACATGTGCAGTGTCAGGCCATTGCTTACCTGATGGACTTGGGAACGCTTTGCCTTGCTGTACACTGGCTGCAGCCACCTGCATGGACACATGGGGCAATGCACATTTGTAATATTGTTCTTAGCCTCAGGCGTTCCCAACTACCTGAAAACCACCCCCCTGTGATACGAAGCCGGTAACTCCGCAGCCACTCAGTCAAAAATATATGTAAACAGTGCTTTGAACAGAGGAGAGTCATATCTACGAAATGGCCGACGCAGCTAAAACTATCTCGCTCTCAGCGGTGCTCAGTGCCTGTCCAAAGATACACATTTGAATTCATGCGATTTCGCCACATGCGAGACGCGCCGCACTAGCACGCTTCGCCACGCTGTTGTGAGTGGCACCTGCAACACGCAGCAGCAGTCGGAACATGTTTTGCTTTTGGCATGTGGACGCGACGACGGCAGTCGTGACGACTGGATACCACTATGAGCTTTTGGAGCTGCTGCTGGCGCTAGTGCATTACCGGCTGCTCTACTACGCTTAAACACGGTGCTAGGTGCAGTACGTGGTGTTGTCTCACCTTGCTTTGCTGCCCTCGACTTGTTAGCTGCAGGTGCCCCACGCTTACGGGACGTGCTTGCCACTGCCAGCTGTTGCTGCTGCTGAGGGGGCTCAGCAGGCTCAGCCAGCTCAGGGGTGGTGCCTGCAGGTGTCAGCTGCTGCTGAGGGGGCGCAGCTGCGGCAAGCTTCCCACGGATGTGGGTGCACACGTGGCTCAGTAGCTTGGGTACCCTCCAGCTCGTGTGTACCTCCTGCTTGTGAAACTGGAGGTATGATTGAAGCTGCTTTCCTGTCATCTTCTTTGCCTCCTCAACAGTTGTGTGGCTAAAATCATGCCCCCCCAAGGCAAGGGCATGGGCCGCTGCAAGCCGCTGTTGGCACGCATGGTCACCCACATTAATCACAACCCTCCCGACCTTGTGCGCTGCATCTGTGATCTGGCGCTCTGCCTTTGCTGACCGCTGTGCTGCAGCTGTGGCATCCTCCTTACGCCGCACTTCAGCACGGAGCTGACCCATATGCTGTTGCAAATCATGAACATCCACAGTCTTCTGGCTGCTGGCCTCCCCACAGGGCCCTCTTGAGTTGAAATGAAGATATCTGTTGGTGAGAGTGCGAGGCCGGCTGGGCTGAGCTGCTCTGCCATGCTGCCCATGGGCCGGCCATGGCTATCCAGCCTTCCGTAGCCAGCCTCTGCACACCGCCTCAACACCTCCACTGAGACGGGGTGCTGCTCCAAAACCAGCAGCTGCTGCTTCTGCTTGAAGGTGAGTGGGGAGTGGTGGTGGCGGCGTTTGTGCCGGTAGTTATGCACCTAACACTTGAGGCTGCGTCGAGCAGCCCGTAGGGAGTGATTGGTAGCTG
Source organism: Haematococcus lacustris (assembly GCA_030144725.1). Lineage (NCBI taxonomy): Eukaryota > Viridiplantae > Chlorophyta > Chlorophyceae > Chlamydomonadales > Haematococcaceae > Haematococcus > Haematococcus lacustris. The sequence continues at coordinate 1,612,252 of JASKMD010000017.1, forward strand.
CTGTTTTGGATGCCACCTGCTGCAAAGCCGTATGCTCATCTTGCAGGCGTTGGTGTGCTGCCTGCAGGTCGTCTAGGTCGCCCTGCAACCCATCCACGGTGCCCATAAGGGACTGCTCCACATCCTGCAGCCGCTGCACCTCAGCCTGCAGGTCACGGTTTGTCGCTTGTGCCGTACAAGCTGTAGCCTTGATGTTGTTAGGGCAATGCAGATAGCCAGCCCTTGGCGACTTGTTTAGTGCATGGAGATGAGCACTCTTTGCCTTGCTTAATTTCTTCTTCTTCATGGTTTGGGATCAAGAGGTGGCTGAGCGGGGCTACGGGCTTGGCTCGGTGGTCAGGGTGATGGGGGGTGATGGATACGGAGATGGGTGAAGGAGAGGTAGGGGGGAGATGGGTGAAGGAGAGGTAGGGGAGAGGTAGGAGGCGGGGAGGAGAGTTAGGGGGCAGGAGGCTGATGGCAGGCTGGGAGGAGGGGCTACTGGGAGCTGGGCGGGGTAAACGAGGTTGGGAGGTGGTGGGTTAGGATGTGTTGGTGGTGGCCACGTGGCGGAGTGGTAAGCCAAGCTCAGTCGGCTCCTCGTGCACCTGTAGCCATCAGCATGTGTACCTTGTAAGCGGTATAACTTGTCACATACAAACCCAATGATTGAGTTGCATAGTGCCATGGACGCGTTAATGAATATGCTACAAATGGTATGTGTGAGGTCAGGCTGTTTGTTCAATGGTGCAAAACATAAAGCGGATCATAGCTGGAGGGGGTGACTAGTCCCTACTGTGCCGCCCACCATTACAGCGATACAGCGCTGCTACACACAAACCGGGGTTCCTTCACATCCTCGCCATGCGGCCTGCACCATCAAGAAGCTCGCGCAGCCATGTTTGCCGGACTTCAGTGGTGTGCGCCACCAACATGTCGTGCATCGCTAACGGATAGCCAAGGACGTAGCTTACCAGTGTAGCTAACCACGGTCTGCGATTGGGACACATCCGGGGTCACATGTGGCTGCCCGCTTTGAAAGACTCCGATGGCAATTCCAGTCGAACATTAAACGCGCATTATCGCATTGCAGCAGACGCAGCAAACGATACATCAAATGATGGAGTAGATGGGCCGCAGTTGCATGAAGATTACCAACCCCATGTTGGGAACGCCTGACTTAGCCATAGAAAACAGCAACGTGAAGCCATCACAAATACTAGGAATTGTCGGTTTTGTTAGTTTGCATTTTTCAACACGGATGAGCAACGAACGCTTACTTCTTGGACCTGGTTTCTTTTGGAACGAGTTGCTTACATCACAAACTGAGTTTACAAGCGATATTTGTTTCGATACGTGATTCGTGTCCGGCATGTGGCACATATGGGGCATTATTGCTGCGCAAACTAAACATAGCTTCACCCAGGACCACACGGGTAAGCTAGCCTGCCTTGTCTCGATGATTGATCAACATGTCCAGGTAGGGAAAGGCCGGCTCCCGGTGTCACACCCAATGTTTGCATTCAAACTGCGCTGTCGTTCTTGCGCTTGCTAGCTTTGGCGTGTACCAACCATGGCTGACATCAACGTGTCGCGAGTCACGGTGCTGGACAACCCTTCAACGTTTGAAGCCCCTTTCGCCTTTGAGATCGAATACGAATGCTTGCGCCAGTTGGAGGATGACCTTGAGTGGAAGATGGTGTACGTGGGCTCCGCAGAGTCTGAAAAGTACGACCAGGTGCTCGACAGCGTCCTAGTCGGGCCAGTCTACGCGGGCAATTACCGCTTCCGCTTCGAGGGTGACGCCCCTGACATCTCCAAGTTGGAGCCCGACGACGTCGTGGGCGTGACTGTCATTCTCCTGACTTGCTCTTACAAGGTTAGCTGTACTCACCGTGAATGTTGCAACAAGTCCCTCATTGCCCTGGTGCCCTTTACCTGATCTTGGGGTATGGACTGGCTGCAGACACAAGAGTTCCTGCGTATTGGGTACTATGTAAACAACGCCTACCAGGATGAGGAGTTGCGAGAGAACCCCCCTGCTGTACCAGATGTCAGCAAGCTCACACGGCATATACTGGCAGAGCATCCACGTGTCACCCGCTTCCCTGTTGAGTTTGACAAGGCCAGCCTGGACTCCATCCCAGTGGTAAGTAAGTCAGGGAGTACTGTTAGCCGACAATTGCCTGAGCAATAGTCAGATCAGCAGAGGTGTTGAGCAGCCAACCATTTTCAGGACACGTTATCATATGTTTGCAAATGTTGTTATTGTCACGCGCAGGCTGGTGAGGGTGGTGACATCCAAGACGGTGATCTACAGCCTATGGAGATGCAAGCTGATGCTTGATGCATGGCTTTACATGCGTATACAGCAGCTTGCATGGTGGTACTCTGACTGGACATGCAGGCAGCTGACAGGATCTTGATAGTGAATCAAAAGTTAGGCAGCCAATGCTGCTGCTGCTGCTGCTGCTGAATGCACACTCACATGGCACAGGATAGCACAGCCTTGGCAGCTCATCACCATTAACGCAAATACCAAGCATATGCAGGATGACGGTACGATATGTCTGACCTGGCAGTGTGTCATTGAGACGCTTTAAGAGCACCAACAAAAAGCTTGGACCGCCCCTACCAATGGTTACACATGTGTGGTACACATCCCCCCCCCCCCCCCCCCCCCCTTTGAAGGTGCTGATGAAGGTCCACCGCCTAAGCCGGCAGTCGTCACGCTGCTTGGATGCATTATCTTCAGGATTGAGACCTTTGCAATCCACTCATAACAAAGAAAACAGAGGTGGACATGAGCTTCAAACGATGGCACGACCGTGTTCATGACAACTATGAAGTGCGCTTGCAGCACCTTGGCCTTCAACCTTGAGCCTTCATTGCAGTCGAACACTAATTGTGGACCACTACAAAGCGGTGTTTTTGTCTGTGTGGAGTTCCCATCGCATGGCATACTCATGGCATACACATGGTCATGGTCGCCTACTACCTACACCACTGCCTGACCACGAGGGCTATTGTGTAGAGTTGGCATGCCAAAACATGCATTAATGTAAGCTGACGACACCTACTTATACCCAGGAAGCGATGTCACTCACTCGCACCTCTTAAGGGCACCTTCAAAGGGCAAGCCTCCAAAGGACACCTCCAAAGGGCACTTCCTAAGGGCCTAAGTGGGAAGTGCGCTTGCAGCATGGCGAGTAGGATTGGGGCCTAATGAGTTGCCAGCACCCCCTCGCCCAGGCCCCCTAGCCCCCTCTCCTTACCCCGGCACCCCTCCCCACGCTCTCGCCCAGACCCATCATGCCCAGGACCCCCCTGCCAGGCCGTGCGGCCTACCTTCTATGTAAACAGGCTAAACTAAGCCCCAGCATACAATGATGAGTAGCCCAATTGTCAGGGTACGGCACATGCCTCAGGGGATGGGGCGGTAGCACCCTGATGCTCAATAGGCTTATATTCGCCTGATTAGGTACATGTAGGCTTGAATACGGGAAAGCGATTACGTGCATGTAAGCCTAACATGGAGTGTCTCCTCGACAAATCCTTAAGCTTAGAACATGGTAGCTCACACTAATAGGGCCATCCTTACATGTCTTGCACACGAGACGCTAAGAACTGGCATGGCATGAACAATGCCACCGCTGCCGGGCTGCATGAACAAGCATGCATTCAGGCGGCCCCAACATTCAAAAAATGACAGGAAACCGACCCCTGGTAGTAGGACGGCTGTAATTCTGCACTCACTACGCCAAATATCATGATACTTGGCTCACAATGTAGCCAGCCCGGCCAGCTACCTTTTCCCCATCCAGAATAATAATGCAGTCAGTAGGCCGTGCACAACAAAGCATCAAAGTTGGTGATTCAAATTTGAGCCATTGCGGAGCATGCAGTCGTCGCTTCAACCGCCCGCGTCGCGTGGGCTGCTCTACATGAGCGTGCGCGTCGGCGGCAGCAGTCGGATCGGAAAGCGGTAGCGAGGATGTGGCAATGAGCCCACCTCCCCCCCATACCTGGAGGGCAATGCCACAGCTCGACCATTTGGACTTACAACATGCTACTTACTAGGCTAAGCTCATCTAGGACATTGTAACAAACGCTCATACTCAGATAAGCCATAAGCTCACTTTGGCCTGTGACCCCCAACTCCCGGGGCCATGCAGTCAGTCAACCAACACCACACCATGACCGAATCTGGACTCGTCTCCTCTGAGAGTTATACTCCCCTACATGCCATCCACCTGCGTGCAAAGTTTCATAGCTCAACTGCCACCCCACAGCCCCGTGGCCCTAGTTCTGCTTGGAGAACATGATGCAACTTTGAAGATGTCAAACTGATAGAGGCCTGGGCTGTTTAACGTGCGGTTTGTTCTAGTAAATGCGCCAAGGGGTCAAGAACAAACATTTCGTAGCCATTTTTCTGTGGGTGCAGCGGGTGCAACACAGTGGAGGACACAGTGGAGGAGGGGGGGTGTAACCCGGTGATACCTTAGTGTGCGCCGACCCATATGGTGTATTCGGCGGAAGCGAGTACGATTATATGTTTCATTCACCCCGTCTAGGTGCCCTGCACGCCCGGCAGGCATCGCGATGGGTGTTTGCCGGACATTCCATGTGTGCACAACCCGCTCACTGCGCCAGATAGATGGCGCCACAGGGATGTGGCTCACCGTCCCAAGGATACCCGTCTCGCCGCTGTTATTTGTTCGCGGGCACATGTGGCAGTACGCGAGCAAAGACTCCAATGGCTTGCGCTGATGGTCAAATGACGCGCATTGCTTTGCAGATACCAATGTGATAAACGGTATCGAAAACGGTGCAGATTTGAGAGAGTATTTGCATGAACATTACCACCCCCATGTTGGGGCCGCCCGACATGCATACAAACCGTTGCATTTGACTCCTCCCTGTTGCGCCACCTCCCAGCTGTCGTTTGTTTGCAGCCGAGGTATGCCAAGCTGCGTAGATGCCGGTCGGCCAAGCATGCGGGTCGGCTGCGGACCTTGAAGTGCAGCGGTTGAGAGCAAAAGAAGCATTTGAATTGCTAAAAACTCAGGAATAGGGCCCATGCACCATTACACCTTAGGTCACCCCTCCCATTGAACCACCACGTAAGGGACATTTGACTTTGCGGCGTGCCTGGTGAGAGTTGAGTTGTCATTTTAACGCGAAATGCCTTATCTCTGCGCCGCGCTTGCGCCTGCGCGCCCGAGCTGCTGGCACCCACGGTGACCGGCAGTCTGCCAGGCACGCGAACGGTTCCGCTGTGCGCGATGGGCCTTTTAAGTGCTGCCTAACAACACCCACAACGCGGGATGCAGAGTTCTCCGCTGCGGTACACTTTACGCATGGAGCCCAGTTTTCTCAACATCATCTTACACAGCCTCCCCCTCCACATGAATCTCCACCCAGCCAGTGCTGGCAGCTGGCTAAGACCTCACACAACACGCACAGCGGCCAGCCTGGCCCTCCTTCCGTTTGTAGGGGTGATATCTGGATGTCGGCATGCTGCAGGCATGAGCACACGCCAGCTTCTAAAACCCCTATTAGCAATACTCAGCAATAGTTGAGACTTTGGCAGGGGGTTCACAGTGAGTTCCCTAGCCAGTGACGCAAGGCTGGAGAGTTTGATTTAGTTTGATGGTTGTCAAACGGGCATCAGCAGAGTGGGCAGCATGGAGGAGGGTTACCCCACCTCTTGGAGCCTAATCAACGAATGATTGATGCAGTTGCCACTGCTGTGCTCCTACTGTGGTCTCCTCCTAGTTCCAGAGCCCCAGAGCCTAGTTTCAGAGCCCCTGAGTCAGCGCATGTTGGTCACGATGTTGGACATGGGGTCGGTCTCCTCGCACATCGCGCACTATCCATTGCGTTAATCAGGGACTCGCAGGTACTGGGTCAACGTACATCAAGTCCGCAGGCTCGGTAGGGTCGGATACCCGGCAACATGCCCGACCAGCTCAGCGTGTGGCTCAGCGCGGCCGCATTTCGACGCTTCAATCCGCGTGTGAACCCGTGCAGAAATGAGTCCGGAAAAGCCGTTGTCCCTTATCGTTAGGGGGGTTGGTGGTCCAATGGGAGGGGTGACCCTTACACTGGCCTCTGGGCAAACTGGTTTCCAGTGTGTGGGTGTCAGTAAGCCACATTTTGGGGGAGCGTCCTATTGATTTACGCCCGTTACTTTCTGTAGCAGATGATCTGCTACAAACATCAAGGTTACATGGCTTCAGTGAGCCACTTTCAGTTGGACACATTGTCAACAAAACGCAGGTTATCCAAATCTGTGGCTAGAAAAGGGCCGTAGCAAAAGCGTTCCGCAGAGAATTGCGGAAGGAAGAGATTAGCACATTCCATCAAACGCAGTGCCAGCATCCAGATTGGAGCGTGCTCGTGCCTACCCGACGACAATGTTTGAATTTAACGAGATGCTCCCTCGCATAGCTCTTGCTTTCTGCTTTGGGGCACCCTCAGCTGGATGGCCGACGGATAGCAGTTGCGGGCCGAAGTGCCGGAGCACGTGCCGCATCCCGAGATTACTGCACTGCGATGATGTTCTCAACAATAGGTGCGAAATTGGAGGGTCAATTGATCATTTCTGGCAAATAGCTTTGGACCTCACCCGTTCGCCTGCCCATGCCAGGCCACGCCGCATTGGCACAGCCACGAGTACTTTACATAAGTGCCCCGAGAACATCGACTGTCAGGGCGCAGCCACCGACTTCCCGTCAGCACCTGGCAGCGCGTGCCCTGACCTGGACTCGTCGCCCAGCCACCCGCACAGCAATCTTGTGAAATTGAGAGCTCCAGGTGTCCACATCAGTTTATCACCTACACCCACATGTGCTCCACTCCTCCAGGTGTTGCCTCTACAGCCTGCTCCAGCACCCCCCTACCATACCATCACCCATACAACCCTGTGCACCCCCACATCTTCCACATGGAAGCTGCAGCGCACATCTCCATCTTGGGCAACCCAGTTTGGCAGCAGCAGCTGCAGCACCAGCTGCAACAACAGCAGCAGCACCAGCTGCAACAACAGCAGCAGCAGCAGCAGCAGCACTTACCCTTTCATGGCACCTGACCTGGGCCGGGTTGCAAGTGGTCTCCATGCAGCTGAGCACCTGGAGTGTGACTTCTGTCCGCAATTCACACTGATCGACGAGTTGATGGCTGCGGACAGCCCTGTCGCCCAAGCCCCCCGGCCTCGTCAGGCTGGTCATTCCTTCATCAACTACAGCACCACCCTCTCTCCGGATGCAACCTGGGTGTACCGCTCAAGCTGGACCCAAGGCGAGCTGCAACTGGCAGCAGCAGTGGCCAACCAGCATGCTGCTAGCCCTGAGCCATTTGGCCAGGCAGGGCCAAGGGGCAGGCACGGCAGGGCAGGGCCCTGGCCTGGCTCAGGGGAGGAGCCTGGGTCAGAACCAAGGCCGCCACCACAGCGGCCCCTGGACCTGGCGGCTGTGCTGGTCACAGAGGGATGGGACGTAAGCATGGAGGTGCTGCAGTATGCGGAGGTGGCCACCCTGTCGGGTGAGGCTGCGGAGCGGTTAGGGTTCTGTGAGGCCGAGGTGTTTGACCTGGCAGCGGGGATGGCCTTCATCTGCCACCGCCAGGCGGTGGGCCAGCCCTGGGTGGTGGTGGGGCGCGCCACATCAGGGCCGGAGGACTTGCATGAGGTGTTGGCCAGTAGCACGCCTCTGACATGCTGGTCAGCTCCAGGGGAGGCTGGGCATCTGATGGCAGTCACACTGGCGTGAGGGACAGTGAAGGAGTGACCTGCGCAAGGTGGCTGGATATCAGGTCTTGCAGTAGTGAGTGGTGTATGGTCAAAAACCTGCTGGGTCATATGGCCTCATGGCTGCGTGCTTGTTAAACCCACCCTGTGTCTAGTGCTTGCTCCACGAGCATGGGGTGGGTTTGGGAGGGGAGAGAAGGGTGTGGGTGTGGGTGCTCCATTTGTTGCAACAGCCGCAGACCTGCATGTTTGTTTCGTCCTTGCACTTGTATATCAGACTTGCAGCCTGCAGTAGACAGCTCAGCATCTGCTCTTGCTAGACCTTGACTTGTGCTCACTACAATGGTTGTGCACACAAAACAAAGCATGCATGCCCACTGGGTTAGGGTAGACACAGGTTTCCAGGTCAAATCACTATGAAGCCTAGATTCAGGCAGCCCTTAGCAGCAGCATGCCCACGTGAGGCACCCAGTCAGGAAGCGTCCTTTCCAGCGGTCGATCCGCTCACACGGTCGCTCCGGTCAATGAGCACAGGGTGAGCTGCTGCTGGCAAAGGGCTTGCACCAACCAACCTTGCAACACCAGCTGGTGCCAGTCAGTTGGGCTCTTCAATAGCAACAGCCCTCACATCACCCATGTTGCATTCAGGCGAAATCAGGGCTTGCATGTAGCAGTGCACAACATTGGGGTGTGCTGGGTTAGTACAGAGTCACGGACATAGAGCAGGCTGGGAGCACGAGGGAGGGTGTTCATAGTAGGGGTGTGCAGGGTCAGCCTCCCTCAGTAAAAAGGTTTAGTGCTGGTACGCAGACATGCATGCATCATCGCATGGATATGTGGCAGGGATGTGAGCCTTACTGCGAACGTGTGCGAGGTACATTTGATGTAGTGGCATTCCACAGCGTTTTCATTAGGATCGTGTGCAAAGAGCAGAGGGGTAGAATGGAGAGATGGTGTTGGCTGCGGCTTGCTTGAGAGACAATGATTACTTACTGGCGGCACTGCCTACTTGCACCCTCCCATTGTTTGTTGGCAAACTGCAACCTTGTTTGAATTGGTTGTAGCTCACAACTAGAAGGGTTGCATGGCTGTGCTTGATTTCATTACAAATAAACAGAGAGGGCAGTTGAGTGGGGTAGGGTGTACCAACTGCGGTGAAGTAGGTCAGCTGGCGCACTACCAACATTTCATGACTTTGTGCCCTGGAGGCTAGTGCAAGGAGTGCGGTGCTATAATCCTGTAAGAGCCACGAAGGGCTGCACACAAATGTAGCTGCTTAGCCTGCCAATCAACATCTGCCCGGACCCATCATGCCCCAGGATCCCCCTGCCCAGACCCTACCTGCTGCCTATACTCCTATGTTCCACAAGACCTGATAGATAGATAGGTGGCTTACACCGCTTAAGCCGTCAGCCGTTAGGCTGCTTGGCCGCCCTCCCCCTCTAGGGGTTCGGGACTTTCTGTAACGCACTTCAAAGCAAGGTGCACAATCAAAGGTGCACATGGGCTCAACATGAAGTCATGCAAGTTCTCATTATTGTTCTGGAAAGTCATGGCAAACTCCGCCTGTTGTCTGATGGAACTCGTGGCAGTGCACTCAATGCTGAAATGCATGGCGTCATCCACTACCCCCTCTGTGCATCTAGAAGATCCACAAGACCTGAAAGGCTGGGAGGCTGCACCGTTTCCTGGCTGTGACTGTGTGGCACATGGCTGTGTGCGCCTGGTGCTGCTGTTCAGGCATGGCCGGAGACCAGGTGGTGTCAGTCGCCGCCCTGGAGCCTGCACCCAGTGCGGCCAGGCCCACATCCCCACCGACTCCGGCTGCGTATGGGTCTGAGCAGGCAGGGCAGCCCCAGGTCCCTTCACAGCTGCAGCACGAGCCGGCGCTGCAAAGCAACCAGCTCCCAGGCAAGCTGTGATAAAGCTGAGGGGTGGGTTGTGGGGGCAGTCCCAGCAGTGGCCTGCGATGTGCATCCTCATGAAGCAGATGGCACTCATCATCAGCTCCGTCCGCCTGTCAGCCTGCTGCCTGCTGGCCTATTGTGAACAGGAGGTGAAGGAGAAGTCACCATATGTAGGTGTAGTAGTCACCATATGTCAGCACCTTGGCTGTCAGCACCTTGGCTCTCAACCTTGAGCCTTCATTGCAGTCGAACACTAGTTGTGGACCACTACAAGGCGGTGTTTTTGTCTGTGTCGAGTGTTCCCATGCACATGGCATCGCATGGCATACACATGGCATACACATGGCATACACATGGTCATGGTCGCCTACCACCTACACTATTGCCTGACCACGAGGGTTATGATGTAGAGTTGGCATGACAAAACATGCACTAATGTAAGCTGACGACAGCTCAAGAGGGGGTGGCACACACACTGCTGTGCCACTGCGGGCTGGGTCTTGTCTCGCGGTGGCTTGTCTCGCACTCGCTTGTACCCCAGGCCAGGATACTCCTTGCCCTTGGCTGGCAGCGCTCCCTGGTCTGGCCACCAGCACAGCTCCAGCGGCCGCCACCTGCTCTCCCCAATGCGCTGCATGTTCAGCGCTGCATTGCAGTCCCTGTCCAGCCACCTGCCTGGTTGCGGTGCTGGCTTGGCTTTGGCAGCCCTGCCCTTGGCCTTGGCTTTGCCCTCAGTGGGCTGGGTGGGCTTGCTGCGCTTGCTGCGCTTGGCTGGCAGGGGAGTGCTTGACCCTTGCTCTGAGGCTGCTGGCTGTGGGGCTTCCTGGCTATTGCGAGGGGGCTGTGGGGGCTTGCGTGGGGCCACTACCGGGCACCACATCCTGCCCCGCACCGGCAGGTCACGCTGCTGGCTCCAAGCTGGGCTCAGCATGCGGTGGTGCACCTGCCCTGCTGGGGGCTTCCTGTCCGCAGGCCTGGTGGCCCTGCGCTTGCTTAGCCGGCTCTCACAGGGCTGCTGGCCGTTCACAGCTGAGCTGACCCGGCTGGTGCGGTGCTCATCCACAAGCACCACCCTGCCCCGCCGCTGGTCTGTGCCCCTGGGCCTGCACACCACCTTGCAGCAGGCACGCAGCACCGCATCAGCACCCCAACCTCCCCGGGTGCCAATGCTAGCTGCGCCAAAGAACACCACCAACGGCTTGGCACGCCCATGGCGCTTCATGGCCACCTCTGCCATCTCCTCCTCCAACTGCGGGCATGCACACAAGGCACACACATGGTGGCTGACATGGTGGCACATGGTTAGGCATGACACAGGCATGTCACAGGCATGTCACAGGCAACACCAACACCTTCCTACCAACCCACCACCTTTCAGTCCCTTACCCTCCCTCTTTCCCACCCACCCTCACCTTCTTGAAGAACTGCTCCAGTGTCCGGTCCTGAGCTCCGTACAGCCTCAGCCGCTGCTGTGCCCACTTGGGGTCCAGGTACACCTCCCATACCGCATCCCAGGTGGCCAGGGTGACGGTGATGTGCTTCAGGTTGGCCTCCAAGGGAAGTGCCAGCTGAGCTTGCTGCTGCCAGGTGCTGGAGGTGGGGCTTGATCGGAGCCAGTCACCGCTCAGTGGCACGACGGGTATTGTTCAGGCCACTGCCATGCTTCACCTGGCCCTTGATCAGCTTCCACCGGCGCAGCTGGTCTGCCAGCAGCTGGCCTGTCGCCGGATCCCACACCCCTGAGGCTGCGCTGACTGCCTGGGTGACGCCGGGGTCGATGCCCACCCCACTCTGAGTGACTGGATTGAACAGAAACTCACGCTGCTCAGCTAGGCCCTTGCCAATGCGGGGCAGTCCCAGAGCATGGGCCGCTACTGCTGCTGCACCTGGGGCTGCCACTGGGCTGTTGTGGCTGCTGGAGGGGCCTGCTGCTGAGGGTGGCGCAGGAGGGGTTGGGAGGGGGTGGGTGTAGTGCACACACACACTGACTCCGTCCGTCTCCACTGTCCTCTCGAACTCAAACCCCTGGTTCGCCAGCTGCCCCGTGCTGAACCACCTGAAAGAAGAAGAAGAAGAAGACTACTCCGGTGTTCACCGGCGTGCATTAAGGGAGGAGCTACCGCCTGGGGCGCGGCCTGCACCATCGAGAACGGCCTGCACCATAAAGAAGAGGCGCCCCCCCTACCCTCCCCCCCCCTTGGTAGCCCTGAGGCTGAACCACCTGTCCCAATGCTGGCTACGGGCTGGCTTTGCGGTGAACACATCCGTTGTCTCCCTGGTGAGCCCCAGCTGCTGGCACACCCCGTGGAGCACCCTGGCCAAGGGGGTGAGGGTGAAGGGGGGTGGGCAGGTCAGGACCCGGGGCCCCACCCTACGCCCGCCATGCTTTGGCTTGCCTGGCACGGGTGGGGTGGGTGGCTGCTGCCACTGCTCCAGGCACCTGCACACATGCACCGCATGGCGCATGCGGCAGGGCAGGGGTACGGTGTCCTGCAAGGAGTCTCCCTCCTCCAGGGCCAGCAGTCTCCGCTGCTTGGCAGCCTCCTCCTTCAGGTCGTTCACGTGGCCCTTGTCCAGGTTGCAGGCCTGTAGCTCTGGGCTGTCAGAGTTGAGGCTGTACCCACACGTCAGCTTGATGAAGAGCAACGCCACTTCACCACTCCAGCCTAGCCTGGCCCTCGCAGCCTTGGCGTACAGCTTGACAATGCGCTCTGCAGGTCAGGGTCAGGGTTAGGGTCAGGGTCAGGGTCAGGTTCCATGGGTCAGGGTCAGGGTCAGGGTCAGGGTCAGGGTCAGGGTCAGGGTCAGGGTCAGGGTCAGGTTCCATGGGTCAGGGTCAGGATCAGGGTCAGGGTCAGGGTCAGGGTCAGGGTCAGGGTCAGGGTCAGGGTCAGGGTCAGGGTCAGGGTCAGGGTCAGGGTCAGGGTCAGGGTCAGGGTCAGGGTCAGGGTCAGGGTCAGGGTCAGGGTCAGGGTCAGGGTCAGGGTCAGGGTCAGGGTCAGGGTTAGGGTCAGGGTCAGGGTCAGGGTCAGGGTCAGGGTCAGGGTCAGGGTCAGGGTCAGGGTCAGGGTCAGGGTCAGGGTCAGGGTCAGGGTCAGGGTCAGGGTCAGGGTCAGGGTCAGGGTCAGGGTCAGGGTCAGGGTCAGGTATGCACCACCGTCACTTGCCTGAGCTGGAGTAGTGTTGCTGCATGGCAACTGCTAGATGCATGTAGTGGGGGCTGATCGTGTTGTGGTCCCCAGTCAGCTTGGTGCTGCCCAGCTGCTGCAGCTTGGCTAGCAGCTCCTTGTTGCTGGGGTCGTCAAAGGCAGGCTTTAGGCTGAAGTGCTTGTTCTGCCTAGCGCGCCCAAGCCGCCGCTGCAGCTGGTTGTAGGAGGTGAAAAATGTTGAGTTGGCAAAATACATGCAGGATGCCTGCAGCTGCTGCAGCATCATTGGATCTTCGCTGTCAAGGGGCATAGGTGGCCCAGTGGGTGCTGCCGGTGGGGGGTGGCGGGCAGCAAGGCGGGCACTGGGTGGCCGCAGCGTGGGTGGTGCTGGGGCAGGCTCTGGCTCTGGCTCTGGCTCAGGCTCCGGCTCAGCCTCAGGATCCCAGTCCATGTCCATGGCTGCTGGCTGCACGGCCTACTGCCTGCATAATTGGGTGAAAGGTAGCTGGCTGGGTTGCCTACATTGTGAATCATCTAGCATAATATTTGGCGCAGTGAGTGCAGAGTTACAGCTGTCCTATTACCAAGGGTCGGTTTCCTGTAATTTTTTGTTAGTTGGGGTCGCCCGATGCCCAGACCAGGGCTGTGACAAAACGTCGTCTGCAGACGAAAAGACGACGTCTGTCGTCTACGTCGTCTTTTCGTCTCAACCACCCGTCTTTCGTCTGTCAATCCGTCTTTCGTCTTTCGTCTGTCTGTCAATGTGTGACTTGTGCCCGCCCCTGTGACCGCTTGCGGCCCGTGGCTCTGAGCGTTGTGCAAGCGATGCGATGGATCCGCCAGGCTCATCAAATGCGCGTAGGCGGATGCAGTCGACGAGTGCAACAAATTTCGGGTGGAAACTGAAAAAAATATGGAAGCTGACAGCATAACAGCGGTCTACATTGCCAACATGTTTGACGAGGTCATCACCAAGCACAATCTGGTGCGTAACAGCAGGCCATTGAGACTTTGTTTCGTGTTGTACATGTTGATGCACAATTGATGCTTCATCACTTCCTCACTCATTCACTACTGCTATACCCACCCTGGCAGAGACTTAGATATGCCTGACTTGTGTTTGTTTGCAGGCTGACAAGGCTTGTGCCTTTGTGACGGACACCCCATCCACCAACAAGGCTGCATGGCGCTTGGTGGAGCAACGCCATCCCAAGGTCTTGAGTGTGGGCTGCTGGATGCACATCTTGGACCTCTACCTTCATGGTAAGGCCCTCTCGCGCTTGTTGTTGCCCTCTTGTCATCATGTCATGTCTATCATGTCTATCATGTCATGCTTGTCATCATGCCATGTCTATCATGTCTATCATGTCATGTCTATCAGGTCATGTCTATCATGCCCAACATGCCTATCACGTCTAGTATGTCTATCATGTCAACCCTTGCATTGTGCAGACCTGGTGGCACTGGCCCGCATCAAGGCGCATGTTGATGCCGTTCGTGACACGGTGAAGTTCTGGACGCGCTCCACCCTCTGCGCCAGCCGTGTGCTTCACTTCCGAGGCGTCCACGGTATTGGCATGGGCTTGCATCTGCCCTGTGCTACGCGCATGCACAGCGCAGCTACCATGATGGAGAGCTTGGATGTCAACAAGGAAGCACTTACAAGTGCCGTCACCGACACCAGCTATGAGAGGCCACGCCTGGACGTCAAGCAGCAGCAACGATCAGCCTCCATCAAGGATGACACCTTGCGTGCAGGCTTTTGGGATGACAACAAGCTGTTGGAGCAGAAAGCAAAGCATTCCATCAACCAGGCTTGTGGAAACATAAGTTGGCGTGACCTAACTTTGCCTTGCAGTGCTGACTAGCCCACCCGAAACCCTTGCAGCCCGCCCCACCCCCTCCCAGCCCCAGCACCGCCCTCCCACCCCCTCCACCCCTAGCCCCACCCCTCCTACCCCCTCCCAGCCCCTCCCACCCCCTCCCAGCCCCAGTCCCGCCCTCCCAGCCCCACCCCTCTCACCCCCTCCCAGCCCCTCCCAGCCCCAGCCCCGCCCTTCCACCCCCTCCCAGCCCCAGTGCCGCCCCTCCCACCCCCTCCCAGCCCCTCCCAGCACCAGCCCCGCCCTCCCACCCCCTCCCAGCCCCAGCCCCGCCCTCCCACCCCCAGCCCCACCCCTTCTCACCCCCTCCCAGCCCCTCCCAGCCCCAGCCTAGAAGCACAGCTGCGCAAGTGCCTCCCCTATGGTTCGCAGCCGGCGGCGTGCTAAATACGTAGCCCAAATAGTATCACCAAGGGTTGCTCATCTGCACAGTCCCAGTGGCTTGACAGCCACAGCAAGGAAGGCTGAGGCTATCGCTAAGGAGGTGCAGGCCGAGAATGCGTTGCTTGTGACCGAGGCCCAGTTGCAACAGGCTGTTGAGGAGGTCCTTGATGCCAGAGTGCACGACCTAGAGGAAAAGCTCTAGCAACAACAACCAACTGAGGTTGGAGAATGAGTATCTTGAGGCTGTGGTCAAGCAACAGGAACTGGCTATGACTACTACCAAGCGTGCTCAGCACCGCCTCGAGGCCCAGCTGCGCAAGTATCAGCGCCGGCCCCAAGTAACCCGCAAGCAGAGGCAGCAACTACAGATCCTAAAGCAAACAGGTGTTTCTATTGAGGTCCTGCGGCGGTGGGCTGACAGCAACTGCAGCCGGCTTGACACCCATGGCAGACCTGGTGGCACAACAGCGCAGCCCACACCGGGGCCGAGCCCACCTGAGCCCACACCGGAGCCGAGCCCACCTGAGCCCTGTGACCTCTTCATCCCCACCCAAGAGGCCTCACCTGGACAGCCAGCAGCAAGGACCGCAGCATACACAGCTCAATAGTACCTCAGCACAGCCAGGTTGATGTTGAAGACACAAGTCAACCGTCGCCGGCTTCCCTTATGCCGGCGGCTGTTCATCACAGAGCAGTGTGTGGTGGCCAACACTCACCGGCCTGGCGAGTGCACAACTGTGGGCCGGCAACTGCGTGTGGTCTACAAGTATCAACGGCTGCCCAGAGCTACGCAAGTATCAGGTCATCATGCGCGAGCTTGAACGCAATGGTCTGCAGGGCGTCCACATTGCTAGCATGACAGCAGACAGCGCATCTGTCAACATGGGGGGTCACAACGGAGTGATCGCACAGCTCAGTGATGTGCTCATGTCTTTGCACAACACAGCCATCCGCGCACAGCCCTGCTACAGCCATGGCCTTCACAACACCCTCCTGGCAGGGTTGACAGCTCGAGGTGCCGGCATCAAGGCAGCAATTGAGGACATAGCCAGCCTCTTGGCTCAGCATTGGGGTGAGCTATCATTGGCTAGGTCAAGTGCCAAGCCAGAAACTTCTTGTGATACGCGGTGGGCTAGCTACACCACAGCCGCTGCATCGGTGATTCGTGTATGGCGGCTTGTCGAGGAGGCTGTGGCACGTGTCGTGGAGGGCCAAAGGGAGCGGTCCCCACCCTGGGCGGGCACGATTTGCGTGGTGGGCAGTTCTCTGCTTCAACCGGAGCTCCTGTGGGCAAGTCAGCATGATGGGTTGCATGCTTTTGAGTTGTACCGGCATACCCAAGCTGTGCAGACCAGCCTGTCACAGACGTGGACCAACAGCTCGCAGCTCCTGTCAGACATGCAAGGCCAGCTGCAACACTTGGTGCCAGCTCAACAACGACAGCAGCAGGAGCATCAACTACTCACCTACCTGCAGGTGCATTGCCGGGCCATGTCAAGCTACTACGAACAGCACGTCCGGATACAGAATGCCCTGCCCGGCCTCTTTGCAGCTCGTGGCAGCTCTGACCCTGCAACGCGTTGGGAGGCAGCCCAAGAAGTGGTTAGCCATGCAGAGAGGATGTAGCAACAACAGGAAGACCAGCAACAACAGCAGGAAAGTGGAGGGCCAGCAGCAGAAGAGGACAGGGCAGCGGATGCCAATGTGTGACCCTCGTGTGTGGGACGCGCATGGCACATAGGAGAAGCATGAAACACTACTAAACTATTACGCAAGTTAACAAGACACGCGGTGGAGACAGCCCACTCCATTGCAAAGACAAGCTACAGACTCAGGGCTACTAAGAGGGAGGGAGGGTAGGGGGGTCGCCTCTTCCTTGGCTCGATTGGTGGGAGCACGCCGCGCCCCAGGCGGTAGCTCCTCCCTAAATGCACGCCGGTGAATACCGGAGTAGTCTTCTTCTTCTTCTTCTTTCTTCTTAGAAGCATGAAGAGCAGATCCGTGCCATGGCCGACGACCACGCTCTGAGTGAGCAGGACCAGCAACAACGGCGCATCTGGAGGTGTATCACCTGGCCTGCCCAATATCCAATGCCCCTGTGGAGTCCCTGCTGCAGCTACTCAAGCATGGGACGGGCATGTTTATGGAGCTACCAGCTCTGCTTGAGCTCATGTCCATGCGCACCCACATCGATGCCATTGACGGCGTGGACGTGCTTGACTTTGCACAGCGGCTGCCGGAGCTACGCAAGGAAGTGCGGCGTGAGGAGGCAGCAACAGCTATGGCCCGACGGATGGCAAAGGCGGAGATGAAAGCAGCAGCGGCAACTCATAGAGTGGGACAGGTGGTGGTTGATGTGGGGGACCATGAGGGGCAGCATAGACTGTTAGCAGCATATGCTCTGACCTATGATGGGGGCGATTACAGCCACACCACTGTCGAGGAGGCTCAAAAGCTATCTGTTAGGGAGCTGCAAGCTTACCTACGCTTCCACCAGCAGGAGCTTATGAAGGGGTGGCTGAAGCCCAAGCTGAAGGGTCTTGTCATGGCCCATATCTGTAACACAGTAGCCGCCCTGCATGGCGATGAGCTGGGGGCAGCAACAGGTGGCGGTGCTGGCCCCTGACCTGCTACCCCCTCCTGCTGCACCCCCCTAACAGCAGCAGGCAACTGGTGTTGGTGCCGCCCCTGACCTGCACCCCCCTCATGCTGCACCCCCCTGGCAGCAGCAGGCAGCTGGTGCTGGTGCCGCCCCTGACCTGCTACCCCCTCCCTGCTGCCCCGAGGTTGCCCACCCCTCCTGCTGCACCCCCCTGGCAGCAGCTGGCAGTTGGTGCTGGTGCTTCCCCGAGGTTGCCCACCCCTCCTGCTGCCCCTCCCTGGCAGCGGCTGGCAACTGGTGTTTGTGCATCCCCTGACCCGCTCACCCCTCCAGCTGAGCGGCAGGGGTCAGGGCGGAGCTGGACACAAGCTCGACACGCAAGCGGAGGGCGGGCGCAATGCTTGCAATGCTTGTCCCCTGTCTAGGGTATTGGTAAGACCCTATACAGGGTCGGTAGTTCTTCTATCAAGGTTCCTGGTGTCATTAAAGGTTGTCTAAGGATGACCCTACACAACTCTCACGATGTCGGCTGAAGTTGTTAATCCCGGGGCGGGGCGGGGCGGGGCGGGGCGGGGCGGGGCGGGGCGGGGCGGGGCGGGGCGGGGCGGGGCGGGGCGGGGCGGGGCGGGGCGGGGCGGCCCCACGCCTCACCACCATTTTCACAGACGTTTTGGGCAATAGTTAGGCAACAGTTGGCAACAATGGTGTAGTGGGGCAGCTATGCATAAGGTGGCTGTAACATTGAGGTGGGAACTCAAGGCTGAGGATGCCAACATGGGTGTAGAGACTAAGAGGGGGTGGTGGTAGGCACATGGTGCAGGGCAGGGTTGGGCAGTAACTTACCAGCAGGTTGGTGGAGGGAGAGGGGGCTTGCTCTTTGCTGCAGGGTAGGGGAGGGAGAGGGCTGCAATGTCGGGGGGGGTGGGTGAGGGGGAGGGGAGAAGTAGGAGGGCTGGGCTGAGCTGGGCTGGGTGGTGGTGGTAGGCTAGGAGGTGGTGGTAGTGGTGGTAGTGGTGGTGGTGGTGTCGCCTGAGATTGGGTAAGCTGAGATTGGTTCAATGGGAGGGGTAGCCTCCTGCAACAGTAGCCAAAGATGTTGTTGGGGGTAGCTATGCACGAAGTGGACAACTTCCTGGTTACCTATGCTTTGTCTACAATGAGAGCGGTAGTAAGGGCGGGTCATCCTGCTTCATATGACACACTCATCATCAGCAACATAGTAAGCTGGGTGTAGGCTGCACATGCTTGCACAGTCAGTGTTTACCTTGAAATGGAAGGTATATCTAAGCTTTAGGACCACCAACGAGTAAGCCTTCACAGAAGTAGAACGAGGTGCGCGTCTACATCTAGGAAACACTATCGGGTTGATTGAGCTGGGAGGAAACAGAAGCGCCGGCTGTACTTGCTTTTAGAGCGTTAGAAGGCAACCACGGTATTGCGAAGCACTCCCATAGCTGACTTGCGCTGCGCGATGTGGTGAGAGCGACCGGCTGATTGGTGGGCGCACTTTTTTCGTTTACGGGGTTCCTGGCAATACGGGCGTATAGCAGACTAAGCGGCCATAGCATGCCGCACGGTGATACGCCAATAACACGCGTCGCGGCACCGGGACATGCATGACAAGGTTGTGTAACAGCCATTATCAGAGTTGGGAGGGTCTGAATTAAGGCTGTCCTGCCTAAGGTTTTGAACCGACATGTAAGGGACATGTTGTTGCATTCCGTGAGGTGAGCTTCATATGCAGATACTTTGTTACTTTGTTACTTTTGACTTTTGCAGTCGGCCCAGGGCCACGCCCCACTGAGCTGTGCTACTGGACAAACCGCCCAGCCAGGCCAAAGCCAGGCCAGCCAGGCCAGGGTTGGGTGGAGATAGCCGACAAGGTGCTGCTGTGCAAGTGGCGGCGCAAGTTGCAGCAGCAGCCAGCTACAGCTCAAGACAACCCAACAGAAACAAATACTGTGTGTGGTTGACGCTGTATTCACTGAGCCACTGTATTCACTGGGCCACTGAGCGCGATAGCTGTTCTCTGATCACAGCCCCACTAAGTAGGCTATTCCCAACACAGCGCGACCTAATCTCTCAGCACCCCCGCCCGCCCCGGCACAGGTGCACATCAGCCCGAGCAGCCCGCTAGCTTCGCTTTGATGAGCTGCACCGCCCTGCGCTCGAATCGCTGTAAAACTTCTAAAGACCAGAAAGATTTTATCAGGGGTGCAGCCAATGGCGGGGGTGACCTGCTGCGCTTGGCCGTCTGTTCTCACCGTCTCCGGGCAGGCCGCGGCACATGTGCAGGTACAGATTCCTGCAGCTTAGGTCCGTGATGGTGTGCACGGGCTGGCCGTGCTCGTCGAGTTGGTCGGCTACGTCGGCTTCGTCGGATACGTGCAGGGAAAACAAGTCCCAAACGAGAAAGCCCAGCAGCAGGCTGCCAAGCACTGCCCGCTGGCTGCAGGCCTTTGCTCGTAGCAGCACAGCCAGGAGGAATGCAGCCCGCAACGCTTGCGGGAGGTGCTCCGTCGAGTTGCATTTCCGGCCATGCCAGGTGTTCTATCTATCGCGGGTAGCGCGGACCTCTCCTGAAGCCTTTCTCTTGCGTTGGGAGTCAGTGAGCTGTTGTGCCTCGATTCCAATTCCTGTTCCTCCGGCGCTGGTTTAGGCACAACCTTTTGCCCTTTACTTCTCGCCATTTCCCTGCGCAATGCAGCGATAAGTTGCAAGGTCTGGTCCTTAGAATATGATACAACCCTGCAACAAATGCCACCAACTAGGCCTGCAATCAACCCTGAACCCTGAGGCGAGAAAGGCAAGAGAGCTGTGTAACTAGAGCTGCATGAAGCCAGGAACGAGGTGCAGAAGGGGCCCGGGCCACACGCCTAGGCGGCGACCAAGGCCACACCAGGCCACACCTCCCGCTCTTCGCCTGCACAGCAACCTCGCACCTTCCGCAGGTGTTCCTGCGTTTCCCTAAAGATGCAACGCACGCATATGCAATGGCGCCCTTCACCTAACATCGCGGTTAAAATGTACATCCTCTTTTCCCACTACGAACAGCCTCGGAACGCCTCGTTCTGCAGATGCGCTGCTCAGCACTGCGTCTTGCAGTCTAGCTGCTAGCATTCACCGTGTATGATCACACCCCCGCCCTTCCCTCGCTGCAGCTGTGTTTACCCTGCGTTGTTTTGGCTAGCCGTCCATTAACTGGCAGCTTCGGAGTACGGCGGCTTCGGAGTGCCGCGTGAAGGGCGGAGGAACTCGAGCTGGGTGCGCGCCCTTCAGGATGCAAACATGCTGGCCAGCGGTGGGTGTGTCATCGTACGTGGCACAAGCGCACATCTTAGCTATGATATTGCCTACTACACCACCTCTTTACTTCAAGCCGCTGGTGGGTGGGCGTGAGCATATGTGCGAGTGCACGCGGGTGCGCTGGGGTGAGATTTCGGGGAGGAACTGCTGCCTGACCCATGTGACCCTGCGACACTACCACTGCCCAACAACCCGGCCCGAGGGGCTTAAGCGAGGCACGTCCCAATAGTACTGATCAACTCCCATAATTGCACCGAATAATATTTCTGCCCTGCCTGCAGACTCTCAATCTCCTGGGATTACGCCTGGCAGCCCTGGTGCAGTGCTGTTTGCTCTCCATCTGCGCCTTGGCAGCTGCTCAGTCTGGGGCCACTGCCACCACCTTGGCCACCACTGATGTGAGGCCGCCTTGGATGCCGGGTGACAGTCAGCACAGTGCTGTGCCACCATTGCGGCTCTCAGTTCAGCAGCTGCTGCTGCTGTGCGGCTGCCTGTTGCTGCAAAGCTGCTGGCTTCGACTGTTCAAAGTCACAACGCAGCGCTGGCAATGCTGGTGGCAGCAGTATCTACAGCGGCAGCAGCACCAGGCGCCTGAGCCGCAGCCTCAGCCCTCCACGGCTGCCACGGGCGACATTAGCAGAGGGACGACAGTAGCAGCTGCCCTCCCGCCTCAGGCTGTGCCCCCTGCCAGCACATTCATAACCCATAGCCCTGACCCTACTCAGCGGACTGCTCAGCGGACTATGGCAGCAGCCTTTGCGCCACCAAGACAGCCCCGTCCCTCAGCAGCCGTCGTCCTAGCAGTGGCAGTGGCAGAGTGTCAGGGTGCTCACAGGCCAGACCTTGGCGACCCTGGGGAGAGGACCCCAGGCAGTTTGGAGGTGGTTGCCCCAGCCTCTCCACCGCCTGTGCCAGTGGCTGCCCCAGTGCCCGCCCTGCCTCACATACAGCTGCAGCGTGCCCTGACCAAGGCAGTGCCTCATGTGCTGGTCCTGCCCGGGCTGCTGACGGCCAGTGCGTCCAGCCTCACCTCACCGCAGCCCTTGCAGCTGCACAAGCTGCCATCTAGCAGTGAGGGCGCAGTCAGGCCAGTGCCAAGAACCAGGCACCCGCCACCACCCCCATCACCCCCAGCAAGGGGAGCAGCAGCAGCAGCAGCAGCAGTAGCAGCGGCAGTGGGCCAGTCCCCAGCCCAGATTCGCCAAAGCCCAGCAGCGGCAGCAGTGAGAGATTCCATCTCCTCCTCCTCCCCCTCCCCTGTCCCACAATGTGCTGTGCCTGAGCAGCAGCAGCAGCAGCAAGGGACCCCCCTAGTCGCTCAGGGGCGCTTGTGTGCATGTGAGGTGGGCAAGGGGTGTGCTAGAGGCTGCTGCTGCTGCTGCTGCTGCTTCAGCTGGCACCAGGCTGCTGCTGCTGGCAGTCCTGCCACCGCAGCCAGCACCCAGACCTCTGCTGCAAAACTCAACCACACCACTGAGGGGTGGGTCCCTGTCGCCAGCCTGCTCCCCCTGAGCCCCCCCAGCCCAGGTGCATGGCCACCACAAGCATGGCCTGGCCCACCTCCCTCCCCCTCGCCCCCCCCATGTACCCAGCCCTCAAAAGCATGGCATGGCTCTTCCTCGGTGCCCTCGCCACTCAGGTCCCCTGACCTGGACCCTTCCTGCATCCCTTACTATGCTGGGGCTGCAGCCGTCTGCTCCAACTGCTCCAACTACCCCAACTGCCCCAACTGCATTAGTAGGCCTGGGGCGGGTGCAGTGCTGCCGGTCCTGACATGTACCCAGGAGGGCCAGGCAGATCAGGCCAGCTTCCTGGCAGCATCAGGGGCATGGAAGGTGGCAGGAAGGTGGCCGCAGCAGGGGCAAGAGCACCCACTGCAGCAGCAGGGCCAGCAGCAAGAGCAGCAGTGGGAGCAGCAGCAGGCAGCATCTCCTCCCTTGGCCAGTTTGCAGCCAGTCTGGGCTGCCAGGCAACAGCTGGGGTCCCCCTTCATCTGCCCCCCTCAGCAACGCACCCAGACCACACCCTCCTGCCTGTGGCCAGCACCTGGGGCAGCACTGAGTTGCCCACTGCCCAGGAGGCTGCTAGCCGTCCCCCCCCCGGCCCCCCGCCCCTCCCTCCCCCTCAGCCCCCTTCCCCCCACCTCTAAAGGTCCCCAGGGCCAGCCCCACCCCCTCCCCTCAGATGCCAGGCCCCTGGACAGGCGCCCCCCTAAGCCCTCAGAAGTGCTACCCAGACGCCAGGCAGGGCCCAGGGTCCCCTGCTGCCCACCCCCCAGCTAGTGCCTGCCTCCATGCCACTGCCACCCCCCTCCCTGCGGAGTGTGTGTCAGAGCCTGGGTTGCTGGGAGACCGCCGCCACTCCCCCTCCTCCCTGCTCGACACCTCTGACTCAGAGCGCTGGGGGCGGCTGTGGGAGCTGCAACCCCCCACCCCCCCCTCCGCGCCCACACCCCCGCCTGCCGCCCCCCCCTCCCCCTCAGGCCCGCCCTCCTCTGACGCCTCCCTCGGCCCCCCACACCCTACCCACATCAGGCATGGGCCTGGCCAAGCTACCTATGCAGGGTGGCAGGCGGTGGGCCAGCAGGCGGTGGGCCAGCAGGCAGGCAGCCCTTGGCTGCAGCATGCCCAAGGGGGACGTGAGGCACCCAGTCAGGGCGACCCAGGTGGTCAGGGTCCACAGGGGTTGGATACAGCCGAGCTGGCGCAGGTTTGGGTTCAAACCCGGGAGGGGGGCCTTGCCTTCCAAGACCCTCCTGCTCCTGGCCCCCCCGCCCCCACTGCGTCCCGGGACCAGGTGAGGCAGGGGCACGGCATGCCTGGGCCATGCTGGGGCAATGCTGAAAGGGGTGTCACGCTGGAGGTCAACTCAATGCTGCAAACTCTGTATAAGGACCTGGCTGACATGACTGAGACACAGCCTGTCCCCACCAGGTGGTGGTGGGGGCGCGGCAGCCCCCTGGTCGTCCTGTGTGTTGGTCAGCCTCTCTGTTTCACCTCATCGCCTGCCTGAATAAGGACACCACAAGCACACTGCCTGACTATCCCAAATACCCAGGCTTAGGCCCAGGCTTGGGTGCTAAACAAGGGGCAGGCCCTGAATGCAGGCCAGCCAAACTGACGGCTGCCAGGGTATACAGCTGGCTGGGCTGCTGACCTGTAGGCAGACAGGTCCGCCTCCCCTTGCCCCCCTACCCACACAGCTCGAGCTCATCTGCTTAGGGGGTGCCACCAGACTGACCAGCACCCACAGCCCAGGTGCCTGCCCCCTGCTGCCTTTTGACCCACAGGGGAGTCGAACCCGTGACCAAGAGACCGACGAAACAGTGCCTTTTGAGGTCCCTGGGAGTCGAACCCCTGACCTGCTGGTCACACCGTGGCCGGCTGCCCTGGACAGCAACCTGTTGGAGCGCATCAGGCATGCATTTTTGGTGTGGCCAGTGGCACTAGGTCTGCCTGACAGCAGCGATGGCAGCATGCAGGCAGCTGAGGGAGGGGTGGCTGCGGCAGAGGCCGCTGGGGGGGAGGTGGTTGGGCTACAGGCATCGTGGGCACAGGCACAGGCAGGTGGGGTGCAAGCACCAGTCAGGGCTGGTGTGGTGCCGGCAGGAGGGACACAGCAGCAGCTAGGAGCAGCCCCCTCGCCCAGCCAGCCAGGAGCGGAGGTGGTGGTGGTGGCAGATGTGGCTGCGGTGCTGGCCTGCCTGGGGGCTGCAGCCAGACCCACCCCTGGCCTTGACCCAGCCTGGACAGCTGAGGGGGAAGGGGGTGGCGGGGTAGGCAGGGGGGAGGCGGCTGCAAGGGTGCAAGGATGGAGGGAGGGAGAAACGGGGAGTGGGTCAGGAGGGGTGGGGTCTGGGTTGCTGAGGGGGGGTCAGCTGCCTGAGGTTGATGCAGGTGGGGGGCTGGGAGCCTTAGGTGAACAGGCAGTGGTTGGGGGCAACCTGCCCCTGCATCTGGTCGTCACTGGCGGTGGCGCCACTTTGACTTCCTGTTCCACCAGTCTCCAGGAGCTGGCCGCTGGTGCAAGGCAAGGGGCTGATACATGCTGATGCAGCGCAGGCTGCTGATACAGCAGCAGCTGGTCTGCTGCCCCTGCAGCTGGCCCTGATCTTGCTGCTGCAGCCCCAGCCCTGCTAGTCATGGCCCCTGCTTTCCCCCTCAGACCTCTGCTCTTGGACCCGCTGCGCCTGGCACTAATGCTGCCCACTGCTGTCTCTATTGTCTGGAGAGGTGGAGGAGGGGTGGAGGAGGGGTGGAGGAGGGGTGGAGGAGAGCAAGTCAAACCCATGCCTGTCATCCCTTGCCTTCACCCATATGGATGTGCATATGCTTTTAAAGCAACCGAGTACCCAACCGCCCCTGCCTTGTTGCCTTACAGGCTGAAGCTGCCTCTGAACCTGGCACCCGCCTCCTCCCCCAGCCACGACCAGGGACCCACCCCAGCAACCCAACCCTATGACGCCCGCCCTGCCCCAAATGCTTCTGGCGCTGAACCCCCCTCCCCCGCTGGCGTTGCTGATGCCAGCACTCCTGTGGGCCTTCCCATAGCAGAGGCTGCTGTCGCTGCTGCAACAGACCAGCCAGCTGCAGCCAGCCAGCCAGCCCAGCCAGCTGCAGCCAGCCAGCCAGCCCAGCCAGCTGCAGCCAGCCAGCCAGCCCAGCCAGCTGCAGCCCTGACCCAGCCAGCGCCCAGTGTCCTGTTCATCCACGTGCTGCTGGCCTCCGGGCCCCTAGCCGCTCCCCCCACCCTGACCCTGATCCAGGATGTGTGTGTTCACTACCAGCCTCCTGACTCACCTCACTCCTCTCTGCTGCCCGACCTGCTGCCTGAGGAGGAGGTAGGGGTGGGCCTGCAGGCGGGGAGGGCGGCTGCTGGGGGCCAAGGGCCTCCTGGGTCAGGGCTGCTTGCCCGCTGGGACAGTGACAGGGAGGCTCCAGGGAGGGCAGCTGGGGAGGCGGAGGAGCAGGGGTCAGACCTGTTCTCAACAGCCAACTCCGTGTGCTCCATGTCGGGTCCAGCCATGCAAGTGGCACACAGGCCAGATGGCCAGCAGGGGCACAGTAACCTGGTCCCCAGAACTGTCCCTGTAGGACGTCAAGGTGGCAGTCAAGGTGGTACTTCTGGTGTTTCGGGTCGTCGAAGTGCTCCAGGAGGCTTAGGTGCTGAAATTGGTCCAGGCGGGGAAGGCGCTGGAAGTGGTGAGGGTGGGGGTCTGGGTGGTGCTGGTGGTGGAGCTGGGCAAGGTGGTGTACAGGAGGCCCGGGAGGTACTGGACACGCCCCGCAGCCCTGGAGCCCCCCTTGTTCTCGCCTGCATCCCCTTGCTGGTGTTGCCGGCAGCGGCGGCAGCTGAGGCGCAGCAGCTGTTCTTGGCCATGGTGGAGGAGGTGCAGGCTGGCCAGGCCAACGTTGTGCAGCAGCAGCAGCAGCAGCAGCAGCAGCAGCACTCTCCCAATCCCACACCCCAGGGGCCCAGTGAGACAAGGTGGATGATTGAGGGCACAACTGGTGCCAACCCTGTCTCAGCAGTGAATGTGGCACACATGGGAATGCTGGAGGAGGCACGGGAGGGCGAGGGGGAGGAGGGGTGGGAGGGTGAAGGGGAGGAGGCCTCCGGCAGGTCCAGCCAACCCCCAACCAGCGAGCAACTGGGACGCACCCAGGAGGGCCAGCTGCCACAGGACGGGGCCAGAGGGTCTGTTGTGAGCCCAATGGCCCCCGGTCACACTTTGCCTCACTCCCTACAAGGACCATCCCTGGCCTCGGGCTCCATGCTAGCACATGTCGCCGTTTTGGGGACACATCCAACTGCGACCCCCACCAGCGACCCCCCCATACTACCCAGCTCCCATTCCCCGCACTCTGCGACCCCCACCAGCGCCCCATACTACCCAGCTCCCATTCCCCGCAGCCCGCCGCCCTCAGCACCCTACGGCGTCGTGCAGCGCGCGCACCTCGCCAGCGGCAGCAGCCGGCACAACGTGCCGCCGGAGTGGCTACTCGCGCAGGCCGCGGCGCCTGGCAGTTTTGACCGCATGTCGGCGACTGTCATGGACAGCGTGGCGCCAGGTGACGAGTCGGGTGCTCCCACGCGACAGTCGCGCGACATCACCGACCCGGTGCGAGACGACATGCCTGGAACGTTTCAAACCGTCGCCACGTGGCAACGCTCACGCGACACCAACGTCAGCGAGCCACGCTTCAGCATTGGGAGCAGCTTCGCCGTGGCCCAGCGAGCGCGAGACAGCGAAGGGCCTTATGCCCGAGCTAGCATCGACACCATTAGCGTAGCTCTGCCTGCCCTCCAGCGCGGCAGCATAGACATGCTGAGTGCCCTCACCGCCTTAGTACCTCCAAACCCTACCGTAGGTGCAGCCTGGCGGGCGCCTGTGGTCCCACCTCAACATGCCTGGCTGCCAAGCCTGCCTTTCCTCCCATCTGGGCAGGGCCAGGGACAAGGGCAGGGGCAGGGGCAGGGCCAGGGCCAGGGCCAAAGCCATGGGCAGCTTGATGACAGCGCTCCCAGCCCTCCTTCCTCTTTGCTGGTTCAAGCGGGAGGCAGCACTGGAAACAGGGCGTCTGGCAGCAGGGGGTCGCGTGGTCCTGGATCAGTGCATGACAGTGTGTTCAGCACGGGGCCTACCCAGGGCCTTGGTGGTTGGAGGAGCTGGGAGGGGAAAGACGAGCATCAGGCTGTGCTGAAGGCTGCAGCTGGAGCTGGAGCTGGGTCTAGGGCTCTGGTTGAGCTGGAAAAAGCAGTGTTTGCAGGGGCAAGTGCAAGGGGAAGGGCGCATGCCGCTGGCCTAGCGCTCGCCTGCAACACACCAACAAGTGTCCCCCTACTGGTCGCAGCACCTGAGGCAGTGCTGGCAAAGGGGGGACAGCCTCGCACCTCCCCACCCTCTGCTCAGCCCACAGCCAGCACAGCGGGGGCAGGCGCAGGGGCAGGTGCAGCGGCAGGAGCAGGAGCAGGAGTGGCAGGCGCAGGAGCAGGTGCAGCGCTTATGGCAGCAAGAGAAGAGTGGGAGAGGGCTGCACACAGGGAGCAGGCTGGTCAGGCTGGGCTTGGCTTGCCTTCACCCCTGCCCCTGCACCCGCCCTTGACCAGTCTGCTGCCAAGCCCCACCCAGCCCCTTTATCGAGTGGTTGAGCATGAGGGGGAGAGTGAGGAGAGTGAGAGCCCTAGGCACTCCGTGTCTTACCAGCTTCTGGGCAGCAGTGAGGCAGCAGGGGGGGCTGCCACCAGTTCCCAGGACCCCGCTCCAGGCCCTCGAGGGGGAGGTGGTGCCTCCCCCTTGACCCCCACACACTTCTGGTCTGCCAGCGCTGCCCCGCACCCCTGCCAGGGGCCTTTGGCTGACTTCTCAGCAGGCCAACCGGGGTCGAGGCCACACCCACTGCCCCTCCACCCCTCTCCCCCTCCTGCCCCTGCTGGCAGCTTTGACTGTGTCCCACCTGCTCCAGGCCAGCATACCTCCTCCCCGAACCCGCCGCCAGCAGCAGCCACACGCACCCCCCACCCCCTTCCCCCTCTGAACCTTCCTACGCTGACCCTGACCCGCGCAGTCCAACCTGTCCAGCTGCGCGGCTCTGCTGCCTCAGCCCTGCTCCTCCCACCCCTGCATGGCTTACAGGGTCAGCAGGCGCGTTACCCCAGGCCCCTCTCCCCCTCTGCCCCCCTCCCCGCCCCCCACGCCCTCGTCCCTGACCCCCGGTCCCCCTGCCCCCCCCTGCTGACCGCTGACACCCCCCTAACACCCACCCTGCCGCCCCCTCCCAGCCGACCCACCACCACCACCCCAACCTTTACCATCGTGACACGCACCACCGCCTCCCTGCCCTCCACCTCCATTGCCTCAGCCGCTGCCAGAAGCCCCGCCCCTGCCCAGCCCAGCCCTCACCTTGTGGCAGAACCCTCTCAGCCTAGGCGCAGCCAGTGCCTGCCGTCACTGCTGGACCAACTGCTGCAGCGCATCTGCAGCCCCTGCTCCTCACAGTCGGACCGCAGCCATAGCCCTCCAGCCGGGCTCAGCTCGGGGGGGAGCCCAGACTCTGACACAGGGCAGCACCGCCAGGGGCAGCAGCAGCAGCAGCAGCAGCAGGGTTCAGGGCAGCAGCAGCAGCAGCAGCAGCAGCGGCAGCCCAGAGGCGCACAGGAATCTCATGCCTCGGCCTCAGGAGCAGCAGCTGGCTCTTCAGCTGCCCAGGCACCCAATCCCCGCTTGGGCAGTGGCCCCTACTCCCTGACACTGCCAGCAGTGACTCAGCCAGGGTATGTGGCCCCCCCTCTCCAACCCCCGCCCCCCAGCCCCCGCCCAGCCCCTCTCCCAGCGCATCAGGCCATGCTGGGGGTGGGGGCTAGCGCGCCCCTCCCCTGCCCTGCTCCTGAGTATCCATCCTCCTCCCTTCCCCCTCCCCCCCTCCCGGCAGTGGCACCCCCCAGTCCTGGCCCCGCCCTGCCCACATCAGGCTGGGCTGCTGCAGCACCTCCAAGGATGCACTCCCACACAAGGCGCACCCCCCTGCCCACTGCCACCATCACTGACCCTTGTGAGCTGCACGGGGAAGTCCAGCCTGGAGCCCGGGGTGGGGAGCTTGCTGGGTGGGCTGTACTGCCACTCACTGCCGCCTCCACTTCTGCAACAAGCCAGCCCACCCATCCAACCCCGGCAGCAGCAGCAGCAGCAGCAGGGGCAGCAGCAGGGGTAGCAGCAAGGGCAGCAGCAGGCGCAGCAAGAGCTGCCAGCCATCACCCAGGGAGTAGCACCGCCACTGAGGCAGTGGGCAGAGCTGCTCACCTAATGGTTGCTCCTGCAATGCACGACCAGCAGCAGCGACAGGAGGGGCAGCAGCAGGGGCAGCAGGTGGCGGGGCAGCAGCTACCACCTCATGATGCTGATGACTTTGCTGCAGCTGCCACCATGATGGCAGATGCAGCGGCACCCCTAGCCCCCGCAGCCACTGCTTCAGCAGCAGCAGCAGCAGCACCCCCCAGCAGCCCAGCAGCAGCAGCAGCAGCAGCAGCCCAAGGCCCTCTGCCTGCCCCCCCCTGGGCCCACTGCCGCTGGCCCATTCTCAGCCTGACCTCGCAGCGTCACTGGGCCCCTTTTGTACAAGACATGCAGCTCATGCTGCAGCTGCCTGCCCTGTTGCTGGAGCCTGGTGCGGCACCTATAGGCACCCAGGGAGCCGCTGGGAGGGGGTCAGGCAGGCCTGGGAGGGGCCTAAACAGGCAAGCGGGCTCCCTGCCTGGCAGCCCAGACACACAGCAGCGGCTGCAGGCGATGGCTGGCCTGGGGGCGGAGCTGCTCACGTTCCTGGTGCACCAGCGGATGTGGCACTGCTTCAAGGTGAGAGTCGGGCAAGACTGGGGTGGCCACTCAGACACCTCAATTGAACATTTTTGCCTCTCCTTGTTGCCAAATGAGGCAAGCCTGCGGATGGGCTCCTAAACAGTTTGCGGATGGAAGGCTCCTTACTAGGATTGCAATGAAAAACCATTTATCAAAAGTCGTGGACCCTTACCATTACCCAATCCCCAGACGAAGGCAAACACCGGATGAGAGCTTGAATAGGCTCCAGGGAGGGGCTTAGTCAGGCACAGGTGGTATGGTGCAGTGTTCTCATGTGGTCCATGCTAGGATCTGACCATGGCTGTAACGAAAATGAAGGTAAATGGTCAGCATGCTGGCAAAGCATCACAACCTGCCCCCAGCTGAACAAGACAATGGATAATGACCCCCTGTGTTATTCCTGGGGCACATCACACCTCGTGCTGCTGGGACTGCTGCTGCCCCTGCCTGCTGGGCTGCTGCCAGGACACAGCTCTAAACACATGCTATCTGCCCAGCTGCTGCCTGGCTGCCATACTGATCATGCACCAACATGATCATACACCACCAGCACTGCTGCTGTACATGTCATGCCTGCTGCTGTACTGCTGTTGTACCGCTAATGTACTGCCATTGTACTGCTGGTGTACATCAATTGATGCCTACTGTTGTCATGTAGGAGGTGAGCGCGGTGTTGGAAGCACAAGGAGTGCTGGGGCTGAACATGGCAGGGCAGGTAGTGGGTGCCGAGCAAGCAGCCGCACTGCTGCAGCAGCTCACCTCCACCTCCACCTCCTGGCCCAGCCCAGCCCCACCCCCGCCAGGAACCAGCCCCTCCACCCACACCACAACCTTGCCCTCTCAACACCTCCCCCAGCCATCGTCCCTGCCCGTGCCCCAGCCCACGTTCCCGCCCGTGCCCCTCCCCCTGCCCCTGGGAGGTTCTATACAACAGCTGCATGGCCCCAGGCCCTGGCTGCAGGTCACAGATAGCCTTGGCCTGAGCAGCGCCACTGCGGCAGAGCTTGCAGCTGCTGGGCCCACACGGCTGGCAGGTCTCACCGTCCCCCTCCCCACCCACCTTGAGCACCCACACCCCTCAACGCTAGACACCACCCTGCGCCTCATCACACACCCCTCCCTCCGCACCCGCCCTACCTCACCAGGGGTCCCTGGGGCTGTGGGGGCAGCCCTCCCAGCCACAGCCTCCCAGCCCTCACACCTACCTCCTCACACTGCCCCTCAGCCTCAGGCCCTGAGGGGCTGGTGGAGGCTGCACCACAGCGCAAGCTCAGTTGACCAGCCCAGTCATGCCCTTGGCCAGGAGACCCTGCACTCTGCAGGGCGGCGGACCATAGGCAGCGGCAGCAGCAGCAGCAGCTGGGGTGGGGCCGGTGACATCATCACCTCGGCAACAGGCAGTGCGCATCAGGCTGACTGGCAGCAGCGCTGGCCTTTTCTAACCATGCTAATGGGCCACGGTACAGCAAGGGGTTCCCTGGCAAGCAGGCCGAGACAGGCCAGCAGCAGCAGGAGCACCACCACCAGCACTAGCGGCAGTGAGGTCAGCAGCAGCAGGAGCAGCAGCAGCCCTGTGCCTGCGCTGCTGGGCAGGCTGGTGCGGGGGCTGGGGCTGGCCAGGGTGGGGCGGCTGGTGCCACTGCCACAGGAAGCGGCCCTGCCCCACCGCGTCTGGGTACTTGGCCAGCAGTCAATGGACATGGTGTGGCGGGGGGCAGCGGGGGCTGTGGGTGCTGTCCAACAGTGGGCCAGGCCAGGCCAGGCCCGGCTTGTCCAAGGTGTCAAAGGTCTCCAAGGTATGCTGTTCAAGGTGTGGGTGGCATGTCAGCGGTGTGTGAACATCTGCTGGCAGAGGGCAGGGGGGCGAGGGCGCTGGGTGCAGGCGTGGAAGGCTGCCTGGATGCCCAGGAGGGCAGCAGGGGAGGTGGTGGTGCTGCCTGCAGCAATGGGCAGAAGGAGTATGGAGGAGGAGGGGTGCCCCTCCAACCCCCTGCCCCTGCCCCTGCAACACCATGATCGTTCCTAGGTGAATGGTGAAGTGCCTAGGTGAATGGTACTTCACTCACTACCCACCAACAATCTGCATGCAGCATCCAACGGCAACAGCTCTCCTCCCAGTCAGCATCTCTTCAGGTCACTCAAATGCGTGTTAGAGCCGGCCATGCAGCCGCCCAATGTCATGCCCGCACCACTGCGGCCCTCAATGCATGCACCCCAGGCATGAGGTCTGGGCCCCCTCCACCGCCACAATTGCTGGCCCATGCCCGCTGGCCCAGTGCAAAGTTATTGACGGATGGAGGCAGCTGGTGGGCAGTAGAGGCCTCGCAGCATGCTCAGCTGAGTGGAACAGGGCCGGACAGCAGCCTCAACCAGGTCAACCAGCCACAGCCCAGCTGCACAGCAGAGCAGCCAAACGCACTGGCCATGACCTCGGATGGCCAGGTGCACTGGGACCCCCAGTGGTGATGTCCTAGCCAACCAGGGTCAGCTTACTAGGTGTCATGGACAGCCCTGGCTGGGTTTCCTGATGCAAGCCCAAAGCAGCCGGGCGCACTGGCACCCCTGGTGGGGACATCCAGGTGGCCAGCCAGGGTCAGCTTACTAAGTTCCATGGATGCTCCTGATCCTGGTTGCTCCTGTATCTCCCGACACAGAAGCCCTGAGATGCACTTCTGGCCACAGCTGCAATTTAATGCAACGCAACACATTTGATGCAACGCAACACATTCTTGCAACACATTTGATGCAACGCAACACATTCTTGCAACACATTTGATGCCATCTGGATTTGATTTGGTACTGGCCCAACAGGCGGCAAGACGCTTTGTGTCAGCGGGCCACAGCAGCACTCAGGCCCATGTGACGTGCTGCAGCACTGAGCATCACCTCCATCCACACATTTATCAGCGCATGCATGCATCCATGCTTGTTGAAGGCTCAGAAGGTGCACCTGCAAGGTGATGGCCTGGAATGTACATTATCCTCCAATGTGGCTGCCGTCACGGGAGTACAACAGCCATACTGGATGACAAGCTGTTTGCATGGGCTGCATGGGAACATGTGGGAACAGGCCCTGCGCCGCGCAAGCAATGGGTCAGAGGTGGAGGCACAGCAGTGGGCTGCTCCATGTCCATGTCCATGACTATGTCCATGTCCAGGTGGCTGCGGTGATGGCCCTCCAAGAAGTGCTAGCATGATGTGAGGGAAAGCACGATTGGATGTGGCCTTTCGAGAGGGGCCAGCACAATGTGGGAGGAAGCATGCTAGGATGTGAGTTATCCCTACATAGGGGGCACCGGCAGCGCCCTTTGGAAGTGCCCTTTGGAGGCTTGACCTTTGGAGGTGCCCTTTGGAGGTGCGAGAATGAGTGACATCGCCTCCTGGGTATGAGTAGGTCTCACCAGGTGTGGCCTTCCGTGCAGCGTGAGCAATGCTATTGTGATGCGCAAAGTGATGTCGAAGGTTTGCATCACACAAGCCATGTGGCTGTAGGCTGCGTGGCCGCCCTTCCCCTTGATCGTTATGCGGGGCTTTCCTCAGCTGTCTCAAGCAAAGGTGCATGGGCAAGATGATACGACAGTTCGTAGTGGGTAATCATCGGTGGTTATGCACCTTGGACCTAGTTCACCTAATTCACTGTCATCGTTTGAGTACAGTCAAGGGTATGCCCAGCTGTATTGCAATTCAGGATTGCTGCGGCTGCTGGAGTGAGTGAGGTGCTCTATGTGTGGCTCAGTTGTGGACGGGTGGTAGCGGTAGATGCTGGGCTTCCAGGTAGATTACGTCACATTACGTGTCGAAGTATGCGTGAGCAATATACGTATTACAACGAAATGCGTGTCTATTCAAACGCATGCCATGAAGTGCAGGCAATAGGAAAGGCTAGTGTTAGGGTTGACACTACTGGGTTACGATAACAACGGGCAATGTGGCACGAGTGTATGGAAATGCATTGTTGACAGCACTGATGCATGCATGTATATTTGTTGCAGAAAGCTGTTAAGGCTCCTTCTGAAAATGGGTCCATATGTACACACGGTCCCGGAGGTCCTGCAGCCAGGTGGCGGTCAAGTTAATCAGGTAGTTCGTCTGGAGGAGAAGGGGGAGGGGGAGGGGTGGAGACATTGTCAACAGCACTGATGCATGCATGCATGCACATGCATGTTGCAGAGAGCTGCCGTTGAGTCACCCCCCGTTTCCAATCGATCGGAGCGGAGCTCATGGAGGCTCATGGAGCGGAGCTGCCCCTGCATGGACGAATGCCGTATTGCCGTTTCCAATGCGAGGAGAGGAGCGCTGCATGTACGCTTTTTGACGCTTTTGGGCGACCCGTGACCGCCGCGTTGAGCGTCTTCCGATCATCCCGCTGCTGCTGCCGCTGCTAGGGAAGCTGCTGCCGCCGCTGCTGCTAAAAATTGTATTGTCGAGCAGCTCTAGCTCCAGCTCTAGCTCCAGCGGCGGCAGCAGCCATCGTGTGTGCTTCGGCTTAGCGCATGTACGGCAGGTACTACTGCTGCTGCTGCCCTGCCACAGCTGTGCTCGACCCTGCTTTGCAGATACAGCAGGACCTCTGCAGGCTGGTTCACTGCAAGGTACTGTCTTCTGTTGAACAGGCTAATGTCAGTGGTGGTTACCTGCTGGGTGTGCGTATGCATTGTTGCCGGTGCAAGTTTTTTTTTTTTTTTTTAGAGAGCGAGAATAATCAGGTCCCACAAGGTCAGGTAAAATGGCTCGAAAAAATGTACCGTCACTTTTTGTCGCGTACCGTACTCTCTCTTTTGATTCGCGTCCGCGAATCGTTTTTTTGGCCTCGCGAAATCGCGAACGAGTAAACAATGTTGTTTTTGACTGAATCGCGAAGTGGTCAAACAATTATTTGACCTGCATAAATATCGATGCGATGGACCGCTTTGTGTTAGTTTGTGTTAGGCTTGTAGTTAGCAAGTTAGCAGCCGGGGTGGCTGGCTGCAAGAAGTCAGCTGTAGGGGTGGTTGGCCAGTCTAGGGCAACAGCCGGTGTGGCTGGCCGTACCAGGTCAGCAGCCGGGGTGGCTGGCCGCACCAAGTCAGCTGCTGGGGTCTTCGCCTTGGCCAAAGCTGCGGCATGGGTGACTGCAAGGGCACGCACGTTTGAGTGTTCAGAGGAGGATGCAGAGATATGCCGGCACTGCAAGCAGCCACAGGAGCACCATGACTTCATGGGGGAGGTTCAGTGCCCTATCTAGTTCAAAGTCAAGATTTGGTGACTTGGTGCACGGTGACACTACCCACTTGCATAATGGCTTTGACTGGGTGACCGGGTAGCTTGACATGGTGACATGTGCAAGAAGTGCTAGAATCATGGAGGATTGACATGGTATGCAAGGTATGGCAGCCTATAATATTTATAAGCACACCCACATCCTCATAACTGTGTTTTGCAGCATTGTTTGCATCGTGAAGAAATAAACAATCTTTTTTTGGGGTCGGGAAAGAGTATTTAATTTTATTTTTCGGGGCCTCGCGAATCAAAAGAGATAGTACGGTATACTGCACTCCAAGAGGTCAAACCGCGACGCCCCGCTGCGGCGTGGTGCTCCGCAGCTTGGCCTGCGAGGGACGGGCTAAAGTCAACATTGCCCCCCTCCGCGGTATCCTGGCACCAGTGACTCCTCGGTATCCTTGCACCCTGACGGTAGTGCGGTCACTAGTCGGTCGGTTGGCGTGCGTGATGGGGTGCTGGCATGCAAATCTGCAGTGCTGTTTTTGAGGTCGATTCGCTCCTTGTTGCTGCTACGTATTCGACCTGTTTTTGCGCCCTAGTGTTGAAGTATGCTCATAGCTCCCACGGGAAGCTGTTGCAACGTATTTAAGCGACCCTGCGCAGGTTGGGAAGCTTTTGAAATTACAGTGCGTTGAAACCTTATTTATAGGCGGGAAGTGCATCAAACGCCGTGCTGACCTACTGTAGATATGCAAGCGGTGTGCCCCGAGAATCGCTTACACTTTTGGTAGCGTTATCTTTAGGATTAGCACCCATAGATACACCTAGACATACCTACCATGCTCATGTCTAAATTACCCCATCATCTCGCGCTTACCAGGCTGCGAAAGTGTACGAGGTTGTTCTGATTCCTCCAAGCTACCACCAGCGTCCATCAGCGGCGCAAATGATGCAGAATGGCGGCCATAATTAGCGATGGGCCGTCGCACTCAGCGTAGTAAGAATAGGAAGGATAGGAAAGCATAGGACAGCAGAGGACAGCAGAGGATAGCATAGGAAAGTATAAGAAGGCATAGGAAGCTCCTGTCATTCATCAGCCCTCTCGATAACGTCGTCGAAGGGAGAGAAAAAAAAAACAGTTCCTTCGGCCTGCAGCTCGTGGTATATGCTTTGATGCGGTGGAGGAGTAGGGCCAGTGCAACGCTTAGGCGAGCGAGCTGCGAGCGAGCGAGCTGCGATCCACCCGGTTACCGAACGTAACCGCCGGCCTTTGCGCTAGCGCTGTTGTAGACCGTACCTGCTAGCACTTGCTTTAGAAGAACGCCGCGGCCATCTACGGTAACCTTGCAACCTGGACACTTGGCAAGGGTTGGTGGGCGTCCAGGCCGTGCAGGCCTTTGATGCATCAGGCATATCGGGAAGGCTCGCTGATCAAGACTGTGTAAGCGCGGCATCAAATGGCTCTCGGTACATTTCGCCAAAGAGACCTTGTGGGACCTGAAGAATAACAGGCAAACTAGAAAAAGAACCAAAGAGGAGGAAAACGAGGATGAACTAAGCAAAGAAGGCAGCACCGTCTGAAGAGAAAAAAAGAGGGAAAGCCAAACAAGACTGAAGCAACCCAAACAAAGACCACGTCCAAAACGTCAAGCACCCTCTCTCTCTAGGAAAAGACGCCCTGCACTCGCCCCACACACCCCCACACCCCCTCCCAACACCACCCCCACTCCCAACACAGCTCCGCCCCCCCACGTCAAGAACCCCAACCTCAGCCCTCCAACGACTAGACCCTACAAACACCATACGCCCCCTCCACAACCCCTCTGAACACCACCCCCACGCCCGACCCAGCCCCAACCCCCAAGTTACTACCCCTAACCTCAACCTCCACGCGAAGAGACCTAGAACGCTCACAAGGCCCTTGAAACCACTGGTACCACCCCCAAACCAAAAGAAGCCCCCCCCCCTCCTATCCCCCCCTACTCAACCCACCCCAACCGACCCTGCCGCTCCTCACTCAGGCAAATTAGTAACAGCATTTTTGAGATTCAGAGCCTCGGACTTGGTACATAGTCAAATGAAGGCATTGTAAGATTGGGGGTCGAAACTAAAATTCGTGATTTTGCGCGGTTGGTGAGATACGGCCATGCTACAGTACTGTAGGTGTCTACAGTACTGTCGGGGTACCTCGCGAGTAGCCAATTACAGTACCGTAGGTACCTCGAGGTACCTCGAGAGACCACTTACAGTACTGTAGACATCTACAGTACTGTCGACACCTACAGTACTGTAGACATCTACAGTACCGTAGGTACCTCGAGGTACCTCGAGAGACCACTTACAGTACTGTAGGTACCTCGAGGTACCTCGAGAGACCACTTACAGTACTGTAGGTACCTACAGTACTGTAGACACCTACAGTACTGTAGACACCTACAGTACTGTAGACATCTACAGTACTGTAGGTACCTCGAGGTACCTCGAGAGACCACTTACAGTACTGTAGCCGGCTACAGTACTGTCGGGGTACCCTCGCACCTTGCAACATTCAAGAAACACACTACGGAATGCACTACGGAATCGCACAATGCCTTTAAGCACTTCGAAGATTTCGCGGCTTGCCTTGCACGGAATGACCACCTCACTTGCATTCAAGGCATCCGTGCAACACCCGTGCCTTAGTCGCATCATCGTGTAGCCGGTATTGCAGCGATGGCATCGCACGAGGTTACCCATACTCGCAGCCACATCTAGCCCATACTCGCAGCCACATACTCGGCAGATAACCTCGCGGCCACACAGCTGGTCCAGCAGCGCGGAAGCATACCTGCGAGGCAGCTCGGTGCGAGGATCTCACCTCGCAGCCAGCCTCGCAGCCATTTTCCTCGCAGCCAGCCTCGCAGCCAGTTTCGCAGCCAGCCTCGCAGCCAGCCTCGCAGCCAGCATCGCAGCTAGCCTCGCGGCCAGTTTCCTCGCAACGATTCTCCGCAATGAATCGCAAGCATTGATGCACCAACGCAAGGCAGGTGCAACGTGTTGTGAGCATCGAAGAGGCCAGAAGGACTATGGTAAGAGCTTAGGACCAAGGTAAGAGCTTAGAAGGAGCTAGCATTGCGCAGCATAGCCCTTTGTATCCGGCCTAATCGCTACCACACCTGGTTGCTGCAGGTCTTACAATCACGCCTAGTAACCCCCTGATTACCACCCCCTCCATATCCCCCTCACCACCACCACCACCACCACCATCACCACCACCACCACCATTTTATCACCTCCCACAACGTTCCCACTGTTGCCTCCCTTGTGTTGCAGCCCAGCCCAGCCCAGCCCAGCCCAGCCCAGCCCAGCCCAGCCCAGCCCAGCCCAGCCCAGCCCAGCCCAGCCCAGCCCAGCCCAGCCCAGCCCAGCCCAGCCCAGCCCAGCCCAGCCCAGCCCAGCCCAGCCCAGCCCAGCCCAGCCCAGCCCAGCCCAGCCCAGCCCAGCCCAGCCCAGCCCAGCCCAGCCCAGCCCAGCCCAGCCCAGCCCAGCCCAGCCCAGCCCAGCCCAGCCCAGCCCAGCCCAGCCCAGCCCAGCCCAGCCCAGCCCAGCCCAGCCCAGCCCAGCCCAGCCCAGCCCAGCCCAGCCCAGCCCAGCCCAGCCCAGCCCAGCCCAGCCCAGCCCAGCCCAGCCCAGCCCAGCCCAGCCCAGCCCAGCCCAGCCCAGCCCAGCCCAGCCCAGCCCAGCCCAGCCCAGCCCAGCCCAGCCCAGCCCAGCCCAGCCCAGCCCAGCCCAGCCCAGCCCAGCCCAGCCCAGCCCAGCCCAGCCCAGCCCAGCCCAGCCCAGCCCAGCCCAGCCCAGCCCAGCCCAGCCCAGCCCAGCCCAGCCCAGCCCAGCCCAGCCCAGCCCAGCCCAGCCCAGCCCAGCCCAGCCCAGCCCAGCCCAGCCCAGCCCAGCCCAGCCCAGCCCAGCCCAGCCCAGCCCAGCCCAGCCCAGCCCAGCCCAGCCCAGCCCAGCCCAGCCCAGCCCAGCCCAGCCCAGCCCAGCCCAGCCCAGCCCAGCCCAGCCCAGCCCAGCCCAGCCCAGCCCAGCCCAGCCCAGCCCAGCCCAGCCCAGCCCAGCCCAGCCCAGCCCAGCCCAGCCCAGCCCAGCCCAGCCCAGCCCAGCCCAGCCCAGCCCAGCCCAGCCCAGCCCAGCCCAGCCCAGCCCAGCCCAGCCCAGCCCAGCCCAGCCCAGCCCAGCCCAGCCCAGCCCAGCCCAGCCCAGCCCAGCCCAGCCCAGCCCAGCCCAGCCCAGCCCAGCCCAGCCCAGCCCAGCCCAGCCCAGCCCAGCCCAGCCCAGCCCAGCCCAGCCCAGCCCAGCCCAGCCCAGCCCAGCCCAGCCCAGCCCAGCCCAGCCCAGCCCAGCCCAGCCCAGCCCAGCCCAGCCCAGCCCAGCCCAGCCCAGCCCAGCCCAGCCCAGCCCAGCCCAGCCCAGCCCAGCCCAGCCCAGCCCAGCCCAGCCCAGCCCAGCCCAGCCCAGCCCAGCCCAGCCCAGCCCAGCCCAGCCCAGCCCAGCCCAGCCCAGCCCAGCCCAGCCCAGCCCAGCCCAGCCCAGCCCAGCCCAGCCCAGCCCAGCCCAGCCCAGCCCAGCCCAGCCCAGCCCAGCCCAGCCCAGCCCAGCCCAGCCCAGCCCAGCCCAGCCCAGCCCAGCCCAGCCCAGCCCAGCCCAGCCCAGCCCAGCCCAGCCCAGCCCAGCCCAGCCCAGCCCAGCCCAGCCCAGCCCAGCCCAGCCCAGCCCAGCCCAGCCCAGCCCAGCCCAGCCCAGCCCAGCCCAGCCCAGCCCAGCCCAGCCCAGCCCAGCCCAGCCCAGCCCAGCCCAGCCCAGCCCAGCCCAGCCCAGCCCAGCCCAGCCCAGCCCAGCCCAGCCCAGCCCAGCCCAGCCCAGCCCAGCCCAGCCCAGCCCAGCCCAGCCCAGCCCAGCCCAGCCCAGCCCAGCCCAGCCCAGCCCAGCCCAGCCCAGCCCAGCCCAGCCCAGCCCAGCCCAGCCCAGCCCAGCCCAGCCCAGCCCAGCCCAGCCCAGCCCAGCCCAGCCCAGCCCAGCCCAGCCCAGCCCAGCCCAGCCCAGCCCAGCCCAGCCCAGCCCAGCCCAGCCCAGCCCAGCCCAGCCCAGCCCAGCCCAGCCCAGCCCAGCCCAGCCCAGCCCAGCCCAGCCCAGCCCAGCCCAGCCCAGCCCAGCCCAGCCCAGCCCAGCCCAGCCCAGCCCAGCCCAGCCCAGCCCAGCCCAGCCCAGCCCAGCCCAGCCCAGCCCAGCCCAGCCCAGCCCAGCCCAGCCCAGCCCAGCCCAGCCCAGCCCAGCCCAGCCCAGCCCAGCCCAGCCCAGCCCAGCCCAGCCCAGCCCAGCCCAGCCCAGCCCAGCCCAGCCCAGCCCAGCCCAGCCCAGCCCAGCCCAGCCCAGCCCAGCCCAGCCCAGCCCAGCCCAGCCCAGCCCAGCCCAGCCCAGCCCAGCCCAGCCCAGCCCAGCCCAGCCCAGCCCAGCCCAGCCCAGCCCAGCCCAGCCCAGCCCAGCCCAGCCCAGCCCAGCCCAGCCCAGCCCAGCCCAGCCCAGCCCAGCCCAGCCCAGCCCAGCCCAGCCCAGCCCAGCCCAGCCCAGCCCAGCCCAGCCCAGCCCAGCCCAGCCCAGCCCAGCCCAGCCCAGCCCAGCCCAGCCCAGCCCAGCCCAGCCCAGCCCAGCCCAGCCCAGCCCAGCCCAGCCCAGCCCAGCCCAGCCCAGCTGCAACGGTTTGCATGCATGCTTGTCCATGCAGCCCGGCAGCGGTGGTATTTTTACATGTCATGCACGGTTAGA
This sequence comes from Haematococcus lacustris, assembly GCA_030144725.1. Lineage (NCBI taxonomy): Eukaryota > Viridiplantae > Chlorophyta > Chlorophyceae > Chlamydomonadales > Haematococcaceae > Haematococcus > Haematococcus lacustris. Next base: position 1,653,571 of record JASKMD010000017.1, read on the forward strand.
TATCATCTGTTTTCTGCATGGAACCTTCTAGATATGTGAGACGGTGTGAGCTACCCTGTTATAAGCACAGAACAGTTGTTTATGGACATTCCGTGTAAGACGCAAGTGCGTGTCACCGTTCTCCCGGATTCCTGTGGCTTCTCCCCGTTACATTTTGGTGCCCTCAATCGGGACAAACCGCCTTAACTACGGAGACTAGAGACTTGATGGAGGAACTATCGCCCATTGCGTATCAAGTCTCCGAGCTCATGCGCCAAGTCGGCGAGCTCACTCTTTTGACCGGCAGCCTGCGGCAGCAATTCGAGCACTTCGTCACAACGCAGCCCGTTGCTACCCCCGCTTCAACACCTCTAGAACTTTCTGGACAGTCCACCCCTCCCGCAGCCACCTCCGTTCCGCTACCTTTTCGGCCCCCTCCACCACCGTCCTTCTGTGGGACCCCCAACGCGGACGCGGGTCAATGGCTGTGGCGCATCGACAACCATTTTGACCTTTTCGCCATGCCTGCCCAACAACGGCTGTTGGCTGTTGCTTCCTACCTCGACGGCGCTGCCCTCACCTGGTACCGCAGCCTGCTGTCCAGCCAGGCCCTCAGCTCTTGGGACAGTTTCAAAGCCAGTTTCACGCGCCAGTTTACTCCTGTGAACCAGCAGCGGCATGCAAGGGATCAGCTGGCAGCCTGCCATCAGATCACATCAGCCCGGCAATACATCATGGAGTTCAGCAATCATTGCCTCCTCATCTCTGACTTGTCTCCTGCTGAGAAACTGGATCGTTTCCTTAGAGGTCTCAAGCCGGCTGTGAGGCGGGAGCTGGAGCTGAGGGAGCCTACCTCTTTTGAGGAGGCTGCCGCCATGGCTGACCGCGTTGATGCTATCACCTTTGGCAGCCGCCCACACCTCCTCAAGCTCCCGGAATCTGAACCGGTGGCTGCCATGGAGCTTGATGCCCTGCAGGTCAGCAAGGGCCCCCGCTTATCAGCGGCTGAGCGCCAACAACTGCGTGATTTGGGAGCTTGCTTCTATTGCCGCAAGCCTGGCCACCTAATGAAGGACTGTCCCAACAAGCCACCACGCCCAAACGACGTTGGGGGCGTGCGGGAGGCAGCCCGCCGCTGAGCCCACCATCCCTTCTGCCACCCTCTTCCTTAACTCCTCGCTTTGAGCTGGCTCCTCGTGTTCCCTACCACCTACCTCAACTCCCCGCTCCTCTTCCTCGGCCTCCTCCCCTTCGTCCTCCTCCACCTCCTCTTCCTCGGGCTCCTTCTCCCCGGCCTCTTCCCCCTCCTCTTCGGCCTCTTCTCCGTGCCCCCTACTGGCTACCCACACTCCCTCTTCCTCCTACACCACAACCCTCTCTTCCCTCTCCACGTTTCCGTGCCCCGCTCTTCTGCCTTACTGCGCCCTGCCAGGCCCGCGGTGCTAAGTGCCCTCCACGCAGCCCCCTTCCTCAGCAGTCAGCTCAGCCCATGGGCAGCTCCAAGTCTCCGGGACAGCCTACTCTGGCTGTAGAGTCCTCCCCATGCCCATCCGCACCTGTGGGCACTGGTACTCCGTGTCACTCCTCGTCGCCTAGCCTGTCAGAGCCCCTAGTCATGTCGTCGCTCTCCGTGGACTCCAAGCCTTTCATCCTCCATGGAACCTTCTCTGGACACCGTGCTCGTTTCCTGCTGGACAGTGGTGCCACGGGCAACATTGTCAGCAGCCGCTTCTTGCAGCAAGCCGGCCTGCGCATGGCGGGCAAAGCTGCTCCTGGCCGTCTGCTCCTTCCTGGGCCCTCCCCTTCCTACCTTCCCACCTACGAGCTTTCCCACTGCACGGTACACCTCTCTACCTACCATGATCGGGTGCCTTTCGTTATGGCTGATATCAGCAACGCCGACTACGATGTGGTGTTGGGCAAGCCATGGCTCACAGCGAAGAACCCTGATATTGACTGGCCTCTCGAGCGCATCACTCTCCGCCATGCCGGGGCCGTACACACCCTAGCTGCTCCACCTTCTCCTGCCCCCAACCCCTCAGCCTCCCAGCTGTTGTCACCTGCGCGCTTCCGCAAAGCCGCCCGCAAGGACGCCGTATTCGTGGCAGTTCTCACGGACTCAAGTCCTCCCCTTTCACCCTCTCCAGCTGTGCCCTCCTCCCACACTTCAACCTCAACCTCCCCGCCACCTGCTCAACCACAGTGGCCCCCTTCTCTTTCCCCAAGCGCTACCGCCCTACTATCTGAGCACATCGAGGTCTTTCCCAAGGAGCTTCCATCCGTGCATGATCTACCACATCGCTCTGTTGATCATGTGATCCAGCTGGAATCCGGCACCCCTCCCAACCGCCCTGTCTATCGCATGTCTCAAGAGGAGCTAGACGAGCTCAAGCGGCAACTGGACGAACTCCTAGTCAAGGGCTACATCAGGCCATCCACGTCACCTTTTGGCTCTGCAGTCCTCTTTGTGCGCAAGAAAGACGGGAGCCTGCGCTTGTGCGTAGACTACCGGGCCCTAAACCAGCTGACCATCAAGAATCGCTATCCCCTTCCCCGCATTGACGACCTCCTGGACCAGCTGGCTGGTGCTAGAGTCTTTTCCAAGATTGACCTCAAGTCTGGGTACCATCAGATCCGAGTGGCCGAGGCTGACATCCACAAGACAGCATTCCGTACCCGCTACGGCCACTATGAATACACCGTCATGCCATTTGGCCTGTGCAACGCTCCCGCCACCTTTCAACGCCTCATGAACGACATCTTCCGCCCACACTTGGATCAGTTTGTACTAGTCTACCTGGACGACATTCTCATTTACTCCCGGTCTGAGGCTGAGCACCTGGAGCACCTCCGCACCGTTCTAGGCCTCCTTCGCCAACACCAGCTATATGCCAACCTCTCGAAGTGCGCCTTCTTCCTTCCCTCTATGGACTTCCTGGGTCACATCATCTCGGCTGCGGGCATCCATCCTGACCCAGCTAAGATTCGTGCCATGGTTGAATGGCCGGTACCCCGCAATCTCAACGACCTCCGCTCTTTCCTCGGCAGTGCCAATTACTATCGTCGCCACATCCACCACCATGCCCACCTCATCCTTCCCCTCACCAACCTCCTCAAGGCCGAGACACCATGGTCATGGGGCCCAGAACAACAAGAGGCTTTTGAGCGTGTCAAAGCTGCCCTAGCTAGCAACCCCGTGGTGCGCCCCCCAGACTTCTCCCGGCCTTTCACCGTGAAGACGGATGCGTCGTTGTATGCCATTGGAGCAGTGCTATCACAACGGGACGACAATGGCGCTGAGTACGTCGTGGCATATGAGTCACGCAAGCTTCAGCCCGCGGAGATCAACTACCCTACCCACGATCGCGAGCTGCTCGCTGTGGTGCATGCCCTTAATCTTTGGCGTCACTACCTTCTGGGTCGGCCTTTCACCATTGAGACGGACAACTGCCCGATCACTCACATCATGACCCAACCGCATCTCAGCGCTCGACAACTTCGTTGGACCCAACTGCTGGCCCCTTACTCCTTTACCCTGGTGCACAAGGCTGGCAAGACACACATTGTGCCAGATGCGCTCTCCCGACGGCCTGACTACCAGTTATCAGCCCTCTCCGTTGCCACCCCGGACTCTGCCTTCTTCGCTACCTATGACCACCATGCCTCACAAGACGCCGCCTACCAAGCAGCTTTTTCTCATACTCTTTCCCACAACCCCTCTGGCCCCTCCTCTTGGCACCTACGAGTCATAGATGGGCGCTTATATACAGCTTCTGAGCCCCCCCGCCTCTACGTCCCAGCCTCACCTCTCCGCTCCCAGTTGCTCCATGAGGCGCATGATGCAGTCACCTCGGCTCATCTAGGCCGTGCCAAAACCCTGGAACGCTTGCAGCGACACTTCTATTGGCCCCAAATGGAGCAGACAGTGCGCGAATATGTGAGGACCTGCGACCAGTGCCAACGGAACAAGGCCACCAACCAAGTTCCTCCTGGGCTGCTTCAACCTCTTCCCATTCCCAACCGCAACTGGCAACATGTCAGTATGGATTTCATCGGCCCCCTTCCTCCTACTTCGCACGGCTACGACATGATCGTTACAGTTGTGGACAAGTTAAGCAAGATGTTACACCTCATCCCTACCACTGCCACTGCCACCGCCCCTGACATCGCCAAGCTTTTCTTCGACCATGTTTTCAAGCACCATGGGCTACCTGAGGCAATTGTCTCTGACAAAGATCCAAAGTTTACTTCGGACTTCTGGACATCCCTCTTTCACCTCACCGGCACTCGCCTACTCATGTCCTCTGCCTACCATCCCCAAACAGACGGGCAATCAGAGCGCGCCAACCGGACAGTGGAGGATATGCTACGACCATACATCAACCACCACAAGACAGATTGGGACCAGCATCTAGCCGCTGTGGAGTTTGCATACAACAGCTCTACCCATGTTGGCACAGGCTTCTCCCCTTTCTACCTCAATTACGGCCACCACCCCCGCACACCTGAGGCTTTGTTGCAGCCCCCCTCCACTCTTGTTCCCAGCCCCGCTGCTGACGCCTTTGTCACCACCATGCGCTCCAACATCGACACAGCCAAGGCAGCCCTGCAGCGTGCGGTTGACAAGCAAAAGCAACAGGCGGATAAGCACCGCCGTCATCTTGAGTTCAATGTGGGCGATAAGGTGCTCCTCTCTACTGCCACCCTTAACCTCAAGACGCCCAGCAACAGCGCCAAGCTACAACCCCGCTATGTTGGCCCCTTCAAGGTTCTGACCAAGATATCACCTGTGGCTTACAAGCTGGACCTACCCACCACGATGAGAATCACACCCACCTTCCACATCTCCAAGCTGCGGCCGTACCTTACCACCAGCTCCTTCCCTGACCGCCATGTTAACCTGCAACCACTACCCCAACTGGAGGACGGTGAGGAGTACTTCACCATTGAAGCCATCTTGGGACGACGCTGGAATGACTCCCAGCATGCTTTTCAATACCTTGTGAAGTGGAAGGGCTACGACGACTCGTTCAACTCGTGGGAATGGGGCCCAGCATTGGCCGAACAAGAGGACGTGGCTGCGATGATCAGAGACTACACGGCTCGCCACCACGTACCTCCAGACAAGCCGGTAGACGACGACCCTGCATGCCAGATTTGCGCGAGCCGCGCTAGCCACCC